>OV049924.1:267118123-267598123 GCA_920104205.1 Eupeodes latifasciatus | reverse complement strand
AATAAGAAACATCATGTTTATTTAAATCAATTAATCGTTAATTGCGTTTAAAAACCCGTTTATATAAATAAACATCTTGTTTATTAATTTTAATAAACCATTAATTAATTATCAAATTCCTAGCTAAAAAATATGAACATTTCTTTGGAATTTGGCAGTATAAACGGAGCTTAACAATACTTTCAATGTAAGAAGCTTTTTTGCCGAACTGAACGAACAAATGAAGTGCCACCGAATTTCAACGAGCAACGAGTTAAGAAAGAGAATACAAATCATTTGGAAAAAGAAGCCGACGCCGCCGACGCCCGACATACAAAGAACAAGAAGTGATTTAGAAAATTGTGAAGTGCGGTTTACTATATAAAAATAAAAACTTATTGAAAAAAATATATTGAAATATTGAAATTGGAGTACGACTATTTTTGTGCATCAGGTAACTAATCAGGTGAGTTATTTTTAAGTTATTATCATTAGTTATTATATTATTATAATTGAAAGGAAATTTACTGCAACGCGCAACACATACAAAATGGTTTCGCCATGGTACCGCCCTGAGCGACTTGGCGGCGCGCGTCGGTAAACTACACATTTTTCTTTTCATTTTCATCTCATTTCTTGAATATTTTTTAACTTAGTACCACAGTAATATATCTACATATTTATATCCACATTAGTTTTTGCTAAATTTTCTAATGAATACACAAATAAATAAAATGAATTGAAGTTAAATAGATCTTAGGGCCGAAAGGCATTAGCATTAAGTATTATTGTTTAACTTAGAGTGTCCGTATGGGACCAGTAAGTTAGTTGTAAGTTATGGTTAATTAGGCTAGTTTTTTAATTTTTTGTCTAGCTTTAAGATAGATTTAAGAGTGAATTAATAAAAATGAATTTGGAAAAAAAAAAAAACATTTATATCCATAAAATGTCACACGTTTGTACGTCCGTACGTTCGCGACGTTTTTTCGTCGTCCATAGCTCAAGAAATAAGGAATATCGACTTCAAATAAATTTTAAAAATACAGATAATAATGCAGAAAGATGCAGAAAGCGTTCTCAAGAAAATTGCGTGAGTGGTTTTTTTACCATAGCAGTTTAAAAAAAGGTGAACATTTTGGTTAAACCTAAATATCTCATTTTTTTATAAAAAATAAAAACCTAAAAAAAAGCAATACTAAAACTTGGTAAACATTTACTTTCTACTCAAATAGCTTTTCAAAAATTAAAAATATTAGTTTTCTTTCACAGAAAATATTGTTTTCGATATTCAGTAATTTTTTTTATAAAAATCCAACAGTCCGTTTTTTCATAAAAAAATAAAATCTACAAAAAATAGTACGCAAATTTGGTAAAAATTGATACATATAGACAAACTTTTAAGTAAGACAAATCGACAGAAGGGATGGGAAGTTATCAGTTTGGGTCGCATCCCAACCTCTTTTTTTTATCTTTTTAATCTTCATTACCCAATCGCTTGTTCCTCATTTCAGGGTTTTATCGAAACACAATATTTCAGAAAATTTATGTCCATACTAATGTTGCTTCAATTATTAACAACTATTCGCAAAAAAATTGTGTTAAATTATAATAAACAAACTAATTTTTTTTATTAATCGATGATATGAAAAATGTATTAAATAAAATTGTTTATATTTCTCAGATTGTCAAGATGCAGCCATACTCTGGGCCCTACATGGGTATTTTGTGCCTTTCAACAAAGTTGTCAGCAAAGACAAAGAGGGGAAAAAAACTTTTGCAAGATTTACCATCAAGGACTCCCAGAATTCGTTTGTTTGTGTTGGTGAAACGATCCAAGCAATCGAATGTTATATTGAATGGCTTAACCAATCGTCAGAAAGCGTTCAGCCGTTTATCGTCATCCACGGCGAATCAATAATAGACTTCAAAGAAATATATTTGTATTTCGATGGAGTGAAATTTATTTTTAATAATTTTATGAGAGCAGTAGATATTTGTCTTAAAATTATGTATCTTTTTAATTTAAAATACCCCATTGCATCGTCCTCATTTTGGGGTTTTATTGAAACTCAATATTTTAAAACAAATAAGAAGCAAATGAGTACAAAAGCTCATTTTTTTATTAAATGAACTTAACTTAACTTAACTTAAAAAATAAAAATTGTAAAATTAAATTAACTTTATCTTTTTTATTAGTTCGGAATTCTTAATTTTCAGATTTTTATAATTTTCAGCAAAGATTTCATTCGATAGGATGAAGGATGAAGGGACTCATTGGCGCTGTAAACAGGTTTGTAACTGGAAGTTGGAAACTTTTTTTAAACAATATTAATATGAATGTTTTCTTTTATTCATTTAGATCAATCTTATACTGGACTTACACGACTGAAAAGTTGTCATCATTTTTGTCATTACTTTCCTATGTTTTGTCAAAAAACACGCTTTTGACGATAAATGGTAAAAGTATGGCAGATGTAATAAGCTTTTGCAGTCATGTAAATCCTGCTGAAAAAAAGGATTTATTTTAATAATCCTGTTTGTTAATGTAACAAATGGGTTTAATAAACGCAGTAAACAAATTTATTGAAATCAATAAATTTTGTTTATTGTGGTTATAAACTTATTTGTTAATATTATAAACAGGTTTTATAAATAAATTGTTTATATCAATGAACGCGTTTATTAAAATCAATGAACTTTGTTCATTAAGGCTATAAACGAGTTTATTAATATTATAAACGGAAATAATAAACATTTGTTTATATTTATGAACACATTTATTAAAATTAATAAGTTCTGTTATAATTATAGTTATAATCAGGTTTATTATTATTATAAACGGAAATAATAAACGGTTGTTTATGTTTATGAACGCATTTATCAAAATTAATAAATTCTGTTAATTGGGGTTAGAAACAGGTTTATTAATACTATAAACGGAAATAATAAACGGTTGCTTATATTTATGAACGCATTTATTATAATTAATAAACTATGTTCATTAAGGCTAAAAACGGGTTTATTAATATAATTAACGGAAATAATAAACGGTTGTTTATATTTATGAACGCATTTATTAAAATTAATAAACTCTGTTCATTAAGGCTATAAACGGGTTTATTAATATTACAAACGAAAATATAAACGGTTGTTTATGTTTATTAATGGATTTAAATCATAATATAATAACAATAAATGGATTAAAATCAATAAACTCAGTTTATTGTGGTTATAAACGAAAATTTTAAATTGTTTGTAAAATTTTCACCCGGAAATGGAGAATAATAAACGATAGTTCACTGACACAATTAATATGTTAATTGGACAAACTCAATCATTTTATTCATTGTCTCAACGAACTTTTTTATTATATTTACGTACCTTTTTGGTTCAGTGAAACTTATTTCAAACTCAATAAAAATTAAAAATAGTAAAATATGTACAAATCCTGAGAAAATTAGAGCTATAGAGGAATATCCTATACCTTCTAATGTTAAAGAACTTAGAGGATTTTAAGGCTTGACGGGATATTACCGTAAGTTTATAAAAAATTATGCTGACATAGTGAAACCCTTAACAATTTAACTCAGAGGCGGAAATGGGAATGTCAAAGCAAAAGAAAGCAAGGCAGTAAAAGTAAATCTCGACAAAATTGCCATAGTAGCAATAAATAGATTGAAAGACGCTTTGAAGGAACAAGTTAGTAGTATAAACGAGGCCACCGGTATCACTGGTACCAATTTGGGTTCTGATCTATGCTATGCTAAATACCGGTGTTATTTTGGGTTCTAGACCATGCTTAGCAAACGTAAGAACGCAAAAACGTAAAATTCACGTTCACGTTAAAACGCAAAAACGTAAAATTCGCGTTAAAACTTAAAATTCACGTTCGCGTTAAAACACAAAAACGTAAAATTAACGTTTACGTTAAAACGCAAAAACCTAAAATTCACGTTCGGAACGCAAAAATCACCATAGCAAACTGAACAAAATCATGAACAGAACATGATGTTTAAGAGTTAAGTTTTTCAGAAAAGGTGGTCCATATGAGTGAAGAGAGAAAAGAATCGTTAAGTAAAAAGACATGTTAATTTTTGTAATATTTTTTTATTTTTTAATTAAATTTTAATATTTAAAAAAATAGTTAGTATTGCTGGTAGGGGGCTTACATCAAACCCCCTTTATAAGCTTTTATTTTTAAAAAATACAGCAGGTGGGCCACTGCCACAAGGCTGTAAATTTTTGTAGTATCCACATTACCAACCTCTTTCAAAGCGGCATCCTGAAGCTGCTGGAACTCCCAGCGTTGGCAGCCATATTTTGCTAGCCACTCTTCCATCTGTTGTGTAATTTTTATGCTGGCGTCCAGATGATTCATGTTGCTTGTATTTATTTTTGCTATAAACTGATGATTATGATGATAATGCTCAAAGTATTTATACAACAAAAAAAAAAGAGGGCAAAAAAAAAAAAAAAACACATACAAACATAAGTATTTGTATGCAGACCATTACAATCCACACATTTTCAGAGACCCTCTGATTTTCGTAGATCACTTTCAATAAATTTAAAGGATGTTTACGATTATGATATTTGCATTGGTATATCAAAACCCTGATGCATCGATAGCATCATGTCAATCATCGGACTAATAGAACTTGACCCCTCTATCTGATGCTTTAGAATTTTTGAATGAAATAAATTTTGAGGATGTTTAAAGTCAACGGAAATAAAAATATTTTAAAAATATTTAAATAGGGTTAGCACTATATTTCTGTAAGGATGAATGGCGGCAATTAAAATTTAAGATTATAATACGTGCATTGATATATCAAGACCCTGATACATCGTTACCATCATGTCACTCATCTGACTAATAGGACTTGACCATCTATATCTATTGCTTTAGGACTTTTCCTGCATGATGATCGCAATACATAAATTTATCCAACTGCTTCCTTATTTACACCGATGCGATGATATTCCAAGTGTCAACAATACAAATTTATGATAAGGTTAACTACATGAATGAATGCGGGGAAAAACTCTATTGTTCTACTATTAGCAATCAATATGATATAAGCATGCATTATTACCCCAATACTTCTTTTCATTAGTTACTTTTCACCCCAAAGAAACCTTTTGCAATGTGTAATACGAAATTTAGGACCATAACTACTTTCCTACCCTTAAAAGCAAATGAATAAACATACAAATGTTTTGATATTCCTATATTATTTTGAAGTGGTGATGTTAATTAAATGGAATGAGCAAATCTTGAATAATAACACATGCTTTTTTTTTTTTTTTAATAATATTGTATTTTATTTATATATTTTCTGTTTTTTTTTTTAGGTTTACATTGAAAAATTAAAAAAATAATAATAATCCTTAGACAATTCTGTTAACAACTTGGTCAAGTGGATTGTATTCAATAATCCGATCATGAAGCATGAGGCAATAAGCTGAAGTATTTGCAGGAATGTTTTTTTGATGTTCTCATCTCTAAGCGTATATCGATAGGTCCTGTTTTCAAAGTCTCATTTTGATGTCTGCAGTCTATCACAAAAATTGGAGCACGGGATTTAAATAGATCCCAAGAAAGCAAAGGTTCAGTGTTGGTTTTATTGTAGTAAGTTCTTTGAAAATCCGTATACATTTTGTAGAACAAGCTATATCTATTTCTTTCGAAAGAAATATTAAGATCTTCATGAGGATATACATCAGAGTTTAGATAACATGGGATACTCATAGAGACCCCAGTTTCGGAAAGCAATTTTCATAAAACTATTTGCATTTATAGATTTATATAGATTTAATTTCATCGAAGCTTCTACCTGAGCGTCGAACTTGTCGAGTTGTAGAAGCTGAGTAAGGTCAATGATTCTCGGGAATTATTTCTCCAGAAGAGTCCTGAAACCAAAGGTCACTCACCCCTACCCTTCCCAATCCCAACCCCCTCCTCCGTCGGCTTTGTGCTACTATGCTGATGTCTCCTTATCTTCTGACTGTATGGTGTATCACTATATGTCAAACTAGCTCCCTTCTGGGACGCTTATGGCTTAATTGCTGTTCGTCTCTCCTACTCCAAAACATATCCTTCCCTTCAACTTCCCAATTGGGCTGGATCTAAGGTGTTATACGACCCGTGCCGATGATCAGCCAGGCTGAGGGCCCAATTTCTAAAAATAGCTCAGTCGTTAACGGAGTATCCGGATACCAGGCGACCTCCGGATTAGCTAGCCTTATCTGTGTAAGCGAATCTCTGCACAGATGGACCCCCCCTTTACTTCGCTACTCGTCGGAATCCAATGAATAATTCAAAACAAAAACAAAAACAAAAACAGTACTGGAAGCACAAACGTCAAACCGGTACCGGTATTCCAGCTACACCGGGCGGCAGCTCGGCGGTAACGTCGGCTGTCGTTACTCCTGTGCCGAACACCGGAAAAGGGCCTGTGCCAAGGCACTGCCCTTCTTCTAGTGCGCTGCAGGATGTATCCATACCGGGCGGCAGTTCGCCGGCAACGTTGGCTTTCGTTACTCCTGTGCCAAGCACCGGAAAAGAGCCTGTGCCAAGTCACTGCCCTTCTTCTAGTGCGGTGCAGGATGTACAATTGGCGAAAACGCTTCCTCATGTCGGTAGTGGAAAGTTCGTGAATAATGATCTTTCCACTACTAAAGAGAGTAAACCTCTCCAGTATGCTCCTAGGAGCTCCTATAAACAACGGCGGTATGCGATGAGGATTATAAAATCCTCTGGTTCAACACTGGGGGATGGAAGTAATCCCATCCTTAACAAAAGGCTGGAGTGGGCTAAATCCATTCTAGACAATACTAGTCGCCACGACTCCACGTCAAAGTGACAAAGGTCTTTGGAGGAGTCCACTCCCGTCCCGAAAAAGCCCAAAGTGCAGAACACCAGCACTCCCAATATTCCTCGAGTACCTCTCACTAAACCTTTTAGTGATGTACTTAAGGATTCAAATAAGATCATAATTGCGGTCATTGATAGGAGCAATATTGATGGCACGATTACTTCTGACCGTTGGCAGTTGGTGAATCTGGAGCTATCGGCTGGCTTTCTAAAAGTTATGCGAGATCATCCGGGTCCACCGCCTGTAACAAGCGATGAGGGTTGGCATCAAGGTCATGTCAAGCTCATCGCTTGTAACGATCAGAGGTCGCGCGATCTCTATACGCTTGCTGTCGACATGCTGGGCGAAGTATGGCCAGGCGCAAAACTCGAGGTCGTTGCAAAGGAAGACATTCCATGCAGGCCGAGAGCTCGCGCTTGGATCCCTAAGGAACCCTCATGTCCAGATGACATACGCGAGATCATTAAGATCAGCAACCCAGACCTCCCTTGTCACGACTGGAAGATCGCGAAACTGGAGGAGCCAAAGGGTCTTTATAGAAGTGCGATTATCGTAATCAATAAAGACTCTGTGGCTTCTCTGGCGCGAGATAAGGGAGTGATAAGATACGGTTTTGGGACTATCACGCTCCGTATTTACAAAAAAGATGAGGTAAACGCTTCATGCGAGCCTCCACACCCCTTTTCGGAAGCTGTGTCGCAAGACGTAGGGGGTTCCAGTGATACTATTACCTTCCCTTCCTTGGACGTTAATGATGTCGTACCTGGGCCCTCTTCTGTCGCAGCACAGTCTTCCTCCGAGCCCACATCAGAAGCTGTGCCGCAAGACAAAGGGGGTCCCAGTGCTATCATCACCTTCCCATCCTTGGATGTGGATGAGAATGTGGTAGGGCCCTCTTCTGTCGCAGCACAGTCTTCCTCAAATAACGTCAAAGGTTTATCCCTAATGGAGACCGATGACTCTAACGACAAAGCTCTCCCCAGTGAGGAAGAAGATGAACTATTAGGTTCTTCTTCGTCTGATCTGGATGAGCTGGATTTAACAGTGGTGGAGTTTGATCTGCCGATTTGTAGCCAAAATGCTGCAAATACTACAGATTAATCTCCAACACTCTAAAACGGCTTCGGCCTCCCTACTTCTCCGCCTGACTGAAACTGGAGAAGATGTCGTTCTCATCCAAGAACCCTGGATTGTGAAATACTTGGTTCGAGGATTGGGAACTCCTGGCTACTACGTGCTATATGTAACAGGAAAAGGTAACCCAAGGTCCTGCATACTAATAAAACGTAATCTAAATGTATTTTTACTCCCTAATTTCAGTAATAAAGACGTCACCACAGCCAGTATGGTAATAGACAACCACACCTACTGGCTGGTATCAGCGTATTTGGGCCACGACCACCAGGGCCCACTACCTGGTACCATTCTGGAAAGGACGATCGCTGAATCAACTAGATGTAAAACCAACATAATTATCGGTTGTGACGCCAATGCGCACCATACTACGTGGGGTAGTACCGATATAAATGACAGAGGTGAGTCTCTTTTTGATTATATTTTAACAACTAATCTGGTAGTATGTAATGTAGGTAATGAACCAACCTTGTTACTAAAAATCGACAAGAAGTTTTAGATATGACTCTTGTCTCGTTACATCTCTCAAATAAAATATTGAATTGGAGAGTATCAAAGGAGCACTCGTTCTCCGATCATAGATACATCCAATTCACACTTATTGAAGAGCTCCCAAAACCGATCCAATTTCGAAACTATAGGAAAACAGACTGGCCAAAATATAGGGCAACTCTGAAGAATCTGATTAAGCCAGAACTTTCTGACCCGCCCTTGTGCGCTTTTGAACTCGATCAAAATAAAGCCCTTAATAAAGCCATGGAAACTGCCTTCCCCTCACTATAGTGCGGGGAAAGAAGAAACCATACTGGTGGGCTACTGAACTGGGTATACTCCGGAAAGGCTGTAGAAGGCTTTTTAATCGTGCAAAAAAGACTAGACATCCACAAGACTGGGACTCCTATAAGGAATCCCTCAAAAAGTATAAAAAGGAATTGAGAATAGCCAAAAGATCCTCTTGGAGATCCTTCTGTAGCTCAATAGAAGAATCCTCGGAGGCATCAAGGATAAGGAAGATTCTCTCGACAAATCCAACCATGCCCAGTTGTCTTAAAAACTTGGATGGTACTTGGACTAACTCTTGCGAAGAAACGCTAAACCTGCTACTGGACACCCACTTCCCTGATAGCTCCAAATACGTTAATACAACAAACCATTCTGGGTCGGGTATTAACTTAACTTTTCCTCAAGGTCTTGTTACAAAAGAGAAGTTGACTTGGGCTCTGAATAGTTTCAAACCTTACAAATCTCCAGGGCCAGATCACATCATACCAGCTGAGCTGCAATTTACGACTGACATAACTTTGCCCATCATTGAGATGATATTTAAAAGTTGTCTAGATATGGTCCATATACCTCAGCGATGGAGAGAAGTAAAGGTAGTATTCATTCCCAAGGCGGGCAAATGTTCGCATGTCAACCCTAAAGATCTAAAACCTATTAGCCTATCATCATTCATTCTCAAAACTCTGGAACGATTGATTGATATCCATGTTTGTAACAGCATTGATAAGAGACTATCGATGTCTCCGCATGCTTACTGTAAAGGGAAATCGGTAGAAACAGCCTTGCATACCTTGGTAAGAACTATCGAATACTCCCTAGAACAAAAACAATATACTATGGTGGTCTTCCTGGATATTGAAGGCGCTTTCAACAAAGTTGACACATCCGCTATCACTTCTGCTATGACGACCCTAAACGATTGATAAATCTAATGCTAAAAAGCAGGATCATCAACTCTAAGATGGGGGATTTTTGTACGAAGAGGTCTGTCAGTAGAGGCACTCCGCAAGGTGGTGTTCTGTCCCCTCTCCTGTGGAACATAGTGGTTAACGAGCTACTAATATCCCTTGAGAGAGAAGGCTACAGAGTGATTGCGTATGCCGATGATGTTGCTATCGCCGTCATAGGACGCACTCAATATGCTCACTAGATGGGCAGATCACTGCGGACTTAGTATTAATCCTCAAAAAACAGACCTCGTCCTTTTTACGCGGAAATACAAGATCCCAGAAATTGTACCTCCCTCAATAAAAGGTGTACCACTAATTTTCACCAATGAGGCCAAATATCTTGGTCTGATATTGGACAACAAATTAAGTTGGAAACCTAATATTCAGGAAAGAGTTAAAAAAGCTACAGCAGCTCTTTTCCTTTGCAAGAAAGCCATAGGAAACAAATGGGGTTTTCAACCTCGCATAACTTATTGGCTATACACATCGGTCATCCGACCAATACTTATGTACGGGGTTGCAGTGTGGTGGACTGCACTGGAGAAAGTCACATACTACGACAAACTCAGCAGAGTCCAACGCACTGCATGTCTCTGCATTAGCGGGGCTTTGAGAACCACACCCTCAGTAGCGTTGGACACTCTCCTCCATCTGACACCCCTCGACATTTTCAGCAAACAAGTGGCAGCGAGTACAGCCATAAGACTCAACGCCTCATCTCAATGGACCAACAACAATGTTGGGCACTCCATCATTCTGAACCTCTTTGGTTCTATACCAAAGTAAATAGACTACACTATCCCAAAACCCCAATTTGGTAAAAACTTCCAGGTATCCATTCCATCCAGGGATGAATGGGAAGACAAAAAACTCCTAGATGATGAAAGCATCCATTTTTACACAGATTTATCCAAGACAAATGAGGGAGTTGGTAGTGGTGTGTACTCAGAAAAGCTTAATCTAAGCATCTCATTCCGCCTCCCTAATCATTGTAGCGTCTTCCAAGCGGAAATTTTAGCGATCAAAGAGGTTCTCTCCTGGCTAAGAGAAAATGTGATATCAACTTATGATATACGCATCTTCTCTGACAGTCAGGCTGCTATCAAGTCTCTTGACGGCGTCTCAACCAAATCTCTAACGGCCCTCGATTGTCGATCGTCTCTTATGGAGATGGCGCAGCAATTTAACATTCACCTATGCTGGGTGCCGGGCCACATAGACATCGCAGGAATTTGTAGAGCCGATGAACTCGCTAAAAATGGAACTGTCATACCTATTTCACCTGAAAGAGAGAAGATAGGTATACCAATAGCTACATGTAAACTTCTGCTAAAAGAAAAAGCTTTCGAGATGGCAAACTCTAGGTGGCACAATTTACCAACATGCGCAGCCACAAAACTAATATGGCCTTCATTGGATCTAAAGCGCTCTAAAGATTTGCTATCCCAAAGCAGACTTCATATTAGCTCCCTAATAGGTGTCCTTACGGGACACTGTCTTATAGGCAGACACGCAATACGACTTGGTGTAGCCTCAAATGAGTTCTGCAGAAGCTGTATGGACGAGGAAGAAGAAGAAACAATCTCTCACCTCCTCTGCACCTGCCCTGCTCTTTCACGAAGACGCAAACTTCATCTGGGAGAATACTCTTTTGATGATCCCAGTGAACTAGCTAAAAAGGATATCAGATATCTCCTTCGCTTTATAAAAAGCTCAAAATGGTTCAACTAGTGGGAAGTAATTCTCTAGATTCATGTGGTATCACAATGGGCCTTTCTTCTGGCCTAAGTGTGTGGTTTTTGAATCCACAGCCACAGTAACCTAACCTAACCTAATTTCATCGAATCTGATAAAGTCACATGTGGTACTCTCCACTGTACCTTGTAGTTTTACTTGTACATTTTCAACAGTTGGGGAGATTATAGCGTTTTCATCCATCCTAGAACGAGTGAGAATTAGATCATGACGAGCATTGGGAATAATTTTTTTATAATCTTCGGCAAAACCCAAAAGCTTATTCAATGGAATGCAGTAGTTAAAATGAAATGGTTTCAAATAAATAACTGAATCAGGAGACCATGAAGCATTTAAAAGCATATCACTTTCATTTTTTGTCAACGATAAATAGTTTTTGATTGTTGTTGTAATCCCTACATTTCGATTGTAATCAATTTCCTATCCATTCAGCTCATAACGTACTTCGTCGAAGAGAAAAGCCATTGCATTGTTTACAAGTCTTGTGCTGACTATTTCTTTTCCATCTGTCTTCGATAGTGATCGTTCGACATATATGTAGAAAACTTTCCGAAGGAAGAACATTAAGATTATGGTGTTGTATGCTGATCTATGCTATGCTAAATACCGGTGTTATTTTGGGTTCTACACCATGCTTAGCAAACGTTAGAACACAAAAACGTAAAATTCACGTTCACGTTAAATTGCAAAAACGTAAAATTCGCGTTAAAACGTAAAATTCACGTTCAAGTTAAAACGCAAAAACGTAAAATTCACGTTAAAACGTAAAATTCAGGTTCACGTTAAAACGCAAAAATGTAAAATTAACGTTTACGTTTAAACGCAAAAACGTAAAATTCACGTTCGGAACGCAAAAATCATCATAGGAAACTGAACAAAATCATGAACAGAATATGATGTTTAAGAGTTAAGTTTATCAGAATAGGTGGTCCATATGAGTGAAGAGAGAAAAGAATCGTTAAGTAAAAAGACATGTTAATTTTTGTAATATTTTTTTATTTTTTAATTAAATTTTAATATTTAAAAAAATAGTTAGTATTGCTGGTAGGAGGCTTACATCAAACGCCTCTTTATAAGCTTTTATTTTTAAAGAATACAGCAGATAGGCCACTGCCACAATATCAGTTTTATATTTCATTTTCAAGTTCTATTCGATAATGACCCCAAGTATTTATATTATTGGTACATATAAATCTTTTGTCATCAGAACAACTTAAACTTAATTTGTTTATACATTCGGTGTATATAGTATGGTGTTTAGATCTAAAGTTCAACATTTTACTATAGAAGTTTTGTTTGTCAGTGTTGGATTTATTGTAGTAAGTTCTTTGAAAATTCGTATACATTTTGTAGAACAAGCTATATCTATTTCTTTCGAAAGAAATATTAAGATCTTCATGAGGATATACATCAGAGTTTAGATACACTTTTAAGTCTGTTAAATCACAATGGTCAAACGTTGTAGGATCAGCAGATATTTTTTTATTTTTTGCAGTTTGTAGTGCAAATACAATGTATCGAAGTTTTTCTATTTGCGTTGTTGTGTTAACGTTCCAGATGTGATGGTCAGAGCTTGATAACATGGGATACTCATAGAGACCCCAGTTTCGGAAAGCAATTTTCGTAAAACTATTTGCATTTATAGATTTATATAGATTTAATTTCATCGAATCTGATAAAGTCACGTGTGGTACTCTCCACTGTACCTTGTAGTTTTACTTGTACATTTTCATCAGTTGGGGAGATTATAGCGTTTTCATCCATCCTAGAACGAGTAAAGAGTAAAGACATTTTTTTACAGCTGCTGATTTAACACCCTTAGCCTTTTTTATTAGTGCTGCATCTTCTATGTCTATACTATACATTTTAGCTCTTAATCCTATAAATTCCTTCATTATTCTACCATTATTTTTTTTATCCTTCATAAATCCTAACTTTTTCACATTGAGCTGGGCAATACCTTAGCGGTTTTGGGGTGGATAGTCTGAAGTATCAAATTTATCTATTATATCATTTCTTATATCATTGTAAAAATCATCTGTTCTTATTTTATAAATAAATGAATCGGTATCCATGTAGGCCAGTAGTACCCGTAGCGTGATGGTTAGTGCGTTGGACTGTCATGCAAGGGGTCTTGGGTTCAATCCCTGCCTGTGCCACCTAACTTTTTTTACGGGTACTGCCTCTTGCGAGGAATTGACAAATCCTCCAAGAGTAATTCTTGTCATGAAAAGTGCTTTCTCAAATTAGCCGTTCGGATTCGGCATATAAACTGTAGGTCCTTCCATTTCTGACAACATTACTCGCACACAGGAATGGTTGAGAGTTGTAAGTCACTAGGCCCTGGTTCTTCATGGACTGTTGCGCCACCTAATTTTATTTTTTTTATCCATGTAGGCCAGATGTAGGTTGTCAGTAAATTTAGGTTTCATGTATGCATAATGAAAGTCGTACATTTTATATTTTGAAATCTCCAAAACACAAAAACCTAAGTATATAGACTTATTATATACACTGTGAATTCGTTTTAACTGAATAGCAGCCATGGTTTCGGAAAATTCTAATATGCTATGAAAATTAGGTTTAGCTATAAGAGCGCGACTACCGAGATGGGTACCTTTGCTTTCTATTGAATCGACAATTCGAACATCTTTTCGTTTGTCTACATTTTCCATAGTTTTTCCGAATACAGCATTATTGCAAAGTTTACGCTGATCCTTTTCAAACTTTGTGGTGGCTTTTTTTCTTAGTTCATTGTTTAAATCAATATATTTTTTCAGCCATTGAGATTGTTTGAATTGCATCACTCTATGAATTTTCTTAAGCACCAAACCATTATCAAGGCATTGAATTAATGTTTTGTAATGAATTATATAATTAACTTTATTATTCAAATCAGCAATTAATTTTTTATCGGATTTACCAGACAATGAAATGTTTGAAGGACAGAATGGAAGATCATTGTGATTATCATGTATTTCTAGGGGATACTCGAGATCCACTTCTAAAACATAACCAATGTTTATATTTGAAATTAACCACCCTTTAATCTCATCTAAATTAGTTGGAGGTTCAACCCATTTAAAGTCTGAATGTGGGAGGTAATCAGACATGGCCCAACCGTATAGGTTATTAACATCCAAGTACAGGGCCGGACAAAGCATATGTGCAAGATGTGCAAATGCACAGGGCGCAGAATTCTGGGGGCGCATTACCAGGAGTAGGAAAATGTAATCTGATCTTGCGCAAACAAATATGTACTACTATTTGCCATTTTTATAACCACAAACATTCTTAAAATAATCTCAAAAAACATCTATCACAACTGTCCTAAGTTATCTCTTGCGCACTAACTAACATCACTTTCATTGTTGCATTCAATGAAAATTTAACTCAAGATATCGCAGAACTTTTGAAAATCCTACCTACCTCATTTTCAATTATTTCACCCTGTTCGTACAAGAGAAAAAAAGAAAAAATCTCAACACAAAAAAGTTCCATGCAAGAGAAAAAAAGAAAAAATCTCAACACAAAAAATTTCCATGCCACCTCATATGTGCAAGATTTATTTCATGCACACCGAGTCCCAAAATTAGCATAGAGAGTATGACAAAGCAAAATACTTATTCATATTGAATCGTATGGGCTAGAACGTGCAGGTTTTGTATCACGCACCGTACCTGAATGTGAGTTCTCATCTACAAAGAAAACAACAAAAAAAATGCCCCCGAAAAAAAAGCGCAGGTAGGTTGCTCTGCTACCTTCTACTACAAATCAAAGACACTCCATATATTTTTGTTGTTGTTTTTTTTTTTGTAGATGAATGGTCAATGGATGTGCAAGTTTTTTTTTTTGCACACTGAGTATCGAAACTAACATGGGAGATATTTAAAAAAAAACTTATTTATACTGAATCATATGGGTCAGAGCGTGCAGGTTTTCTTATTGCACACTGTGTAAGAGTTAAGTGCCTGCTTACAGGAGATGAAATTTTTAATAGAATGGAAAAGGAGGGATGAATCTACTACTTTTAATGTACATATAACTAGTCTGGTGCAGAATGCAGATTGTTTCAATTGTTTTTTCGCTTTGTTGGTTAATTAGTATTAAATAAATAGCTATCAGTTTTTAATAGAAGTGACGTATTTTGTGACAAGACCGTAATGTGACTGACTCAGTTGATTTTAGACAAGCTTGAATTACATGAAATTTAAATAAGTAACTGTCAAAGCCAAAGTTATGATAATGGTTTGAATATGAAAGGAAAAGAAGCGGGTGTTCAGAATCGAATTCGAACCCTGGAACCAAGAGCATTTTTCCTTCCATGTTGCTCGCATTCCTTAAATTTAGTGGTTAATGATACTGCTCAGTGCTCATTATATGCAGTTAAATTTTTCGATACAATTCAATGTTTGTATAACTTTTTTTCAAGTTCCACAACGAGGTGGGATATTTATAAGAAAAAAATTCCAAGTCATACTTTGAAACCCCTTCTGAGACTAGATAAGAGCAGGTTAGATGCATTGAGGCCTTCAAAAACAAATTAAGAAGAAATATATGAAGCCCTTATAGAATTAAGAAATCTAGAGGCAAAAAACATTGCAGAATAGTTAGGAAACAAAATTTTTGATTTTACATTTATTTGCTGGCTGCTAATTTGGTTTGATATTTTAGAAAATATAAATTAAACTAGTAAATATTTGCAAAGTGCGTCCGTTAATCTGTCAACTGGCATAACAGTTTTAGAAAATACAAAAAACAGTTTGATTTTAATGCGTTCCGTTGAAAAATTTAATGAGTAGGTATGTTCAATTAACCGAGCGTATTGCTGGGGAGAGTACGATAACTTAGGCGACAAAGTTTAATGACGGATTTGTATAGAACAGCTAAAAACAAGCATTTTTTACTATGGGAGGGGGGTCTATCTCCCCCCGTTTAGGCGGTAGGGGCAATTTAAAAAAATTATTATTTAAAACCAAAAACCGTTATTATATCTTGTCGCCTAAGTTATCGTACTCTTGCCGTATTGCTAGTTCCCTAGAAATACCAAATATGTTTCCTGTAGCTTCATCATTGCGATCTCAACGGAGAAAAATACTTTATGCTGATGAATGTCCTGAAACTATATTAGACCCGAAACAAAGATTTAAAGTTGAATTTTGTTTAAATACTTGAAAGGTTTGATACGTATAGTATCAATTTTCCATTTTGAAGTAACATAAGCGAATGTTTAAAAAATAAAAATGTATGTGCTTTATGCCTTAATTTGAAGAATGTTATAACATAAGGTAGTTTTAAAGATTTAGATGGAGAAGAATTGTTTCAAGAGTTAACCGTAATATCCCCGCTTGTTACACCACAAAGCTCAAGTTTAGATGTGTTAAATTTTATTTTTAGTTCAAATCTTGAAGATTTTGCTCCGAATTTAGTAATTGTTCTTCAAATCTTTAATACAATCCCGATCACGGTAGCTTCAAGAGAACGTAGTTTTTCTAAACTTTAAATTATAAAAAAATTGGTAGGTTTATCTATAATGTCCATTGAAAAGGAATTATTAAATTCTTTTGACTTTGATGATCTTATTTCTGAATTTGCAAAATGTAAGGCCAGAAAAGTAAGTTTCCAAGTTTAATCGTTTTCCCTCTGCTCATTTCTTCACTGCGTTTTAGTTTATGGTTTAGGCCTACTGGGCATACCTCAATAAAAAAACGCATTGAAAGTCTACCTCCTGGGTAATGTGGGAAAGGCTTATGCTTGTGTATCAGTTTATGTGTGAAAATATAAAAAAGGGGCACTTTCTACAAATCTTGCACAGGGCGCAAGTTTGGCTGGGGCCGGCCCTGTCCAAGTACATTAAATAAACAGATGGTTTACTTGAATCATAATCAACCATATGTATATTTATTATTTGCTTTACAATGTCGCAAGCTACATTGTGTTAAACCTCCTCTTATACCCTTAGCGAAAAAGTTATACATGTTAATGTCTGTCAAAAGCTCAAGCTTAACACCTGTTTAAACACAGAAAATAGAACGATGACAATTAAATAATACAAGTCGCGGTTGCTGACTTGACTCACATTTCTCATATTTCAAAATAATATAAGTCAACAACCGCGCGCGTGGTATTCCGGACATCGTTTAGCATTAAGTAAAAGTAAGCAAATTTATTTATTTTTATTTGTTGTCATTATATAGGTCAATACAAAATTATTGTACTAAGCAAAATGTACAATTATGCAATAATTTCGTGTTGAGCTATTATGACATAGCTGTAGAGTTAAGAATAGTATATAAGGAATCAATATAATAAATTTGTTATATTCTTTCTGTTACAACCAAGTATAACGGTGTTATTATTTAATTTTTGATTTTGCTTAAATTTGAACTAGCGGGAATTCAACATTCACGAATTCCGATAAGATATTGTGGTGCATCACTTCAACTATCTTCTGTCATCAAGGTGCATCACTTTGACTGACAAGTACTTCGGTACATTTTATGGTGACCCCGACGTGATCTGAAATTCTGCTTAGTTCAATCATCCTAAATCATTAAAATATCGTTTTCACTATAAAGATCATCAACAAATTCAAAAAAACATTAATTCATTCGACATCCAAACATGGATGAATTGGCCAGCAAGCAACAAGCCACAGGGAATGAGATCCAGCGGATCATTGACAATCTTAAGAAGGATCCGGCTGCAAGAAAGACACTTGTGTGTGGAAAATGTGGTATTTAAAGGGAAATCTAACCGGGGAGGCTGAGAAGATGATTCGTCATCTCCCCCTAACTGATGACAGTTATTCCTCAGCATGGAAAATGCTGCAGGATAGATACAACAATGAGAGGCTACTAACAACTACCATTTTTAACAGATTGTTGCAACAACCAAACCAAGTCAACGAATCTGCCAGCAGCATCAAGGCACTTCATGACACAACAATCGAGTGCATGCAAGGATTGCAAAATCTTGGAATCGATACCAAGAGCTGGGATCCTCTCATTGTACATCTATTAATTCAAAAAATAGACAAGAATACACATGGTCTATACGAGCAATCCATAAACAAGCCAAGATTACTTCCAGTATTGAGTGAATTTCTTCAATTCCTGGAAACACGTTTCTATTCATTAGAGACTCTTGGCAGGAAGGGGCATCGTGTAGAAGAACGCAAATCAGTTGCAAGATCATTTACATCAGTGGCAGCGAACCAAACAACATCGACAACATGCCCGTGTTGCAACAGCAATGATCATAAATTATATGCTTGTACAAAATTTTTGCAACTTACACCAGAAGAACGTCAAGCAGCTGTCAGCAAATTTCAAAGATGCCGAAATTGCCTTAGTCCTGGACATAAGGAATTCAATTATTCATCACGAAGATGTACAAGATGCTCCGGACGACATAACACCCTATTACACATAGAAAGAATAGCAAAAAACAAACCTAGACAGTCTTTACAGAAGGAAGCATCAACATCGGCAACCGCATCAGCTCCAGCCAAATCCACACCAACTGAGCAAACATCAGTTGCAGCAGTAGCTCCAATTAATTCCATATCAGCAGAAGCTCCGAAGGAAAGAGGTTATATTTTCCTTAGCACGGTCCTTGTAAATCTAATCGATAGTGAAGGCACTACCGTGAACTGTCGAGCGCTGCTTGACTCCGGATCTCAGCTAAATTTTATAACCGACAAGCTATTAAAAAGGTTGAGAATCCAAGAATTCGCAGACACAATGCGCATTCTTGGAATTGGAGAAGGCACAAGACACGCCAACAAAAGAGTCAATTTGACCCTGAAATCTAGAACATCAGATTTTACTACAAACTTAGAAGCATTCATATTAAAAGAAATCACACCAAATCAACCAACAATTCGATTCAACATAGCATCTTGGCACATACCAACCGAGATCAGTTTAGCAGATCCGCATTTCAACAAACCCGGACCAATAGATATCCTCCTGGGTGCAGAACTTTATCATCAACTGCTAACGATGGGGCAGATCAACGTGGGAAAAGGTTATCCAATTCTTCAGAACACTCATTTGGGTTGGATAGTGTCTGGAAAATTGGAGGGGGTACCACCAAAATCAGCAATATGTGGAATCTCGATCGAAGAAGAGCTCCACACGAACATGGAAAGGTTTTGGAAGGTCGAAGAAGCCCAATCATCAATAAGGGCATTCACGAGTGATGAACAAAAATGTGAAACTCACTTTGAAAATAATACCATAAGAAATATAGAAGGGAGATTTATTGTACGACTCCCATTTAAAGCCGACAAGGCGGAACTAGGAACATCAAGGGAACTTGCACTTCAACGTTTCCATTCTTTGGAAAAGAGGCTGTCAAAGCAAGAAGCACTAAAGGCACAATACATCAAGTTTATGACCGAATACATTCAATTAGGGCACATGCAAAAGATTGACTTCTGCAATCTTCATGGGGTCCATTATTTTCTGCCTCACCATTGTGTTCTACGTCCCGAAAGCACAACGACAAAACTTCGAGTGGTATTCGATGCATCGGCCAAAACGTCAACGAACGTATCCCTAAACGATATACTATTGAACGGACCAACTGTACAAGATGAACTGCTAACTACATTACTTCGATTTCGCATTCACCGATATGTCTTCACTGCCGACATTGAAAAAATGTATCGACAAATACTCATAAACCCAAGTGATAGACGCTTTCAATTAATATTTTTGCGCGATCATCCAGCCGATAAACTAGAAGTGTACCAACTTAATACCGTTACATATGGGACAACGTCAGCCCCATATCTTGCAACCAATTGTTTGCAGAAGTTAGCATCCTAGGAAAAAGTTCTATATCCCATGGGAGCAGATGCTCTTAGATCAAACTTCTACGTTGATGATGTGATGACAGGTGGCGATAATCTCTTTCAAACAATTGAGATGAGGAATCAGTTTATTGCTCTCTTGAAATCAGCTGGATTCACACTGCGCAAATGGGGAGCCAATGATCCCAGATTGCTGAAGGACATCCCCAAGGAGGACATTGCTTTCCAATTAGATCTTGACATGGACAACAAGTCTCAACTGAAAACTCTTGGCCAAGGTTGGGTTCCGAAAACCGATGCATTCGTGGCTATTATCCACCCACACAACACCAAGATTATAAGTAAGCGAATAGCTCTTTCGGACATCTCCCAACTATTTGACCCACTTGGTGTCCTGGGACCGGGGGTCATAATAGCAAAGATCTTCCTACAAAAACTCTGGACATGTGGTTTCGATTGGGACACACCCCTCCTGTTCAGGTGGCACGTTATTAAACACGCCTTTTGGTGTTTCGATTCCTCCCGGTCCGAAAAGCAGAGCTAGTTCATTATATGTATATAAACTTCTTATGTGCCAAGCGCAATGTGCTAGTTAAATTCATTTTCATTCGCTTATAAACCACCGCCATCGCAACTTCTCAACAACCGCCACCACCATCAATAAGAAAAAAAAAAAAGTAAAAAGTGAATTAAACATTGGTCCATTCGGCCAGATAAAGCCAAAAAAAAAAAAAAAGACGAATTTGTGGAGGTGCTCAAGCGTGCCTTGGACACAATCATCGCCTTGACAACGACACGGCAATCTGTTCATCATCTTCAAGCATCGAATTCTTCACCAGTTGCATCAAGTCATCTTCAAGTCACCATCGAATTTTATTTCAAGTCACCATCGAATTTTATTTCAAGTCATCATCGAACTTTATTTCTTCACCAGTCGCATCAAGTCATCGTCATCCTTGTCAGGAATTTCATCGTCATCGTTTCAGCCATCATAAATTTTTTGGATTTGTACAGGTACATTTGCAATTTTTTATCATTTGCTTGAATTTTTACAGTACATACATAGATTAAATACATTTTATTGAAATTAAAAACCATAAAGTATTTTATATGAAAACTCGGTGCTCTCATAAATATAAAGGGTAAAAAAGGATATATGTATGTATGTGAATAAAAACGGTAAAATTGGTACGTTATATTCATATACATATATATGGTGTGGGGTATATATATAAACGGTAAAATTGGTACGTTTTATATACATAGCGGTAAAAATTGGTACGCTTGGGTGGTGAGCGGTTTTGCTTTGTTCAGTAGTAATTTTTCACGTGGTTTATAATTTCATTTGAAATGAGTTTGGGGGTTTTGATTTTGGCATGCGACGCGCTTGTCGATTTTCATGCTTCGTTTAAAGAAAAGCCTGTCAAAGATCTTAGAAAGTCGGCCTTAGAAGCCTATCGTTTAGAACTTCAAGCACTTTGGCTTGAGGTTAAAAAATCTTATGCCGAATTTATATGTGAGGCGGCCACTGATGATGATCTCAAGGCGTCAATCCTTGAGGTTAAGGCCAAATACAAGAGTTCATCGGATACTTATATCGAGTTTCTTAGCGACATTTTAGAGGCAATCCAAGAAGATAAAAGTAAAATTGATGCGAAAAGTAAAACCGAAGATAAGTGACAGTGTCGCATTAAGACACAATATGCACCTTCCACCGTGCGAAACGGAAATATTCAGCGGAAATTTTCTAAAATGGCCAGCATTTAGGGACATGTTTACGGCACTTTACATCCGACACGCAAAGTTAAGTCCCGTTCAAAAACTTTTTCACTTGCGTGCTCGGACAAAGGATCATGCCTTAAGCATAGTCTCTAAATTTGAGATTACAGATGATAATTTCGAGGCTGCGTGGGCAGCTCTCAAAGAATACTATGAAAACAAAAGAGTTTTAGTGAATAATCATCTAAGTGTTTTGCTGGGTCAGTCACGCATAATGGTTGAATCGGCAGCTGCATTAAAGGAATTGCAGAGCAATATTAATGAAGCGATTATAGCTTTAGGTTCGTATAGTATAGAGGTGAAAAAGTGGGATGCACTGATAACCTACGTGTGTGCGACTCGTCTTCCGCCACAAACTTTATCCCTTTGGAAAGAATCCCTTGAAAATGCAATGGAAATTCAATCATGGGAAAAAATGAACATCTTTCTCACAAATAGGTACAGGGTTCTAGATAACGTGTCGGATATGCACAAAGAAAATAAATTATCAAAAGTTTCGGTTTCTAAACAGCAGCCTACAGGTACTATTCCTCGCGTTCGTACTCATCACGCTCAAGTAAATTCGCAATGTAAGGTTTGCAAAGGGGCTCATGTATTACGTGTTTGCCCAGATTTTTTGAAAATGAGCGTTTCTCAAAGGAGAAACACCATTAGAAAATTTAAATACTGCTACAATTGTTTAGCTTTTAATCACTTGGCACCCGCTTGCCAGAG
Source organism: Eupeodes latifasciatus (assembly GCA_920104205.1). Taxonomy (NCBI): domain Eukaryota; kingdom Metazoa; phylum Arthropoda; class Insecta; order Diptera; family Syrphidae; genus Eupeodes; species Eupeodes latifasciatus. The sequence goes on along the minus strand of OV049924.1, from coordinate 267,575,330 downwards.
TGAGAGTACGTGCTTTCACTGTAAAGGGAAGTATCATTCGCTCCTGCATTTTGAAAAAGTTTCTCCGGGGAGTTTTACTCCAAATATACAGTCCACTCAATCAACTTCAGCTCCAAGTCAAAATGTCCAACAATCATTCGTTAATACTAACTCCGGTGTTCAGTATACTGTACCAAGGGACAGTTCAAAAGCTCAGTTTTCAAATACAGAGGAAATCGCTAGTGTTTCTGCCAAAGTATTCTTTGCAAAAACTCAACACACAGCTCTTTTAGCTACAGCAATAATTCGAATTCATCAAAATCAAACTGATTTTGAGTGGCGGGCGCTTATTGATCCGGGTTCGGATTCATTTATTTCCGAAGAAGTTCAAAGAAGCTTGAAGTTGCCCGTTCGATCGGTGAGAGCAACGGTTGCAGGCGTTAATTCTTCGGTAACGGCAACTTCATCCAAAATGTGTTCCTTCACTCTGAGATCGAAATTCGATAAACAATTTTCACTTTTCGCTCAGGCACTTGTCCTCAAAACGGTTGCAGACAGTTTGCCTTCCATATCCGTAGAGTTGGAAAATGCTCAAACTTTGTTCGACTTTCCCTTAGCCGATCCGTGTTTCAATCAAAGTGCCAAGATTGATGTATTGATTGGTGCAGATTTATATCCGTTTATTATTCGCGATGGATTAAAACCCAATGTGTTTCAGAGTATTATGGCTCAAAACACGGTTTTTGGATGGGTATTGCTTGGCCCTTTAGAAAAACCCAGCTCTCAATATAATTCTCAGTGTTCTCGATCGTTGTCTTTTTACAATGAAATAGCGTTGGATGAGGAAATCCAAAAATTTTGGCAGATTGAAGAGCTTCCACAAAGTCAAATTTTAACAGCTGCAGAACAATACTGTGAGAATCTTTTTGAAGAAACCACGTACAGAGATAAGACGGGTCGGTATGTGGTAAGACTACCGTTCAAGGACGATTCTCCACAAAATCCAAGGTTAGGGAATTCACATGAAATTACAAAACGACAATTTCTTAGAAATGAAAAGAGGCTTTTATTTAACCCAAAATTAAAAAATGAGTACGATTCGGTGTTGTCGGAATATATTGACTTGGGGCATATGAAGCCAAGTGATTCGGCGGATACGTTAGTTGAAAAGGGGGCATCATATGTTATGCCACATCATGCAGTGATAAAACCGGAAAGCCTGACAACAAAAGTTCGCGTTGTTTTCAACGCATCGTTTGCCTCTTCAAACGGGAAGAGCTTAAACGACATTTTATATCCAGGTCCGGCACTACAAACAGATATTACGCTCTTAATGTTAAATTGGCAGCTTTATAAGTTCGTGTTCAACAGTGATGTCGAGAAAATGTATCGACAGATAAAAATATACCCTGATCAAACCCCTTTTCAAAAAATTTTGTTTCGCGAAAATCCGAAAGATCCTCTTACCGTTTTCGAAATGTTGACGCTCACATTTGGCGTTTCGTGTTCGCCATATTTAGCAATTCGTTCATTGCACCAGTTAGCCAGCGAAGTAGAAAAATCTCATCCATTAGCTGCTAATATTCTTCTTCGTGAACTGTTTGTTGACGATGTCCTATCGGGAGCCCATGACATTTCCACGGCTTTAAAGGCACAGTCAGAATTAATTACGATTTTACAATCAGCTGGTTTTAATTTGCGGAAGTGGACCTCAAATAGGAAAGAGTTGCTGAGACCGCTACCCAAAAGTTCGCTTCTTAACGAAGATTTCTGAAATATCGATGATAAAAGTTCTGTGAAAATGCTTGGCATAAAATGGAAGGCTACTTTAGATACATTTTCATTTTCGGTTCAATCAGTTCCACAGTCAAATCCTATCACAAAACGTTCAGTACTATCAGTGATTGCTAAATTGTATGACCCCATAGGGTGGTTGGCCCCTATTGTGATCACTGCAAAAATACTAATGCAACAAATTTGGAGGGATAAGACTGAGTGGGATAGTGGACTTTTTCCTGACACTGAACAGAGGTGGAAAGTATTTCTGGCAAGTTTACCCGAAATTGCAAAGATACGTATCCCACGATGGGTGGAATACATTCCGCATGCTGTTTCACAGCTATACGGATTCTGTGACGCTTCGGAAAAAGCCTATGCGGCATGTATTTACTTACGGGTGCAACACCGTGATAAGGTGACCTCCCATCTTTTGTGGGCGAAATCAAAGGTAGCGCCAGTAAATACTATATCGTTACCCAGGTTGGAGTTGCAAGGTGCAGTTCTTTTATCCAAAATGATAAATTTACTGTCAAAGTCTCTTCAAATTCAAAATATTTCATCAGTCAATTTGTGGACAGATTCCACTATCGTATTAGCGTGGCTTCAAAAACCACCTAGTACATGGAAAACATTTGTGGCCAATAGAACGGCAGAAATTTTAAAAAATACAGTGGCAACGGAGTGGTCGCATGTAATGTCGTGCGAAAATCCAGCTGATCTAGCCTCAAGAGGAGTATCCCCTGTTGATTTAAAAGATAGTTCTTTGTGGTGGAATGGTCCTCACTGATTGTTGAAACCTCAATCAATATGGCCACGATCGAAGCGTGAACCAGTTGATGAATCAATTTTAGAATTGAAAAAGGTACAGTTATTCAATAACCAAGTCGTACAGGATTTTGAAGAAGATTTAGCAAAGTTTTCCAACTGCCACAAGGTTTTATGTGTAGTCGCCTACATTGAGAGATTTTATCACTCCTTTATTACACGTGGAAATAAAAAGTACTCATCGCCGGAACTTTCGTATGAAGAAAGTAGTTTAGCCAAACAGACGTTAATAGTACTCACACAAAAAAAATATTTTCAGAAAGAATATTGCGATTTGGTACAAGGAAAACAATTAGCTTCGAAAAGTTGGTTAGGGAAGTTCAATCTCATTATTGATGACAAGGGTGTCATGCGTGCAAATGGTAGATTAGCTTTGTCAACTTTTTCGTATAACGAAAAATTCCCGATACTTCTTCCGTCAAAATGTCTCTTCGTTCAGCTGTATGTACAATATGTACATGAGCTTTCACTACATGGTGAAATTCAGCTCATGATGCGCATGATAAGATCCGAATATTGGATACCCCAAATTAAGAACCTGGTTAAAAAATGTATTATAAAATGTCCAGTATGTATTCGATACAAAAAACACGTTCAAACCCAATTGATGGGGGCGTTACCCGAAGAAAGAACGGTAATAGGTCGACCTTTTACAAATACGGGAGTAGATTTTGCCGGTCCATTTCTAATTAAGACGTATTATGGTCGAAAATGCCGTTTTGACAAAGGGTACGTATGTATCTTTGTTTGTTTCGCTACCCGGGCCATACACTTAGAACTTGTTAGTGATTTAACAACCAAAGCATTCCTTGCGTCATTTACGCGTTTTATTTCTCGTCGAGGAACTCCAGAACAAATGTTTTCAGACCATGACACTAACTTCGTGGGTGCTTCTAAAGTGCTTTTATTTGACTTCCAAAAATCACTTGTACATTGTCCTACCGCAGCCGCTCACAACTTTTCGAAGGTAAAATGGAATTTTATTCCTCCCGGTTCACCTCATATGGGTGGGTTGTGGGAAGCGGGAGTCAAAAGTTTTAAAGGACATTTTAGAAAAATAGCGGGTAATGAAAAATTCACTTTTGAAGAATTCACCACTTTACTCGCTCGAATTGAGTGTACTTTAAATTCACGACCATTGTCACCGATGTCTGAAAACGTGTCAGATATTGTTCCTCTGACTCCTGGTCATTTCCTCACCGGAGGAATGTTAACAGGTTTGCCAGAACCATCTTATATAGATCAATCACTAGTATCATGAATCGGTGGAGAAAATTGCAAATTCTGCATCATCAATTAAGCGCTCGTTGGAAAGAAGAATATTTGAAAGAGCTCCATAAGCGTTATAAATGGAAATATCCTGAAAGAAATATTCAAATCGATGATCTCGTTATCATTCGTAGTGAGAATTTGCCACCCAACGAGTGGCGCCTTGGGAGAGTCATCAATGTGCACGCCGGACATGATAACAAAATTCGGGTTGCGGAAGTTCGAACCGAAAAGGGAATCGTCACTCGTTCGATTGCCAAACTTTGTATCCTTCTTCCTCAGAAGTAAAATGAAATCGTTTATTATTTTCCTTTCGCCTTATGATTTGAGTATTAGCAAAACATTCGTGAAAGGGTATAAAGGGGAATTGCTTATCACTCATTTAAAAACAAACAAAACAAATAATTATAAACCCGAGTTTTTGTATAGAGATACTTACATTATTTATGATAACTAATTATTAAGTATGAATATTCAAGCACATGAATAAAATTTTGTATCTCGTACCTTTAAAATTTGCAAAATTAAATCATGTAAAAATTATGCCTATGTATCATTAAAATTTGAATTTTACTTTTCACAATTTAATTTGAATCAAATTAATTGTTCTGAAGTGTTGGTGGTTTAAGATTTGTTAACTTTGCAAACAAGGTTGCAAGGTGGGCGCTAATGTTCAGGTGGCACGTTATTAAACACGCCTTTTGGTGTTTCGATTCCTCCCGGTTCGAAAAGCAGAGCTAGTTCATTATATGTATATAAACTTCTTATGTGCCAAGCGCAATGTGCTAGTTAAATTCATTTTCATTCGCTTATAAACCACCGCCATCGCAACTTCTCAACAACCGCCACCACCATCAATAAGAAAAATTTTAAAGTAATAAAATGAATTGACATAAAGAACAAAATTTAACTAAGTGTTTTAATGATTAATTGAAGAAATTAAAAAAAAAGTAAAAAGTGAATTAAACACCTCCCCAAAGAGTTTCAGTGCGAATGGCTCAGATTCAGAACAAGTTTAGACCATTTGAAGGATCTGAAATTTGACCGGCATGTCTTTGCACACAGAACACCAAGAAATGTTCAACTCCACACCTTCGCCGATGCATCAGAGAAGGCATATGGAGCAGCCGTTTATATAAGAGCGAACAACGAGGATGGAACCATTACTGTAAGATTACTGTGTGCTAAGTCCAGAGTTGCTCCAATCAAGAAATTGACCATTCCTCGATTAGAACTATGTGCCGCAACACTAGCAGCCGAATTAGTGAGTCGAATTCAAAAGGATTTACATCTTGAGTCGTGCCCAACTTTCATGTGGACCGATTCCGAAATAGTCCTTGGATGGATCAATTCGTCATCATCATCGTTTCATACCTTCGTTGCAAATAGAATTTCATCAATCCAAAACGTGACGTCGGTTGAATCATGGAGACACGTACGTTCCAAAGACAATCCAGCTGACCTACTATCACGTGGAATAGCAGCTGAAAATTTCATCACATGCAACTTATGGTTCTACGGACCTTTCTTCCTACATGGAGCAGAGGCATCATGGCCAGGTCCCTATACTAAGGCCCCAGATTGCAATCTCGAAAGAAGAGAAACAAGACAAGTTCTTTCCACTGTAGAGCAGCCCGTTCCCTGCTTTATTTATTCAATTGATCATCAGAATGATTTTAGACGACTGCAGCGCGTCACGGCATATATATCCTTCGCTACTTTCATAATCTAAAGGCAAAAAGAAAATTGGAAGTAGTACTCAAATCAGGCCCTCTCAGGCCAACAGAACTTATTTTTGCAATAGTAAAGCAAATGCAAGAAGAAGAATTCAAAGACGACATCAAGCATCTTCAGCAACACTCAGAAACGTCTAAGGGAAGTCCAATCACCAGTCTAACCCCGTTCATCGATGAAGAAGGAGCCTTGCGAGTCGGTGGTCGTCTGGAAGCATCATCGCTATCATATGAGGCTAAACATCCATTACTCCTACCATATTCTCATCCGTTTTCAAGAATGCTAATGCAAGCTTATCATAAGGAAAATTTACATTGTGGTCCTCAGGCACTTTTGGCGTCAATGAAGCAGAGATTTTGGCCAATTAAGGGAAAGGCACTTGCTAGATCTGTTGTCCAAAAATGTGTAAGATGTACAAGAGCCAAACCGAAATTACTTACACAATTGATGGGCAATCTTCCATCACATAGAATACAGCCAGCCCGACCATTTTTAAACTCTGGGGTGGGTAGACTTCTGTGGTCCGATAAAAATACACTACAAGGTCAGAGGAAAACATCCTCAGAAGACATACATCGCTGTATTTTGCTGCTTCGCTACTAAAGCAGTACATTTGGAATTGGTAACTGACTTGTCAACCAATGGTTTCATTGCTGCGATCAAGAGGTTTATCGGTAGACGAGGAATATGTCACCACATATATTGCGACAGCTCACATTCACACTCAAGAAGCTCAAGACAAAATACAAAATTCGTTTTCATCTAAGGGATTGGAATTCCATTTTATACCTCCACGAGCACCACATTTTGGAGGACTCTGGGAAGCGGTCGTGAAATCAGCGAAATATCACCTACATCGATGTTTGGGGGCTGCGTCTCTCACCTACGAACAACTCGAGACTGTGGTTATAGAAATTGAAGCCATCCTCAATTCCAGACCACTCACCTCAATGTCAAATGATCCCAACGATCTCACAGCTCTAACCCCGGGCCACTTCATCATCGGCGAACCACTCAACAATCCAACAGACGTTACAGCACATCCGCCCAAAATCAACCTATCAAATCAGCTAAAAATGATATCAAATATTAAAAATGACTTTTGGAAAAGATGGCACTCGGAATATTTAAATGAACTCCAACAGAGACATAAATGGCAGCGAAAGGTTAAAAATTTACTGCCAGGCACAATGGTCATCATTAAAGAAGACAATTGCCCAGTAATGAGAATGCCACTCGGCAGAATCATTCAAACATTCCCCGGATCCGATGGATTAGTAAGAGTTGCTGAGATCCAGACTGCATCAAGTGTTCTACGCCGTCCAATACACAGACTGGCTCCTCTCCCCATCCAAACGGACAATCTCGAAGAAAATGAAATTCAACAAGTATCAACACTCACAACCACACCAACGAACTCTATTGAGGAACAAGAAGAAGGTGAAATTATTGAAGAGGATGAGGAGCATAGAGGACCGCCGAGGAAGAAAAGATGCAACTCTCTCAGCACATTAAATTTAATGATTATAGCGTCAATTTTGCTACCAATGATCATTGGCGGCGAGGTTCATGTAGCCCCATTCAATAATAATCCTGGAATTCACTTTGAAAATTTGGGGACAGCACACATTATGTCTGACCAATGGGATTTAGTTGTGTATTATGATCTTCATTCCTACTGGAAGGAGTTGAAATGGCTCAACGTCGGCCACACTAAACTGAAAGAATTTTGCACAAAGGTGACACCAAACGAGTCTTGCTTGAATTGAATTTCAGCACTTGTTAAATGAAATCAATGACAAAGATAGTCTATTAGAAGAAAACGTATATCGAACAAAACGGGCGCGATCAACATTGTGGGGAATCTGGCAAATTCATTGTTCGGAGTCTTAGATTCAGAATATGCTAAGCACATGTCCGAAACTATATCAAACATCCACCAAAACGAAGACCACCTGCTAAGGCTAATGAAGAATCAGACATCCATAATAAATTCGACAGCCAATGTCATACGGTTCAACGATGAAAGACAAAATAAACGATTTCAGCTAGTCGAAACAGAGCTCAGTTCAATAATTAGTCAGATCAATCGAACAAATGACCACGACTATCAACTAAGGATTACTCAACTCATGCTTATACATTCGATGCAATTATTCATGACAGCAACCAATTTGCAAAAGGTACAAACACTGTTAGTGGAATTGATCACCGACGTGCACCATGGGCAAATAAGTGCAAACCTCATACAACCAAGCCAATTGCGAAAAGAACTAGACAACATCAGAGCTCATTTGCCATCAACTCTACGTCTTCCAGAACTTCATGAAAATATATCAATTTTATACAAACTAATAAATGCAGAAGGACGCATCGTTGGATCAAATCTAATTTTCAAGCTGTCACTCCCATTATTCAGAACGGACTATTACGACTTATTCAGCATAATCCCAGTGCCAAGTTTAGTCAACACTTCGTTCATTGCCGTAAGACCTAACTCAGATTACATAATCATAAATTTGGATCGAACTCAATACTATACATTAAACGAAGACGAACTTAAAACTTGTACAACAATTGTAAAAAATGAAATAATGTGTCACCAAAGGCATCCGCTCTACCAAAAGGGATCCAATGCAAGTCGTTGCGAATTCAATTTCATGAATAAACTTTTTGATCACACCTGCTGCCAATTCGAAAGCTTCACGGATGATCAATACTGGAAGGAATTACATCAGCCAAATCACTGGATCTACGCTGTGCAAAGGCCATCAACAATTAACGTCGTCTGCGCAAGGAATTTGACGCAAGTGTCCTTAAAGGATGCTGGAATAATAATCGTTCCATCGGGATGCAGTATCAAAACTGACCGATTCACCATTCAAGGTCACACCATGTTCAAAAGTAGTGCAACAAGCTCATATATCCCGTCACACAACCTATCGGACATGATAAGCCAATTACCACAGTCAACTCAACTCATTATTCACCATCCAATCCAAGTAGTACAAGAAACAAACAACCTGAAAATTCTACAAAGAGAAATTCAGCAACAACAACTTGAAGAAACTCTCATGGAATTTAAGAACAACGACACCCATCAATTGTTTCTAAGCCTTGCAGCTATCATTTTCACACTAGGCATCAGTTTGCACATTATCTGGAGATGTGTATGCCGCCTTTACACTACACGTTTGAACAGAGTTCAAGGTGGGGAGTATGTTTAAACACAAAAAATAGAACGATGACAATTAAATAATACAAGTCGCGGTTGCTGACTTGACTCACATTTCTCATATTTCAAAATAATATAAGTCAACAACCGCGCGCGTGGTATTCCGGACATCGTTTAGCATTAAGTAAAAGTAAGCAAATTTATTTATTTTTATTTGTTGTCATTATATAGGTCAATACAAAATTATTGTACTAAGCAAAATGTACAATTATGCAATAATTTCGTGTTGAGCTATTATGACATAGTTGTAGAGTTAAGAATAGTATATAAGGAATCAATATAATAAATTTGTTATCTTCTTTCTGTTACAACCAAGTATAACGGTGTTATTATTTAATTTTTGATTTTGCTTAAATTTGAACTAGCGGGAATTCAACATTCACGAATTCCGATAAGATATTGTGTTGCATCACTTCAACTATCTTCTGTCATCAAGGTGCATCACTTTGACTGACAAGTACTTCGGTACATTTTATGGTGACCCCGACGTGATCTGAAATTCTGCTTAGTTCAATCATCCTAAATCATTAAAATATCGTTTTCACTATAAAGATCATCAACAAATTCAAAAAAACATTAATTCATTCGACATCCAAACATGGATGAATTGGCCAGCAAGCAACAAGCCACAGGGAATGAGATCCAGCGGATCATTGACAATTTTAAGAAGAATCCGGCTGCAAGAAAGACACTACAATATTACGAAGAGCGCCTTCGACGACTGGAAGGTGAATGGGAGAAGTTCGATGTCACAGACAGTGACATTCGAAATTGTTTCCCGCCGCAGTTGGACCACCCGTACTTCACCAAGGGGTACTATGACGTAGTCAAAACTGCATATTGTGAATACAACGACATATTCACGAAAAAATCGTTCAGATAGAGAGAGCAGCAAAGGGCGAGAAGGAGAAGGCAGAGCAATCCCGTCTCCAGTCGCAAGACCACACAACTGATAGAAGTAGTCCAATTCATCGCCGACAACAATATCAAATAGAGATGCTGCGTCGCAAACTAGCGAATAGTGATGGCATGGATGGTTCCAAACATTTTTGGAACCTCCGAAGGTCCACAATCCTACAGCATTGGACGCGTATTCAGGCGGCCCACATGATCATGATTGAGGATGACCAAGTAACACCAGGGGACGAAACAACCTACATTGAGATCGAAGAGGCAGTAGAAAGGGCCCTCATACAATGTGCGCAAGAAGAAAGTCAGTCGCAATTCAAATTGCCCAAGGTATCGTTACCGAAGTTTGATGGTGATTATCTTGCTTGGCGACAGTTTTATGATCTATTTACACAAATGATCGACAACCAAGATATGCCACAGTGTCAGAAAATGTGGTATTTAAAGGGAAATCTAACCGGGGAGGCTGAGAAGATGATTCGTCATCTCCCCCTAACTGATGACAGTTATTCCTCAGCATGGAAAATGCTGCAGGATAGATACAACAATGAGAGGCTACTAACAACTACCATTTTTAACAGATTGTTGCAACAACCAAACCAAGTCAACGAATCTGCCAGCAGCATCAAGGCACTTCATGACACAACAATCGAGTGCATGCAAGGATTGCAAAATCTTGGAATCGATACCAAGAGCTGGGATCCTCTCATTGTACATCTATTAATTCAAAAAATAGACAAGAATACACATGGTCTATACGAGCAATCCATAAACAAGCCAAGATCACTTCCAGTATTGAGTGAATTTCTTCAATTCCTGGAAACACGTTTCTATTTATTAGAGACTCTTGGCAGGAAGGGGCATCGTGTAGAAGAACGCAAATCAGTTGCAAGATCACTTACATCAGTGGCAGCGAACCAAACAACATCGACAACATGCCCGTGTTGCAACAGCAATGATCATAAATTATATGCCTGTACAAAATTTTTGCAACTTACACCAGAAGAACGTCAAGCAGCTGTCAGCAAATTTCAAAGATGCCGAAATTGCCTTAGTCCTGGACATAAGGCATTCAATTGTTCATCACGAAGATGTACAAGATGCTCCGGACGACATAACACCCTATTACACATAGAAAGAAAAGCAAAAAACAAACCTAGACAGTCTTTACAGAAGGAAGCATCAACATCGGCAACCGCATCAGCTCCAGCCAAATCCACACCAACTGAGCAAACATCAGTTGCAGCAGTAGCTCCAATTAATTCCATATCAGCAGAAGCTCCGAAGGAAAGAGGTTATGTTTTCCTTAGCACGGTCCTTGTAAATCTAATCGATAGTGAAGGCACTACCGTGAACTGTCGAGCGCTGCTTGACTCCGGATCTCAGCTAAATTTTATAACCGACAAGCTATCAAAAAGGTTGAGAATCCAAGAATTCGCAGACACAATGCGCATTCTTGGAATTGGAGAATGCACAAGACACGCCAACAAAAGAGTCAATTTGACCCTGAAATCTAGAACATCAGATTTTACTACAAACTTAGAAGCATTCATATTAAAAGAAATCACACCAAATCAACCAACAATTCGATTCAACATAGCATCTTGGCACATACCAACCGAGATCAGTTTAGCAGATCCGCATTTCAACAAACCCGGACCAATAGATATCCTCCTGGGTGCAGAACTTTATCATCAACTGCTAACGATGGGGCAGATCAACGTGGGAAAAGGTTATCCAATTCTTCAGAACACTCATTTGGGTTGGATAGTGTCTGGAAAATTGGAGGGGTACCACCAAAATCAGCAATATGTGGAATCTCGATCGAAGAAGAGCTCCACACGAACATGGAAAGGTTTTGGAAGGTCGAAGAAGCCCAATCATCAATAAGGGCATTCACGAGTGATGAACAAAAATGTGAAACTCACTTTGAAAATAATACCATAAGAAATATAGAAGGGAGATTTATTGTACGACTCCCATTTTAAGCCGACAAGGCGGAACTAGGAAAATCAAGGGAACTTGCACTTCAACGTTTCCATTCTTTGGAAAAGAGGCTGTCAAAGCAAGAAGCACTAAAGGCACAATACATCAAGTTTATGACCGAATACATTCAATTAGGGCACATGCAAAAGATTGACTTCTGCAATCTTCATGGGGTCCATTATTTTCTGCCTCACCACTGTGTTCTACGTCCCGAAAGCACAACGACAAAACTTCGAGTGGTATTCGATGCATCGGCCAAACGTCAACGAACGTATCCCTAAACGATATACTATTGAACGGACCAACTGTACAAGATGAACTGCTAACTACATTACTTCGATTTCGCATTCACCGATATGTCTTCACTGCCGACATTGAAAAAATGTATCGACAAATACTCGTAAACCCAAGTGGTAGACGCTTTCAATTAATATTTTGGCGCGATCATCCAGCCGATAAACTAGAAGTGTACCAACTTAATACCGTTACATATGGGACAACGTCAGCCCCATATCTTGCAACCAAATGTTGGCAGAAGTTAGCATCTGAGGAAAAAGCTCTATATCCCATGGGAGCAGATGCTCTTAGATCAAACTTCTACGTTGATGATGTGATGACAGGTGGCGATAATCTCTTTCAAACAATTGAGATGAGGAATCAGCTTATTGCTCTCTTGAAATCAGCTGGATTCACACTGCGCAAATGGGGAGCCAATGATCCCAGATTGCTGAAGGACATCCCCAAGGAGGACATTGCTCTCCAATTAGATCTTGACATAGACAACAAGTCTCAACTGAAAACTCTTGGCCAAGGTTGGGTTCCGAAAACCGATGCATTCGTGGCTATTATCCACCCACACAACACCAAGATTATAAGTAAGCGAATAGCTCTTTCGGACATCTCCCAACTCTTTGACCCACTTGGTGTCCTGGGACCGGTGGTCATAATAGCAAAGATCTTCCTACAAAAACTCTGGACATGTGGTTTCGATTGGGACACACCCCTCCCCAAAGAGTTGCAGTGCGAATGGCTCAGATTTAGAACAAGCTTAGACCATTTGAAGGATCTGAAATTTGACCGGCATGTCTTTGCACACAGAACACCAAGAAATGTTTAACTCCACACCTTCGCCGATGCATCAGAGAAGGCATATGGAGCAGCCGTTTATATAAGAGCGAACAACGAGGATGGAACCATTACTGTAAGATTACTGTGTGCTAAGTCCAGAGTTGCTCCAATCAAGAAATTGACCATTCCTCGATTAGAACTATGTGCCGCAACACTAGCAGCCGAATTAGTGAGTCGAATTCAAAAGGATTTACATCTTGAGTCGTGCCCAACTTTCATGTGGACCGATTCCGAAATAGTCCTTGGATGGATCAATTCGTCATCATCATCGTTTCATACCTTCGTTGCAAATAGAATTTCATCAATCCAAAACGTGACGTCGGTTGAATCATGGAGACACGTACGTTCCAAAGACAATCCAGCTGACCTACTATCACGTGGAATAGCAGCTGAAAATTTCATCACATGCAACTTATGGTTCTACGGACCTTTCTTCCTACATGGAGCAGAGGCATCATGGCCAGGTCCCTATACTAAGGCCCCAGATTGCAATCTCGAAAGAAGAGAAACAAGACAAGTTCTTTCCACTGTAGAGCAGCCCGTTCCCTGCTTTATTTATTCAATTGATCATCAGAATGATTTTAGACGACTGCAGCGCGTCACGGCATATATCCTTCGCTACTTTCATAATCTAAAGGCAAAAAGAAAATTGGAAGTAGTACTCAAATCAGGCCCTCTCAGGCCAACAGAACTTTACAAGGCAGAAATCGCAATAGTAAAGCAAATGCAAGAAGAAGAATTCAAAGACGACATCAAGCATCTTCAGCAACACTCAGAAACGTCTAAGGGAAGTCCAATCACCAGTCTAACCCCGTTCATCGATGAAGAAGGAGCCTTGCGAGTTGGTGGTCGTCTGGAAGCATCATCGCAATCATATGAGGCTAAACATCCATTACTCCTACCATATTCTCATCCGTTTTCAAGAATGCTAATGCAAGCTTATCATAAGGAAAATTTACATTGTGGTCCTCAGGCACTTTTGGCGTCAATGAAGCAGAGATTTTGGCCAATCAAGGGAAAGGCACTTGCTAGATCTGTTGTCCAAAAATGTGTAAGATGTACAAGAGCCAAACCGAAATTACTTACACAATTGATGGGCAATCTTCCATCACATAGAATACAGCCAGCCCGACCATTTTTAAACTCTGGGGTGGGTAGACTTCTGTGGTACGATAAAAACACACTACAAGGTCAGAAGAAAACATCCTCAGAAGACATACATCGCTGTATTTTGCTGCTTCGCTACTAAAGCAGTACATTTGGAATTGGTAACTGACTTGTCAACCAATGGTTTCATTGCTGCGATCAAGAGGTTTATCGGTAGACGAGGAATATGTCACCACATATATTGCGACAGCTCACATTCACACTCAAGAAGCTCAAGACAAAATACAAAATTCGTTTTCATCTAAGGGATTGGAATTCCATTTTATACCTCCACGAGCACCACATTTTGGAGGACTCTGGGAAGCGGTCGTGAAATCAGCGAAATATCACCTACATCGATGTTTGGGGGCTGCGTCTCTCACCTACGAACAACTCGAGACTGTGGTTATAGAAATTGAAGCCATCCTCAATTCCAGACCACTCACCTCAATGTCAAATGATCCCAACGATCTCACAGCTCTAACCCCGGGCCACTTCATCATCGGCGAACCACTCAACAATCCAACAGACGTTACAGCACATCCGCCCAAAATCAACCTATCAAATCAGCTAAAAATGATATCAAATATTAAATATGACTTTTGGAAAAGATGGCACTCGGAATATTTAAATTAACTCCAACAGAGACATAAATGGCAGCGAAAGCTTAAAAATTTACTGCCAGGCACAATGGTCATCATTAAAGAAGACAATTGCCCAGTAATGAGATGGCCACTCGGCAGAATCATTCAAACATTCCCCGGATCCGATGGATTAGTAAGAGTTGCTGAGATCCAGACTGCATCAAGTGTTCTACGCCGTCCAATACACAGACTGGCTCCTCTCCCCATCCAAACGGACAATCTCGAAGAAAATGAAATTCAACAAGTATCAACACCAGTGACGTGCCGTGGTGATTTCAGTAAGGTGTTCACTATAATTATTTGTACAAATAATTTGCCTATTTTTAGTTTTAATCCAGGATCACGACGCACGGGGACGTAATAGACAAGATCCCATTTTTGTTTTTTTTTTTATTTTATTTTATTTTTTTTTTTTATTTTTTTATTTTTATATTTTTTTTTGCTTTTTTTAAGTATTTATTTTAATAGTAGAATAAGTCATATTTATTTAGTAGTATAGTTAAATTAATGGAGCCCAATAAACATTTACTTGTAGATAAGTTCGATTCGACGGGATTTCTTCAAAAAAACTTGTAGAACGTCATCATAAAAAATATTTTTTGCTTTTATTTCCTTAAGAAATGATTTTTCAATTGAAATAATTGCCAGTTCTGACAACCTGTTCTCCAGCATTTTATTTCTGGCATATGATTTTATGCGTTTAAGTGCAGAAAAAGATCGCTCGACAGAGCTACTTGACACTGGAATAGTCAAAATTAGTGAGCTTAATTTAAAAATTTCAGAAAAAGTGTCCTTAAGTTCCATATTATCGAGGAGTTTTGGAATATCCTTGACGGAAATATTTTTGAATTGTGACTGTGCAAATTTAAAAAACAAAGTAAGTTCATTCTTAAGCTTCACAAAATCAAAAAACGGACCATATGAACTTTTAAGGCATTCGAAGGCTTCAGTTGGGAATTTTTTTTCATTTTCAGCAAATTTTTTTACAGAAAGTAATTCTAAAAGTTTAAATTTTTTTAACGACTCGAACCTGCTTTCCATTTGTAACGACAAAGTGTCGATTATTTCAAAAAATAATTGCCGATACCTAAGTTTAAATGTATCCAAAATTTCGCCACGTTTTAGAACAGGGTCAATTATATTTTCAGCAGTTTCAAAAATGTTTTGAAATTTTGTTCGTAATGTGTTGATTTCTATCTTAACTGATTCAATTTGCTCACAACAATAATTTATGTCGAATATTTTGTTTTGTAAGACATTAAACAAAATATCCGTGTGGGAAAATACATCGTTAAAAGTGTTTAGCATAAAAACTGTATTAAAGCTTTTTAAAAATTGAAGAAAACCTCTCGCTTGGATTGCGTCCGCCCCCCAAGTATCTGGATCATCAATCATTTCATCAAATAAAATGACCAAGTCATTAAAATGTGTTTGAACAGCATTTACCAAGCGAGATGAATAATTCCATCTAGTTGGGGCAACGGAGGGTAGTCTTCTTTTAATTATTTGGTCCAAAAAATAAGTCCTTTTTGTGGACTGGGAGAAAAAAGCGGAGAGACCGGACAAACTTAAAAAGAAAATTTTCACTTCCCGAAGAAAGTTCACAGATTGTGATAAAACTAAATTCAGAACATGAGCATTGCAATGAATAAATATAGCATGCTGAAACTCATTTCTTACTTGAGCTTGGGTTCCATTTAGCTCACCAGACATAACAGCGGCACCATCGTATGTCTGAGCCACCAATTTGGCACCCCAATTTTCAGATTTTATCAAATCAATTATTTTTTTCGATATTGCATTGGCTGTACGATCTTCACTGACGTCCCAAAATTGGTAAAATCGTTCTTTTGGGGCACCATTTGAGTCTACATATCGGAAAACCACAGATAATTGACACTTTTTTGTGATATCTGTGGTTTCATCCAACATAACAGAAAGAAAATTTGCAGCATCAATCTCTTTTTTTGATATTATCAATCATTGTGTTTGATATTGCATTGATCAAATCATTTTGAATGTTGTTGGATGTTCCTTTAAAAACCGTTGCCGATTTTAAATGATTTTCTAGTTTAGAGTCATATTTGGCTATTAGATTTAAAAGCTCAACATAGTTTCCCTTGTTATCCGACTCTTCGCGTTCATCATTACCCCTGAACGCTAGCTCTTGAGAGCCCAAAAAGCACACCGCATCAATAAGTCGCTCCAAAACTTGCCGGTTTTCGGACACTTGTTCGTTATGACGAGATACCGATATATTTTTTTGTGCATCAAGCAACATGTCTATACGGGTGTTGCCAAAAGTTTTCAACGCTACACTACAATTGATATGGGTTTGAGAAATTATATGTTTGTTTGCTGCTACGGTCAAATGGTTTAGATCGGAGTAACCCGTAGACCACCCACTCCTTTCTTGGTTACTTGCAAAAAGCAAGCAAGGCCAGCAAAACAATTTATTTAAAGTGGGGCAACCACACAACCATAACTTGGACTCGTACTGTTTTACCTGGAAGTATCTATTAAATGTTTTATTTTTTGTTGCATTTATGGAAATTAAATTTGGAAGAGGTGGTATTGGCCTTCCAATATTTATCGCCTCTGTTTTTTCCATGGGCGTTAGCTGCGAAAATGGCTTTTCCATTAATTTTTCAATGATGCACCTGCAATTCATTAAATTATCATTCATTTTGTCCTCGAAAAACGATCTTTTCATTCTAAAGTCCAGAATGAGAATGAGTAATGAGAATAAAATAATAAATTTGAATTCAGAGAGATGTAACATACAACACTGAAAATATAAACTCTAACTCTTCCCCTTGTGTGTGCCTGTGGGTACACTTATATGCTCTTAAGTGTCGTCTTCGTTCAGAGTTCACTCTCTCTCTTTCTCGATTCCATATTGAAATAGATAGTGGTGCGCTCATAGAAGTTGAACACCAAACCAATTTATTTCCTTTTCTGTTTTTCTGTTCATTCGAATGAAGGACTGTGCGCCGCGGCCGTGTGCGGTTGCGGTGGTGCACTCGATGAAGGTGAACACCTAGCCATATAGAAACTATCTACACATTTTGTCTCTTCTTTGCATTTTTCGTGAGGACGTGTATTTGCTTTACCCTGTTTTCGCTGATCGGTCGGTGCGTTCACATGAGGAGAACACCCTGGAGTATTTATTTTGTTGTTTTGTTTGAGAAAATGTCTGTTTATTCGAAGGAGGGACGGTGTTGTGGTGCGCTCGATGAAGGTGAACACCAAGCCATATAGAAACTATCTACACATCTTGTCTCTTCTTTGCATTTTTTGTGTGGATGTGGATTTGCTTTACCTTAGCTTTGGTGGTCGGTCCGGTCGGTGCGTTGACATGAGGAGAACACCCTAGCTAGAGCCTAGAGTATTATATTTGTTTGAGAATGAATGAATGGTAGGAATTGCCGTGGTGCGCTTGATGAAGGAGAACACCAAGATTTAAAAAATCAAATAAATGTAATGTGACGATTTTGGTAGGGTGTGCGGTGAACACCTGCGTACCTTCGAATAAACGTCACTGATCAACACTCACAACCACACCAACGAACTCTATTGAGGAACAAGAAGAAGGTGAAATTATTGAAGAGGATGAGGAGCATAGAGGACCGCCGAGAAAAAAAAGATGCAACTCTCTCAGCACATTAAATTTAATGATCATAGCGTCAATTTTGCTACCAATGATCATTGGCGGCGAGGTTCATGTAGCCCCATTCAATAATAATCCTGGAATTCACTTTGAAAATTTGGGGACAGCACACATTATGTCTGACCAATGGGATTTAGTTGTGTATTATGATCTTCATTCCTACTGGAAGGAGTTGAAATGGCTCAACGTCGGCCACACTAAACTGAAAGAATTTTGCACAAAGGTGACACCAAACGAGTCTTGCTTGAATTTTCTTCAACAATTTCAGCACTTGTCAAATGAAATCAATGACAAAGATAGTCTATTAGAAGAAAACGTATATCGAACAAAACGGGGCGCGATCAACATTGTGGGGAATCTGGCAAATTCATTGTTCGGAGTTTTAGATTCAGAATATGCTAAGCACATGTCCGAAACTATATCAAACATCCACCAAAACGAAGACCACCTGCTAAGGCTAATGAAGAATCAGACATCCATAATAAATTCGACAGCCAATGTCATACGGGTCAACGATGAAAGACAAAATAAACGATTTCAGCTAGTCGAAACAGAGCTCAGTTCAATAATTAGTCAGATCAATCGAACAAATGACCACGACTATCAACTAAGGATTACTCAACTCATGCTTATACATTCGATGCAATTATTCATGACAGCAACCAATTTGCAAAAGGTACAAACACTGTTAGTGGAATTGATCACCGACGTGCACCATGGGCAAATAAGTGCAAACCTCATACAACCAAGCCAATTGCGAAAAGAACTAGACAACATCAGAGCTCATTTGCCATCAACTCTACGTCTTCCAGAACTTCATGAAAATATATCAATTTTATACAAACTAATGAATGCAGAAGGACGCATCGTTGGATCAAATCTAATTTTCAAGCTGTCACTCCCATTATTCAGAACGGACTATTACGACTTATTCAGCATAATCCCAGTGCCAAGTTTAGTCAACACTTCGTTCATTGCCGTAAGACCTAACTCAGATTACATAATCATAAATTTGGATCGAACTCAATACTATACATTAAACGAAGACGAACTTAAAACTTGTACAACAATTGTAAAAAATGAAATAATGTGTCACCAAAGGCATCCGCTCTACCAAAAGGGATCCAATGCAAGTCGTTGCGAATTCAATTTCATGAATAAACTTTTTGATCACACCTGCTGCCAATTCGAAAGCTTCACGGATGATCAATACTGGAAGGAATTACATCAGCCAAATCACTGGATCTACACTGTGCAAAGGCCATCAACAATTAACGTCGTCTGCGCAAGGAATTTGACGCAAGTGTCCTTAAAGGATGCTGGAATAATAATCGTTCCATCGGGATGCAGAATCAAAACTGACCGATTCACCATTCAAGGTCACAACATGTTCAAAAGTAGTGCAACAAGCTCATATATCCCGTCACACAACCTATCGGACATGATAAGCCAATTACCACAGTCAACTCAACTCATTATTCACCATCCAATCCAAGTAGTACAAGAAACAAACAATCTGAAAATTCTACAAAGAGAAATTCAGCAACAACAACTTGAAGAAACTCTCATGGAATTTAAGAACAACGACACCCATCAATTGTTTCTAAGCCTTGCAGCTATCATTTTCACACTAGGCATCAGTTTGCACATTATCTGGAGATGTGTATGCTGCCGAATATTTTACCCAAGGAATTCCCAACCGTCGACGATGACATCACCAACCCAAGAAGCCTTTACACTACACGTTTGAACAGAGTTCAAGGTGGGGAGTATGTTTAAACACAGAAAATAGAACGATGACAATTAAATAATACAAGTCGCGGTTGCTGACTTGACTCACATTTCTCATATTTCAAAATAATATAAGTCAACAACCGCGCGCGTGGTATTCCGGATATCGTTTAGCATTAAGTAAAAGTAAGCAAATTTATTTATTTTTATTTGTTGTCATTATATAGGTCAATACAAAATTATTGTACTAAGCAAAATGTACAATTATGCAATAATTTCGTTTTGAGGTATTATGACATAGCTGTAGAGTTAAGAATAGTATATAAGGAATCAATATAATAAATTTGTTATCTTCTTTCTGTTACAACCAAGTATAACGGTGTTATTATTTAATTTTTGATTTTGCTTAAATTTGAACTAGCGGGAATTCAACATTCACGAATTCCGATAAGATATTGTGGTGCATCACTTCAACTATCTTCTGTCATCAAGGTGCATCACTTTGACTGACAAGTACTTCGGTACAACACCTGTTTCTTTCAACATAGCATCCCACGAAAAACCTGGCAATGTATAATAGTGACAGGGGTCTAGACCATAAATTTTTCTAGAATCAATTCTAAATTTTTCAAAAATGTATGATAAAATTAAGACGTCTGTAATTAAATATTGCTCAAGATATTCTCTTAAATTACTACATTTAAAATGTGACCAAACTTTCTCAGCAAGATTATAATCATCTTGGTTACAATCCTCTTCAACCAAAGAATTTCTAAATGATTCTATTGGAGGAAGCTCCGTCTCACTTATTTTTTCTATAGAATCTAAATAATCATAGCATAAAACACCCTTACGAGTCATAAGTTGAATAGATTCATCATCTTTGAAAAATGTTGATAAAATTTTAAAATCTTTTTTTTCATCAAGAGTTTTTGCTATCTTATCTTTACTTGAAGGTAAAAATCTAAATGAGTCTAAGAACCGTAATTCTAGAAACTCGCTCTGCTCACTATTTATTAATAGTTTTGTTGATATGGATATACATATATTCCTCTTTGTTGAGCGGAATAATATTGATAAACCCTTTGATATTACCCAGCTCTTTTATAAATAAATGAGAATCATAACCGTTCAAATTATGAAAAAAAATTGGATTGAATTTAGGTATCTTATAGTTTAAGTTACAATTTGAATGCGCTGCTCCTCTGACTTTAACAGTTAAGTGATCATGATCTCGTACCTTTACGTCGCCCCATACTGCCTTCTTACAAATATGACATCTTGTTGCCTGCTGAAATTTGATTTCATCCTGGGGTGTCATGTTAATTTTGATCTTCTTACTCAAATGATGTCGATGAATATGTTTGGAGTTCGTAAAGAGCCCGAAATCTATGAAAGTGTTTCTAAATATGAATATCATACTTACTCACTATATCAAAACAATTTTGAAAAAAATTACATCGTTCAGATTTGCATACAACACCAAAATCTTAATGTTCTTCCTTTGGAAAGTTTTCTATATGTTGAAGGATTACTATCGAAGACAGATGGAAAAGAAATAGTCAGCACAAGACTTGTAAACAACGCAATGGCTTTTCTCTTCGACGAAATACGTTATGAGCTGAATGGATAGGAAATTGATTACAATCGAAATGTGGGGATTACAACAACAATCAAAAACTATTTATCGTTGACAAAAAATGAAAGTGATATGCTTTTAAATGCTTCATGGTCTCCTGTTTCAGTTATTTATTTGAAACCATTTCATTTTAACTACTGCATTCCATTGAATAAGCTTTTGGGTTTTGCCGAAGATTATAAAAAAATTATTTCCAATGCTCGTCATGATCTAATAAATTCTCACTCGTTCTAGGATGGATGAAAACGCTATAATCTCCCCAACTGATGAAAATGTACAAGTAAAACTACAAGGTACAGTGGAGAGTACCACACGTGACTTTATCAGATTCGATGAAATTAAATCTATATAAATCTATAAATGCAAATAGTTTTATGAAAATTGCTTTCCGAAACTGGGGTCTCTATGAGTATCCCATGTTATCAAGCTCTGACCATCACATCTGGAACGTTAACACAACAACGCAAATAGAAAAACTTCGATACATTGTATTTGCACTACAAACTGCAAAAAATAAAAAAATATCTGCTGGTCCTACAACGTTTGACCATTGTGATTTAACAGACTTAAAAGTGTATCTAAACTCTGATGTATATCCTCATGAAGATCTTAATATTTCTTTCGAAAGAAATAGATATAGCTTGTTCTACAAAATGTATACGGATTTTCAAAGAACTTACTACAATAAAACCAACACTGAACCTTTGCTTTCTTGGGATCTATTTAAATCCCGTGCTCCAATTTTTGTTATAGACTGCAGACATCAAAATGAGACTTTGAAAACAGGATTTATCGATATACGCTTGGAGATGAGGACATCAAAAAAACATTCCTGCAAATACTTCAGCTTATTGCCTCATGCTTCATGATCGGATTTTTAAATACAATCCACTTGACCAAGTTGTTAACAGGATTGTCTAAGGATTATTATTATTTTTTTTAATTTTTCAATGTAAACCAAATAAAACCAGAAAATATATAAATAAAATACAATATTATTAAAAAAAAAAAAAAAGCCTGTGTTATTATTCAAGATTTGCTCATTCCATTTAATTAACATCACCACTTCAAAATAATATAGGAATATCATAACATTTGTATGTTTATTCATTTGCTTTTAAGGGTAGGAAAGTAGTTATGGTCCTAAATTTCGTATTACACATTGCAAAAGGTTTCTTTGGGGTGAAAAGTAACTAAAGAAAAGAAGTATTGGGGTAATAATGCATGCTTATATCATATTGATTGCTAATAGTAGAACAATAGAGTTTTTCCCCGCATTCATTCATGTAGTTAACCTTATCATAAATTTGTATTGTTGACACTTGGGATATCATCGCATCGCACAGTGTGACAATTCGCAAATCTAGCGGGATTTAATTAAAAAAATGATATGCACAAACTGATTTAAAAGTTGGTTTTACTTGGAGCCTAAACCTTCTACTAGCCGATTTAGAAAGAATTGTTATGCAAGAGTGATGTAGAACGAAGATAATTGATGTCAAAGTTGCAATTAGTAATTTTTTTTGGTGGCAATTGGCCAGTGAAGGTGGTTTAGGTCTTTATTTTTTTGTGAGTGCGTGGTTTAGTTTTTATTGAAAGTTTTGCTTTTATTTTATTAACAGGATATCGGAGAATTGAAAAAAAAGTAAAATTTTAATTTATATGGTGTTTAAATATATTTGTTGGAGGATAGGGTACAAAAAAAGCGTAATTTTATACAATTTGTACATTCATTAGAGAAAAAATTAAATTATTCAGTGTTATTCGGATGCGAGACTATATGCATTTTAAAGCCTGTTATGTCTGCTATAATTAACCGCTTTAAGTTGATGCGCATAGGTGCGACGCCCATACATTTTTTTTTCATTTTCGAACTGGCCTTCAGCAAAAAATGAATGTCAAAATAATAGTTTTTTTTACTTACATATATTACCATGAAGTGCTACATTGATAAGATTTTTTTTTGCGTATGTGTAGGGGAGTTTAGTGTGAGTATAATTTTCGATTTTTGGATGCAACTAAATAATATAAAAACCTTGTTTTTACGGTCTTTTTTGTAGAAAAATATAAATAATGTTTATTTTAATTTATGTATTTTATGTTTTTTATTAATAAATATAAGTAAAAAGGAACAAACGTTTTTTTTCGGCGTAATTTAATTGTTCCTGATGTGCTTACCTATGTAGGTGCATAAAACACGTAGTTTCAGAACTCCGTTCATTAAAAATTTGGCCAAGTATATATAAAATTCTATTTTAATTTCATATTGGTATCTATTAGTTATAAATATGACCAAAAAAAATCAAGCATAAGCTTTTTTTCTGAGCGAAATTCATTTGCTAAGAAGAGTCTATCAAACTGCAAAAAACGAGTACTTTTAAAGCTCTGTAAAAAAAAAAATTAACAAAATATTTTAATAATTGTTGTTAAATTTCATTATTCACATATTTATATTTAATCCTGCAAAAAAAGAATTATCAAAAGGAAAAACTCGTAACCGCTATTAGTTTAATCCCGCTAGATTTGCGAATTGTCACACTGTGCATCGGTGTAAATAAGGAAGCAGTTGGATAAATTTATGTATTGCGATCATCATGAATGCATATTTTAATTGTCGGCATCCATCACTATAGATAAAATAATGTGTTGACCTTATTGACATACATTTTTATTCCGCAATAAAAATAACCCATGGACACTTTTTCAGGATTTTAATGATAAGGGACAGGGTTTAGTAATATGATTGACATGATGCTAGCAAAGCAATAGATAAAGGAGGTATAGCCCTATTAGACAAATGAATGATATGATGGTAGTGAGGTATTAAGCTTTTGTTACACTAATTATTACCTCAATCCAGGAAAAATCCTAAAGCAATAGATATAGATGGTCAAGTCCTATTAGTCAGATGAGTGACATGATGGTAACGATGTATCAGGGTCTTGATATATCAATGCACGTATTATAATCGTAAATTTTAATTGCCGGCATTCATCCTTATAGAAATATAGTGCTAACCCTATTTAAATATTTTTAAAATATTTTTATTTCCGTTGACTTTAAAGCACTATTCACAGGAGCACGACCAACGACCAACGAATGGACGAATGGACGAATATTCGTCGATTTTGACATTTCTTTCACATGAGAGTTTTTAATTCGTCGCGAATAAAGTTTGACATTCACCACCGAAACCAAAACAAGAATGATTTTTTTAGGTTAAGTACGCGCGATTTTTTTATTCGTTGCGAGTGTGGATAATGTGGAACGCGAATAAAGTTTGGCAGTTCGTATCAACTACAATTTTTTTCGCGACGAATAAATTTGTTTTCTTAAATTTATTAATATAATGATATTGAAAAGTAAAAGTATGCATCATAAATCAAATAGAAACTATATTGCTATCGTTTTGTTAAGAATTTGTGTGGAAATATGTCTTCAAACGTACAAGCTCACATTTTGTAATTCATTCGTCGTTCGTTGGTCGCGCTCATGTGAATGCTGCTTAAACATCCTCAAAATTTATTCCATTCAATAATTCTAAAGCATCAGATAGAAGGGTCAAGTTCTATTAGTCCGATGATTGACATGATAGTATCGATGCATCAGGGTTTTGATATACCAATGCAAATATCATAATCGTAAATTTTAATTGTTGACATCCATCCTTACAGAAATATAGTGTTGATCCTATTTGATTTTTATTTCTGATGACTTTTAACATCCTTTAAATTTATTGAAAGTGTGCTACGAAAATCAGAGGGTCTCTGAAAATGTGTGGATTGTAATGGTCTGCATACAAATACTTATGTTTGTATGTGTATTTTTTTCTTTTGCCCTCTTTTTTTTTGTATAAATACTTTGAGCATTATCATCATAATCATCAGTTTATAGCAAAAATAAATACAAGCAACATGAATCATCAGGACGCAAGTATAAAAATTACACAACAAATGGAAGAGTGGCTAGCAAAATATAGCTGCCAATGCTGGGAGTTCCAGCAGCTTCAGGATGCCGCTTTGGAGGAGGTTGGTAATGTGGATACTACCAACATTTACAGCCTTGTGGCAGTGGCCCACCTGCTGTAATCTTTAAAAATAAGAGCTTATAAAGGGGGGTTTGATGTAAGCCCCCTACGAGCAATACTAACTATTTTTTTAAATATTAAAATTTAATTAAAAAATAAAAAAATATTAAAAAAAATAACATGTGTTTTTACTTAACGATTCTTTTCTCTCTTCACTCATATGGACCACCTTTTTAGATTTAGATTTATTTATTATTACATATATTCCAATTCACAGTAAGAGTACACTTATAAATTTGTGAAAATTAAAAATATTTAAATTACAAAGCTTTACAATATAACAAAAAATAATTAAAAGATAACAAAATAAAAAAAAAATAAATAAAACATAAAACAAATTAATTATTCCAAGCATAACAAAGTTAAAGTTGAAGTTGCTTGATATGGTTAAATGGGAGCGGGTTTGGGGGTGAAAGTTAGCTAGTTGCTTTGGTTAATAAAATACAGTCTTAACTCGTCACTAAATTGTTGCTTGTCACTTAGGTCTCTCAAGTTACGCGGAATTTTATTCCAAAGGCGTTATAGCTGAGATAATGAATTGTTTCTCAGATGTAAGGCAGGTGAAATGTGGTAAAATCAAACAAGCAGATCTGTTGGATGTCGAAAGCCGGATTTTATCAAAAAGATATGACGGCTGCATAGTTTTTAGAATTGAAAATAACAAACACATGGTACGAAACTTCATATAATTAAAAAATTACATGCCTAATAAATTTTTTTCCAAATGTGAAATATGGTCGAATCTCCTCAGATTGTAAATATAGCGCAGAGCACTATTGAATGCTACTTGAAGTTTTCTTTTGCTTTCAGTATCACAGTTATAAAATATTTCACAACCATACACGAGAACTGGTATAACCAAAGTCTTAACGAGAACTAATCTTGTCTTTGGTGGTGTAAACTTTTGAGCTGTCCATAAAGTTCGAAGAACCCCATATGTTTTACCCACAACTTCATTAATATGGTCATTCCATGTCAAAGTTCGGTTGAATATCAACCCTAAGTTCTTTGACTTATCCACGAATTCAATTTTTGAAGACCCAAGCATAATTGTGGGAAAATAAGACAGATCTAGCTTCTTTTTCGAGATAACAAGGCATTTACATTTCTTCGGATTGAGCGAGAGACCATTGTTTACCGACCACCTCATAATTCTTTGGAGATCATCGTTCAGATCATTGGCACAATTTTCTATGAGCCCAAGAGGGCAGCTTTTATAGATTTGAATATCATCAGCATAAAAATGCTTCGATGAATTCAAGATTGTATGTTGTATGTCATTTATGTACATAGAAAATAACAGAGGGCCCAAAATCGATCCTTGTGGAACGCCCCGTAGCATAGGACAAAAATTTGATAAGGCAGTCTCTAAGAAGACAGCCTGTTTTCTACCACTAAGATACGATGAAAACAATTTTACAGCAGAAGAAGACATATTGAAACGCTGGCTCATCTTATCAATAAGAATAGAGTGGTCAACCATATCAAATGCCTTGGAGAAGTCCAGGAAGACAAGAAAAGTAACCTGGTCTTCATCTAGTTGCGCTCTTACGTCTTCAACTACTTTCAAAATTGGTGTGGTAGAGCTATGTTTGGCACGAAAACCAGACTGAACTGAGACGAGAAGATCATTACGTACGAGATAATCATTAACTTGCTTATGCATAATTCGTTCGCAGATTTTGGACAAATAGGGAAGAATTGAAATCGGCCTAAATTCCTCACCCGATGAGTTTTTAGGTATTGGAATCATTTTTGCATTTTTCCACTGACAAGGAAAATCACAGGTCAAAAAGATTGTATTGATAATGTGAGTTATATACGGAAGCAAAAACGGTAGTATAGCTTTCATAAAAACCGGGTGTATTCCATCTATACCAACTGCATTAGAGTTAATGGATAAAAAGCTTTCCACTACATTCGTACTTTCTATTCTTTCGAAGAAAAACGGTGTTTGAGTGGTGTATACAGTGCTATTGAACGGGCTCTATTACCATAGGTGATATTAGTATCTGAAATCGATAAGAAATTTAAATTTAGTTCATTTACATCTATATCACTTTTGCACTTCAATTTCTGCTTGCCTACTCCTAATTCCCGAAGATTATTCCACATCTTTCGCCCATCTACATTAGTTTTAAGCTTATTAGAATAGAACTTTGTTTTAGCTATTTTTATCTCACGAACAACTTCTTTTCGTCTATTTTTGTAAGCTTGAAGGTACTCATCTATACGGTAGCGCTTCCATCGCTGGTAAGCATGATCTCTTTGCATTATTAACAAACGAATTTCATTCGTGAACCAAGCATTTACTTTAGATCTCACCCTACCGGTTGATAAGGGAACATGTGTGTCAAATAGGTTATTTATATTACTATGAAGAAAGTCAACTTGATCATCCGGCGAGGTCATACCATAAACAAGACTCATAGGAATTGAACGAATATGATTTTCCAAAGCAGCACAATTTATATTCTTGAAGTTACGGTAACTATAAGTTGTATTGTTGGCATGAACGTTAGTATCGAAGTCAAAAGTTAGAAAGATGAGGTCATGTTTTGAAAAAGCAGGAAGAGAAATTTGGTCATAAAAGAGTACTTTGTCAATATTATTTACAAAAAACAAATCTAGAAGGGTACTTGAGGTGTTGGTGAAGTGAGTAGGCATTTGGGTATTTACTAAATGTAAATTAAACGCTTCCATATTTTCGCTGAGTTGACTTTCAACCAGGATATTGCTGTTAAAGTCACCGCATACAATAACGTTTCTTGCAGTGGTTGAAAATTCATCCATTAATGAATATATAGGTGTTAAATCGACATTTCTTTTTGGCCTATAAACGCTACCTAAACGAACAAAATCAACTCCTAACATTATGTCTATAAAAAGGTATTCAATAGGACATCCAATGGGTGAAAAAAAAAGCTTACAATTGAGACCTTCTCTTATATAAATAGCTACACCTCCACCAGTGCGATTTTTCCTATCCGAACGAAAAATTTTATAACCATTTAAAGCATAAACAGCATCATTTACATTTGACAAGAACCAAGTTTCCGACACACAGATCGCATCAACTTTGGAATTAACAAATATTTCTCTAAACTCATCTATTTTAGGGAGCAAGCTTTTCGAATTAAGATGGCAAATTTTAAGCCCTTGCCTACGACTACAAAACACCCTTACCATTGATCGCAAAACTACATCATCACTATCGCCCATGGAGATCACTCCGCTGTCATTTAATTCCATTTCGGTTAGTATTTTGGTGTATAGGAGAACCAAGTGACGCACAAAAGTATATGTTGATAGTAAACGACTTATCTACTTTCCAAAGCTTAAGAATTTGTACAAAAGGACAGGTATAGGAAAGGAAATCAAGCAAAATCATTACACAAAAAAAAAAAAAAAAAAAATTGCAATAGAAAAAAACAAAAGAATGAAAAATTTCATGAATAACATAATCAAAACAAAAGAAGTGTGTCATAAATACTTGTTGATCGCTGATAAAGATAATAATTGTTGTTATTGATGTTGTTGTAGTTTGTCTTCTTCTTCATGACCGCTCGTGGCTAAAATATTCAGCATTCTCTCGTTCTCCACCAGAATGCCCCTTGCATTTGCACTTTTCCTAACATAAACGGATCCAAGATGTGTAAAAACAGAAAACAGCTGTTTGTTATGCTTGAAACGTGAAGCTTTGTGATAGAGTGAGCGGTTTTTCCTGGTCATACATATATATGTTTTTATTATGCTCTGCTCTAATATCAACGTCATCGAGACATAATTGCCTTTCATTCTTGCAAAAAAGAGCAACTGATTGAAGAATAGTGTTTCTTTCGTGGGGAGAGTGAAACTTTACTATAATGGGATTATCCCTATTAGTCGGTTCGTTACCTCGGCGAGGATGGTGACAGCGAAAAATTGCTTTTAGTGTAGGCGGAATGCAGTCAATTATATGACAAATGTGATGGAACGTGGTCTTTAAATTTTCGTTTTGCATCTCCGGTACCCCAAAAATAATAGCGTCGGCTCCAAACTCCCGTCCAATCTCCCGTCGTTCAAACGCATCGCATCTTCTTTCTTCTTTCCAGTTCGAACATTTCTCCTTCAAGTTCACGTGTCTTAACAATTTGTGTCTCAATCGATGACAAAGCTTGAAGAGATTCCTCTGTCTCTTTAATCTTAATCTCTGCTTTCTTTTGTCGTGCTTCTAACTTTTTAAAAGCAGCCTCAACGTCGTGTGTGTGCGTGGTTAAACGGTCTTCAATAAGTGATATTCGTTTTATAATATCATCACGCAAAAAATTTAATTCCATAGTGATTTGGTTAGTAATTTTTTGGGTAAACAAAGAAAATCTTTCTTCCAAATCAGAAAGTGGGACATCAGGAACGGATTTAGAAGAAACTGAAGTGTTGCATCTGTTTCCTTCTTTTCCGACAGGTGTATTTGTCTGCTGAGGTGTATGTGCGGATTCTTTGTTTACGCCGCGTATCCCTCTTACTCCTCCTGCTGCTTGTGTAGGCGTTGACTGCTTCTCTTTGTCTGCGGATCGCGTTTTTGCCGCCATCGAACTCATATGAAATATTTTATTTAACAAATATCAAGCAATTAAATCAATAAGCCGATGAGACCAATGACAAAAACAAAAAAGTGTCGCGCAATGGAACAAAATTACAGATTTCTATTTTAACTTGATTTTATGACGGATTAAATGAGAAAATTAAAATTCAGCCGGACGAGATTATCAACACGTCCATTCGCTCTTAATCATCATAAAAGAAAAAAACCTTTTCTGAAAAACTTAACTCTTAAACATCATGTTCTGTTCATGATTTTGTTCAGTTTCCTATGGTGCGTTCCGAACGTGAATTTTACGTTTTTACGTTTTAACGTAAACGTTAATTTTACGTTTTTGCGTTTTAACGTGAACGTGAATTTTACGTTTTAACGTGAATTTTACGTTTTTTCGTTTTAACGTGAACGTGAATTTTACGTTTTAACCCGAATTTTACGTTTTTGCGTTTTAACGTGAACGTGAATTTTACGTTTTTGCGTTCTAACTTTTGCTAAGCATGGTCTAGAACCCAAAATAACACCGGTATTTAGCATAGCATAGATCAGAACCCAAATATACCGGTGATACCGGTGGCCTCGTACCCTCTAGTTTATACTACTTATAACAATTGCTTTCAAATGACTTCATTTGGGGCAACAAATGTAGTTCGGGAAAATTTTATGCCAATATTCAAGGTATGTATTATAGAAGTTACTCATAATTATTGTAGTGAACAAAATTTTCTTTTACCTAAGTGAAGATGTGTCACTAATCTTCAATTTCTTAATCATTACGAAATATATCACTTACTCATTATATTATGTGGTGATTCAGTTTCAGTGACACTTTAATTATATTAAATTATTTGATAGATATTAGTTACATTTAAATACATAATTTTTAAGGTCAAATGTTATTAAAGTTTGATCACTGACAATCCATAAATGTATACCCCATTGCTTATTTATTTTATTTTATTTTGGTGTGTTTGGTATAAAAATAATATTTTTTTTTAATTTACAGATATGACAGAGCAGGTTCACTGTTACTGTCAGATAGCGACAACAAATTCCCGCAAATTTATTTTATGGGCAATTCATCACAAGAAATTGATCTGCGTTGTGCACATTACAATTTAGTAAAGAATTCTATTGTGGAACAATTACAAACTTTATTTCATGAACACAATCAATTGATTATAGTGTTTAAAACTGCACTTGATCTGATGCCATCTGATAATCACAAAATTGTAATCAGAGCTGATAAAACACCTGCAGGTCAACATGCAAGACGTTTTAATGCACCAACTAGTAGTAGTAGTAGTAGTAGTAAAATGTTTTTTATTTCCAACTTAATATCTAGAAGTTAACATTTTCAAATAAGATTTTAAGTTTCTTTTGAAGTTAAAAATGCAAAACTTACGACATTGACAAACGTCGTCTGTCGGGTAGTTGAATTTACATAAACATTATAACAATTATTAGTTTAAAATCAAAATTTGCTGATAATTTTAAGAAAAATTTTTTACTGGTTATATTCTCTCACTAGTTCATTTCGGTATGGTAAGGCTACAGTGATAAAATTCGCAAGTCCTTCAAAACTGGTGCTGTTTTCTCCATTGAGCACCTGGATTATTTCGGCTTCTGTTAACCAAACTTTCCCAAGGAAGGCCACCCTAAATTCCTTTAAACCCGGACATCTGCCCAAGAAGTGCTGGATGTTTTCTTCCTCCCTTAAGTTGCACACAGTACATAATGTTGATTCGTTCTGGCCAAACCCGTTTCCATTAAGCTTGATTAAATCACATCTTGCCTTAAAAATCCAGGTGATCTTGCTAAGTGCGAAACCATCGTTAATGTAAATCTGTCCTCTTAAATGATCCAGATGTTTGTAGATGCGCGTACTGCTCTCAGATGCCCTTCGTAGGTTTGCTTGTTGACCCTCTGATTTTAACAGCCGCAATAGATCATTGCCTTTTTGGATCCAATCAATTTGAGAAATAGATCTCTCATCCCAACACAGTCCAATTCCTTTACCCAGAACAATTTTTCCCTCAAAAGTATTTTTGTTAGCTGATGCGGTAGTCTCTTTGCACTGTATTCATATATTGTTTTCGATATATATCTGAGGTGAAGATCAAGGGTATAGTAATGTCCGTCCTCTGCCCCAGTTTCCATTGCCAAAGAGTAGTTTGGAGTAAATGTAGGCAGTTTTAAAATTCGTTTCAAAAAATAGCGTTGAAGTTTATCCACTTCTTCGAACATTCCAAAGCCCCAGATCTGAGCACCGTAGGTTTGAATAGCTCTACAAACCGCCTGAAATAGTTTCCATTTGGTTTTTAAGTTGACATTTCTTTTTGCTAGAAAGCATTGCCACGTCGAGTTTATGCTGTTCTTGGCTGCAGTGTTTCTCTTTTCTACGTGCTTTGAAAACGACATCTTTTGTGAAAGTAAAACTCCTAAGTAAGTGTAGTTGGAGACAATTTGAATTCGTTCTCCATTTAATGTCCAATTTTCATGACTAGATAACCTTCCACCATTTCTGAACACCATTATCTCGGATTTAGAAAGGTTTACTTCTAGGCTCCATTTAATGCAGTAACATTCCAGTTGCGTTATCATCTGCTGCAAGACCGTGACATCATCCGCCAGAATAACCATATCGTCTGCATAAAGCAGCAATCTTATGTTGAACAAGTCAATAAAGAGTCCTCCTCCTAAAGATTCATGCAAATCGTTTACATACAGTGCGAAAAGCAACGGTGATAGCAAACACCCCTGTTTGACTCCAAAAAGTGTCTCAAAATATTCGGAGAGCTCTTCTCCCGTCCAAACAGCTGATTGTGTGTTGGAGTATATGGCTTCTATCAAGTTTACAAATTTAGTCGAAACTCCTATTGTGTGTAGTTTGTAGATAAGCAATTTTCTTGAGATTTTATCAAATGCAGCTTTCAGATCGACAAAAAATGCATACACCTTCTTTTTTTGTGCCAACTTCAGATGAACGATTGATGCCAGATTATAAATGTTATCCACCGTCGAATATTTTTTCCTAAAGCCCGCCTGAAATTCTGTTAATATATCATTTGCCTCCACCCATTTGTACAGCCTCTCGTTGAGAATTCCCATCATAATCTTGGCCACACAATTCATGAAGGAGATTCCCCTGTAATTACTCGGCTGATTTGTATCCCCTTTTTTAAATATGGGAAAGATAATTGTTTTCACAAAGGCTTCTTCTACTTTGCAGTCGTTCAACATCCTATTAAATCCTGCTGCTAGTTGCTCCAAGAAGTCATCTGTTGCATTTATGAAGAATTCATAGGTAATCCTGTCCTCTCCTGGTGCTTTGTTTAGTTTAACTTTTTTTAGAATACTTATAATTTCATCTACAGTTATAGACATATCCAGATCCCGATCCTGAATTAAGTTAGGTGCATAGAAAATCTGATTTGCCGTTTGATTTGGGTTAAGAAGTGAACTATAATATGTTCTAAACTCAGGAGCGGAAATTTGAGGGAAGATTTGATGATCTTGGTTACGTATTTCCTTTGCCAACTTCCACCACTCTTTACTGTCTTTTACACTGCTTATTTTGAGGTCAAGCTGATTGTTGTATGTGGACTTACTCCTTTTGCAAATAGTCTTATTTTCTTTTTGAGCTCGTAGATAGTTCTCTTTATCTTCGTGGTTTTCCGTTTTCCGAAAAATATTGAGTAATTTATAACTTTTTTTCCTGGCTGTTTCGCACTCATAATTGTACCATTTATTCTTCGGCTTAAATTTTGAGCTACAGCTCTGATCATTTGTTGAGTTCTTTATTATTTCGGTTAAGTCTTTTAGCTCGATTGGATCCTTCTGAATTATTAGATTTTGCAAATTAAAAATAAGATTTGTTTGGTACTCAGTCTTTTTTCGATCATTCCACTGTAATTTAGGCAACAGATTAAACTTGGTTGTGGTGTTGGGTATAGAAATATGCTTTAGGGACAATTTTATGGGCATATGGTCAGACCATATCTCTTCTTCTACACTAAATCGTTCCACGCACATCAGTAGTTCTTGCGATACAGTACAAATATCATTCACTGAGTTACCCACATTATTCATGAATGTAAAGCTTCCTTCTTCGTCACCTTTGGTTCTTCCATTTAAAATAATTAAGCCATTATCTTCGCAGAATTCCAGAAACTCTTTTCCTCTTGAATTAATAATTTTATCTTTAGACCGTCTATTTTCTAGCCCTGCTTGAAAAACAAATTTATGCACATCTTCAATGTCTTGCTGCAGTTCACCTAATCTAATGTTTACATCACCGATTACTATTGGATTTATAGTTCTGTGGTCTACAAAAAAGGTCTTTACTGCGTTAAATTCACTTCGCCAATCCATGCTTCTCAAATACAAAGGGAAAACAGTTATTGTCTTTTCATTTGTGATTATTTTTATACTCTCCACACCATCAAGGTTGTTGTATTCATGCCGGATTCCTCTCTCCACCAGATTTCTTTTTACTCCATAGAGACATCCACCAATCGCTCTTCCAAAACTACTGTTTCGCGAACCAGGTTTCCAATATGTGTGAAACTCTTTCTGAAAGTATTTGTTGAACTGCTCTATCTTTTCTGTTTTCATTATATGTGTTTCAGTTAAAATAAATATTTCGTGTGAAGATACATAATGAAAAAATTGTGTGAATAAACTTTTATTTTCTAGACCATGTATATTATAAGCTAATATCCTAAAATCTTCTTCATAATTTTGTATATTATTCTTTTTTCTTAAATCTAAGTTAGTACATTTATTTAATTTACGCCGACAGACTTTGCTTAGTTTTTTTCATTATTACTTGAAGTTTGCTCTAAAACCTCATAAAAACCGCAAGTAATTGAATCTGCTTCACCGTTGTACAGGGCTTTAAGAATACCTTCCCCTTTTTGTTGACCACATACTAATTCAAAGTTTTTGTTCCATGCAAACCACTTGCCGTTGATTCTCATCCTATCATTTAATACGCTTACTCTATGGAGCCTGCTTGTTGATAGAATTCTCCTTCTTAGGGACAGCATTGCCTTCTTTCGTTCCTGTTTCTGAGAATTCAAATCCCTCTCTAAAATGTAGGATGTACCTGCTAGGTTCTTTGTGTGTTTGAAAATGTCTTCAACAATTTCTGCCGACTCGAACTCAGCGATTACCGTCATCTTTCCATCTTTTTCGAACATTTTTCTGGTCGAGCGGACATCTACTGATGTTGGAATTTTGATAACATCTTCACAAATGTTTTTAACTGCTACAGGCATAGGGATTGTTGCATCAAGGCCTTTAAATATAATGTTTTTGCTTTTTATTTGGTCCTCTAGCCAGGTAATTGTTTGCCTATCCTTTTCCCTCTCCACAGACAAGTGCTTAATTTGATCTTTTAGATTTTGATTTTCTATTGCTAGTTCACTAAGGTTTGATGATAGGGTACTTATTTGTGACGTCAATTCTCCAAAATCCTTTTTAGTGGGTATTTGGCTTAGCTTTTCATCTAAGAGATTCGCCATGGCGTACTGCATTGTGCCCATGAGATCCACAACAGTCATGCTTCCAACTAGTTTCTGTGGGCTTTGTGGCCTTATCGCACCCGAGATTTCTGGGGATGTTTCATCCAACCTTCTTTTCGAGTTTTTATTTGATTGTGAAGTATGTTTAAGTCCAGCCTCGACTGTATTTTGGTTTTTTAAAGGAGTTCGATGCATATTTTAAGGCGTTTTTGAATTTGTATGTTATGTAGCTTTTGAATAATTGTTATAGAATATCTCAACTCTCCCAAAAGTATGCAATATATTTTATTTAAAATTTGCTCGGTACTTACAAGCTTTTGACTTCACTGTCAATCAAATAAAAATAAATTTGCCCTTGGAATTTGGCAAAGATCATCCAAATCAAAATTATTCACTTTTAAGCCACAAAACAGAAAATTCTAGCTG
Source organism: Eupeodes latifasciatus (assembly GCA_920104205.1). Classification (NCBI taxonomy): domain Eukaryota; kingdom Metazoa; phylum Arthropoda; class Insecta; order Diptera; family Syrphidae; genus Eupeodes; species Eupeodes latifasciatus. The sequence goes on along the minus strand of OV049924.1, from coordinate 267,539,039 downwards.
CACTCGAGTTGCTACGATGTTTTTTCACATGCACTTCAATTTAATTAATTTTAATCTTTGAACTAACCACTTTAAATGATAGATTTTCTCAAAATTAATATCCGTGTTTACAATCAGACTCTTCACCAGACCAAGGTTACCAGCCTATTGATGAAGTTGCTATCGTTGTAGTTGGAGAAAACTTGGAATCCCGTGATATTGTTTTACATCGTCGGAATGAAAAGGGAAACACACCGCTCATATGATGCACTGCAATATCCCATTATATTTTGGAAAGCTGAAGATGGCTATGATTTCTCAATAAACATGATAAATCCCGTTACAGGTAATTAAAATATTAGTTTAGCTATGGCGATAATATCTGTCACTATTTATTTTAATTTTATATATTTCAATGTTATTAAAACAAAATCTATTTACTGGTTTTAAAACCAACAAAAAAGTCAGTTCAATGAACTATTATTCATATACTGCCTAAAGATTCAAGAAAATGAAGACAATTGACATGTACATATGTTAAAATTGAAACGGAGAGATTAACATTCATCAGGTTGAATCAGACCAAACTCTGATCTGAAGAGTATATTCACCTTCGAGTTGCGATTAATACTGATGGAAATGCACAGAATGTCGGTCGGATGACTATCCTTCCAACAACATACATCGGAAGCCCTCGGCATATGCACGAATATGCTCAAGATGCCATCTCGTATGTTCGTCATTATGGTACAGCAGATTTGTTCATCACATTTACATGCACTCCGCAATGGATAGAAATCAAGCAGGAGTTATTCCCTGGATAATCACCCATTGATCGTCATGATATTACAGCCAGAGTCTTTAGACAAAAGTTGAAATCATTAATGGATTTCATCGTAAAACATTATGTGTTTGGTGAGACACGCTGCTGGATGTATTCTGTGGAGTGGCAGAAACGAGGATTCCCACATGCACACATTTTGATTTGGTTGGTTGAAAAGATAAAGCCAAATGAAGTTGATGCAGTGATATCAGCTGAAATCCCTAATGTACAAGTACATCCTGGATTGCATGAGGTAGTTATCAAAAACATGATACATGGTCCCTGTGGAACTCTGAATCAAAATTCGCCGTGTATGATGGATGGTAAATGTTCAAACGATATCCACGGACATTAATATCGGAAATAATTACTGGTAATGACGGTTATCCATTGTATTGTCGCTGATCGACATTAGACAATGGAAAATCAACAATTATCATATTAAATCAACAAGATGTTGAAATAGATAATCGTTGGATTGTTCCATATTCACCCATTTTATCAAAGACATTCAAGGCACACATTAACGTTTTATCTTGCCATTCAGTAAAATCTATTAAATACATTTGCAAATATGTAACCAAAGAGAGTGATATGAATTGGTGCAGAGAATTCCAATGATTAAGTTACCCAATATCAAATGGGCTGCTATGTTAGTATTAATGAAGCAGTTTGGCGATTATTTTCTTTTCCAATTCATAAGAGACACCCTTCTGTTGTTCACTTGCTGTACATTTAGAGTGTATTTTACAGCACAGAACGCAGTACAAAGAGCTGCTCAGCTCAGCAACCATTTACTACATTAACCAGTTTTTATGAGACATGCCAAAACGATGATTTTGCACAAACATTGCTATATTCTGAAATGCCAAAATAATATACCTGGAATCAATCCTCAAGGCGATTTATACGAAGGGAACAAAGAAAATCAGCTCCAGGATACCCAGATGTATATTCCACCGATGCAAAAGGTAGAATTTATTCAGTATATCCAAGCCATGATGAATGTTTTTATTTACGACTGCGTCAATGTTCGTCAATGTACGTGGCCCAACATCATTCCAACATTTACGAACTGTTGATGGTGAATTGTGTGATCCTACAGAGAAGCCTGTCAACGTTTGCAATTGCTAGAAAATGACACTCATTGGGATCAAACTCTCAATGATGCTGTAATATCATCACAATCTCATCAAATACGAACATTGTTTTCTATAATCATATCTACATGCTTCCCATCAAACCCAATTGATTTGTGGATTAAGTACAAAGATTATGTGTGTGATGATATTTTGTATCAAAGGGGAAATTTAGTGAAATTATCGACAACCGTTTAAATGTACAGAAATCCGCGCGATGACTTCGGTAATGGATCTTCAAAGTCCACACAGATCATTTCCTATAGTTGGGAATTTATCACCCTTTCAGTCATAAGACCAACACCTGCTACCCTATTAAAATTCTTTTTCACAACCATGTGTCCTGCAAACGGACTACCATGGCACTCAATCAAAATTCTCAACCTATGTGCTTTCCTTACAACTAACTTTCACCCTACAATTTCATCGTGAACTACTACATGACTTACCATAAAGTGTTTTCGATTCGCCCATCCTCTATTCTCCAGGATGGGTATTATAATGGACTCTTTTCTACTAAGGTTATCATTTTTATAACCAGGGTCTGAATCCGCTTCACAGGCACCAGCTTCTTCTGGAACTCTCCGCGGCAACATATCAGGAACGACATGTTATGTAATGTAATGTATTGTATTGTAATGTAATGTAATGTAATGTAATGTAATGTAATGTAATGTAATGTAATGTAATGTAATGTAATGTAATGTAATGTAATGTAATGAAATGTAATGTAATGTAATGTAATGTAATGTAATGTAATGTAATGTAATGTAATGTAATGTAATGTAATGTAATGTAATGTAATGTAATGTAATGTAATGTAATGTAATGTAATGTAATGTAATGTAATGTAATGTAATGTAATGTAATGTAATGTAATGTAATGTAATGTAATGTAATGTAATGTAATGTAATGTAATGTAATGTAATGTAATGTAATGTAATGTAATGTAATGTAATGTAATGTAATGTAATGTAATGTAATGTAATGTAATGTAATGTAATGTAATGTAATGTAATGTAATGTAATGTAATGTAATGTAATGTAATGTAATGTAATGTAATGTAATGTAATGTAATGTAATGTAATGTAATGTAATGTAATGTAATGTAATGTAATGTAATGTAATGTAATGTAATGTAATGTAATGTAATGTAATGTAATGTAATGTAATGTAATGTAATGTAATGTAATGTAATGTAATGTAATGTAATGTAATGTAATGTAATGTAATGTAATGTAATGTAATGTAATGTAATGTAATGTAATGTAATGTAATGTAATGTAATGTAATGTAATGTAATGTAATGTAATGTAATGTAATGTAATGTAATGTAATGTAATGTAATGTAATGTAATGTAATGTAATGTAATGTAATGTAATGTAATGTAATGTAATGTAATGTAATGTAATGTAATGTAATGTAATGTAATGTAATGTAATGTAATGTAATGTAATGTAATGTAATGTAATGTAATGTAATGTAATGTAATGTATTCTGATGTTATGTAATATAATGTATTCTAATGGAAGGTAATGCAATGTATTGGAATGTTATGTAATGTAATGTCATGGATTTTGAAATAAAGGAGTCAATTATATTCACATCGTTTTTATTCTCTGAAGTTAAACTAACAATTTGTATTTGTACTATATTTCCAAGAAATGAATATCAATAACGTGGTGCTCCAAGTCTACGTCGGGAAGTTCTATATATTTTGTATACGCTAAAAATGAGGTCCACAACATACTGAAAAATGATGTAAATACCACCTGGTTTCGCTGTGGTATAAATGTAAAATTTACTGTTTGAACACATGGCCAATAAATAACTCCCACTTTGTAGGCATCGAAAAACTTGTTCCTTACCTACATTGATGTAAAATATAACCAAACATCAAATGTACAATATATCCAACTTACTTCCCATTGTGCTTCATTAAAAGTTTTCCCATCAAATAAGCTCATTGTGAACATAAACACAGATATAGCCATTGGGTCGTATGATGCCTGCTCGGTGATCGCTTTGCATAATGAAGAACTAACATCTCTTTTTGGCCACATAACTGCTGCTAGCCGCATCCAAACATATAGTGTAGGACCCATAAAGAATGCACCAAATATACTAAATCTGGAAATGGTAACAGGTACAGTTATGTTTTGATTCGTTTTTCAACCAAGTCATTAATTTTTCAAACTTTAATTATTTACCTTATAAAAGATATACAGGGATGTAATGTAATGCGTACACTCACACAGGGGATTACCTTACCTTATTATGAGGAACAACAGTGTGAGCATTAGGAGAGGGACAGATTGTTTTCAAAGAGGTATGGGTGCACATTGGTTTTGAATTACTGGATATTGCAATGACTGAAAATACAGAGTGTGGTAAGGAATTCCACATTTGCGTGGAACGAATAAAGAATGAATCTCAATAATTGACAGTACGAAAGAAGTTGGGCGCGAGGTTATACTGAATTCTAGAAAAGCGAGTATTAAATAAATCAATGATGATATAATCTCCAATAAATGTCATTGCTATACGTTCAATACATTCAAAGAGGCTCAAGTTAGTTGAAGAACCACCAGCCTCGCTACGTGACTATGGACTGCCCACCAAGGATCTCAAGACACTTCCAGTTCTTATGGTCACCTAAATGTTTAGTCAAAATATCATCAACCATGTCCTCTGTCATTGAATATTGAAGATGAATTTTGTTGTTAGCTAATAAAGCGAGCAATAGGCAATTGGCCCAATCTGCGTCCAACATTTCTGGTAATCGGGCTTCCGATGGTGCATAAACCAAACCTTTATTTTTGGTTCCCTGCAGATAGCGCAAGAATCGCTTGACGGCAACCCAATGTTCTTAATTGTGACTATCTATAAAATGTCTTAACCAAATAACAGTGTTTACGATTTTGGGACGGGAACCCGTTGCAAGGTACATACGTGATCGTTCAAGTTCACGATATGGTACCTTCCGCTGATCATCGTCATTTACTTTCAACTTGTACTTATTAAGAACGACGACAAACATAGGAGTTGAAACCGGTTTACTCTCTACGATGTCGAATCGGTGAACCACCAATCTAACCTCAATGATGTACAGAGTATCCATAAATAAATAAATAAATTAGGTTGCACAACAGTCCGTCAGCTCTTTTAATGAATTCTAGACCTAGGCAAAATTGAACCTCACAAAGGTCTTTAATAGCAAATGTTTTCAATAAGCTCTCGTTAAGTCGTTTGCCATCACTGACGTTCCAAAAAATTACGAAGATATCACCACATGGACTAGCATGCTTATTGTGCTTGTCTCCCTCTGAACCACGAACGTATACACAAGTGTTAGACTTCGTTGGATGTAATGCAAAATCCTGTAGTTCTTGGTTAAGTCGTTCATACTAGCAACGTTCTACTTAGTGCTCTTCTTGAGTAAGCACACCTTGTTGACTTGTCGAATTTCAAATAGCATATTTTTAGCTTTGTTTTTAATTGAACCAGCCTTTTCGTTTCACCATCATGTCATGAATATCCGTACAAATATTTTCTGAAAGTGGTCTATTTAAGTAAGCAGCCGTATGTCAAACTGGTATACAGTCATTTCATACTGGCAATGCGGTAGCCGTAGCTAAAGAATGGAACTCAACCGGGTTACTGGAGCGAACGTTTCATCAAAGTCTATGCCAAGTTGTTGAGCGAAACCTTTTGCAGCGATTCTCATTGTCTTCGTGTGTTTGTTTCTGAGCACCATCTTGGTGCTCAGAAACATCAAATGTACAATATATCCAACTTACTTCCCATTGTGCTTCATTAAAAGTTTTCCCATCAAATAAGCTCATTGTGAACATAAACACTGATATAGCCATTGGGTCGTATGATGCCTGCTCGGTGATCGCTTTGCATAATGAAGAACTAACATCTCTTTTTGGCCACATAACTGCTGCTAGCCGCATCCAAACATATAGTGTAGGACCCATAAAGAATGCACCAAATATACTAAATCTGGAAATGGTAACAGGTACAGTTATGTTTTGATTCGTTTTTCAACCAAGTCATTAATTTTTCAAACTTTAATTATTTACCTTATAAAAGATATACAGGGATGTAATGTAATGCGTACACTCACACAGGGGATAAACTTCCCTTATTATGAGGGACAACAGTGTGAGCATTAGGAGAGGGACAGATTGTTTTCAAAGAGGTATGGGTGCACATTGGTTTTGAATTACTGGATATTGCAATGACTGAAAATACAGAGTGTGGTAAGGAATTCCACATTTGCGTGGAACGAATAAAGAATGAATCTCAATACTTGACAGTACGAAAGAAGTTGGGCGCGAGGTTATACTGAATTCTAGAAAAGCGAGTATTAAATAAATCAATGATGATATAATCTCCAATAAATGTCATTGCTATACGTTCAATACATTCAAAGAGGCTCAAGTTAGCTGAAGAACCACCAGCCTCGCTACGTGACTATGGACTGCCCACCAAGGATCTCAAGACACTTCCAGTTCTTATGGTCACCTAAATGTTTAGTCAAAATATCATCAACCATGTCCTCTGTCATTGAATATTGAAGATGAATTTTGTTGTTAGCTAATAAAGCGAGCAATAGGCAATTGGCCCAATCTGCGTCCAACATTTCTGGTAATCCGGCTTCCGATGGTGCATAAACCAAACCTTTATTTTTGGTTCCCTGCAGATAGCGCAAGAATCGCTTGACGGCAACCCAATGTTCTTAATTGTGACTATCTATAAAATGTCTTAACCAAATAACAGTGTTTACGATTTTGGGACGGGAACCCGTTGCAAGGTACATACGTGATCGTTCAAGTTCACGATATGGTACCTTCCGCTGATCATCGTCATTTACTTTCAACTTGTACTTATTAAGAACGACGACAAACATAGGAGTTGAAACCGGTTTACTCTCTAAGATGCCGAATCGGTGAACCACCAATCTAACCTCAATGATGTACAGAGTATCCATAAATAAATAAATAAATTAGGTTGCACAACAGTCCGTCAGCTCTTTTAATGAATTCTAGACCTAGGCAAAATTGAACCTCACAAAGGTCTTTAATAGCAAATGTTTTCAATAAGCTCTCGTTAAGTCGTTTGCCATCACTGACGTTCCAAAAAATTACGAAGATATCACCACATGGACTAGCATGCTTATTGTGCTTGTCTCCCTCTGAACCACGAACGTATACACAAGTGTTAGACTTCGTTGGATGTAATGCAAAATCCTGTAGTTCTTGGTTAAGTCGTTCATACTAGCAACGTTCTACTTAGTGCTCTTCTTGAGTAAGCACACCTTGTTGACTTGTCGAATTTCAAATAGCATATTTTTAGCTTTGTTTTTAATTGAACCAGCCTTTTCGTTTCACCATCATGTCATGAATATCCGTACAAATATTTTCTGAAAGTGGTCTATTTAAGTAAGCAGCCGTATGTCAAACTGGTATACAGTCATTTCATACTGGCAATGCGGTAGCCGTAGCTAAAGAATGGAACTCAACCGGGTTACTGGAGCGAACGTTTCATCAAAGTCTATGCCAAGTTGTTGAGCGAAACCTTTTGCAGCGATTCTCATTGTCTTCGTGTGTTTGTTTCTGAGCACCATCTTGGTGCCAATGACTTTGTCTGTAAAGGAGGCTTTGTTAAAATATCGTGTCTTAGAAATATGTCATCACTATTTATCTCTATCGGCGTCAATGACAAATTAATCGTTGCTTGTTGGCTTCCACCAGGAATAATTTGTGAATGTTTGTTTGGTATACACATTCTATACCCTTTATTCTTATTTGGATAACAGAGAAATATACCTTCGTGGGACTTGACCTCGAAGTTATCTTTCTGTTTTCAAAACAAATACCATACAGCCGAAATCTCTAAGATTACTAACGTCTGGATACTTGCCAAGTCGAACATCGTATGGTGTTTTCCCATTAAGAGACTTCGAGGAACTACGATTGCTTATGTTATTCGCAAAAAGTTTTTGGAGAGCCAGACCCTATGAGAAGGCACGTCACCATTTTTACGAGAGTCCGGTCTTTGCGTTTGGTGACCCCATTCTGTTTAGGATTATAAGCCGCTGTTAATCTGAAAATAAGAAACTATCAAATAAGTTATTTCTTTATTCTGTAACATTATCAGTCTATAGACTCTTGATAAAGAATGCACTGCCCATTTCATGCAATGCATTCACGTTTTGCAACTCTGAGAAAACCTGACTTTTCTTTCCAAAAAAACGCACTTCACCGCGAATGATCGTCGATAAACGTGCCGAAATATCTTGACTTTCCAATGGACTCCGTTCTCATCAGTTCACAAACATCTGAGTGTATGACCTCCGATAGGTCTTTGAAGTTAAAGTGCCCAGAACCGAAGCTCAGTGCGACATCTTCAGATTTTCATCACTTGCAGATAATCTCGACGAATGTTTCGATGACAAACAATTCTAGCCACTGGCACTGGCATGAACAAATTAAAGTCCATTATCTGCCTCTTGCCTTTGCAGGTTCCTTGTCAAACAGAACTTGATATCCTTTTTCAGTTACCTTTCCTACTGACGAACAATTGGTGCGAAGGTTCGGTACGAAATGAGCATCAGAACTTCAATCTTCTTAGTTACTTCATCGTCTTGAACTTGAATCAATGCTCGTCCACAGGCCTTAATTTCAGTTGATGCATTATTTACCAACTGTAACTTCTCATTCAGCATTATTGTCAGTTGCGCCCGGAAAACATTTCACCCAAAACATTTTTGTTCCCCCGAAATTTTAAAAGCTATTATGCGTTTCGCCCGAATAAAAATTTCACTTTGAAAAGAACTAATCAACATTGTGAATTCGAACAAATACTTATGTGAACATCATATCTCCTCCATCAAACAAAAATCTATTCTACAACAGAAAGGGACATTGTAATTTCAATGTTTTACTTGTAAGTTAATTTTATTTAATTTATCTACACTAATATTACGAGTATAAAGAGGAAAGATTTGTATTTTTGTATGTAACTAATAAACTCAAAAAGTACTGGACCGATTTTAATAATTCTTTTTTCATTAGAAAGCTACATTATCACTGAGAAACATAGGCTATATCTACATAATAATATTATAAAGAGGAAAGATTTGTATTTTTGTATGTAACGAATAAACTCAAAAAGTACTGGACCGATTTTAATAATTCTTTTTTCATTAGAAAGCTACATTATCACTGAGTAACATAGGCTATATCTACACTAATATTATAAAGAGGAAAGATTTGTATTTTTGTATGTAACGAATAAACTCAAAAAGTACTGGACCGATTTTAATAATTGTTTTTTCATTAGAAAGCTACATTATCACTGAGTAACATAGGCTATATCTCCACTAATATTATAAAGAGGAAAGATTTGTATGTTTGTATGTAACGAATAAACTCAAAAAGTACTGGACCGATTTTAATAATTCTTTTTTCATTAGAAAGCTACATTATCACTGAGTAACATAGGCTATATCTACACTAATATTATAAAGAGGAAAGATTTGTGTTTTTGTATGTAATGAATAAACTCAAAAAGTACTACGCCGATTTTAATAATTCTTTTTCCATTAGAAAGCTACATTATCACTGAGTAACATAGACTATATCTACACTAATATTATAAAGAGGAAAGGTTTGTATTTTTGTATGAAACGAATAAACTCAAAAAGTACTGGACCGATTTTAATAATTCTTTTTTCATTAGAAAGCTACATTATCACTGAGTAACAAAGGCTATATCTACACTAATATTATAAAGAGGAAAGATTTGTATTTTTGTATGTAACGAATAAACTCAAAAACAACTTGACCGATTTTAATAATTCTTTTTTCATTAGAAAGCTGCATTATCACTGAGTAACATAGGCTATATCTAGACTAATATTTATATTATAAAGAGAAAAGATTTGTATTTTTGTATGTATCGGATAAACTCAAAAAGTACTGGACCGATTTTTATAATTCTTTTTCATTAGAAAGCTACATTATCATAGGCTATATCTACACTAATCTGGACTATATATCTATCATAGGCTATATCTACACTACTGGACCGGTTTTTATAATTCTTTTTCATTAGAAAGCTACATTTTCATAGGCTTTATCTACACTAATCTTATAAAGAGGAAAGATTTGTATTTTTGTATGTAACAAATAAACTCAAAAAGTACTGGACCGATTTTAATAATTCTTTTTTCATTAGAAAGCTACATTATCACTGAGTAACATAGGCTATATCTACACTAATATTATAAAAAGGAAAGATTTGTATTTTTGTATGTAACGAATAAACTCAAAAAGTACTGGACCGATTTTAATAATTCTTTTTTCATTAGAAAGCTACATCATCGCTGAGTAACATAGGCTATATCTACACTTATATTATAAAGTGGAAAGATTTGTATTTTTGAATGTAACGAATAAACTCAAAAAGTACTTGACCGATTTTTATAATTCTTTTTTCATTAGAAAGCTGCATTATCACTGAGTAACATAGGCTATATCTAGACTAATATTTATATTATAAAGAGGAAAGATTTGTATTTTTGTATGTAACGGATAAACTCAAAAAGTACTGGACCGATTTTAATAATTCTTTTTTCTAAGCACATACAAGTAATTGTTGTTGTTTTATTCAGGTTCCTTCTATTATCTCCTCTCTTTTTCATAAGCCAACGATTTCGATTGGATTCGTATGAGGAGGGAGATGAGGCGAAAGAGTTGACACTGGTCAAGATTTTTAATTTTTACAATTCTTAGGAGGTTTTTGTATGAAATTTTATACTCGCAGTTTAAGGCAGCTGCTTGCCGAATTTACAATTGAAAATTTAGAATGAAACAACAACAACTTGTGTGTGTTACCACCAAGTTCATAGGCTGGAGTTATAGCTATTTCACGGGGACCAACCCGATCATCAGACTCCTTTTAGTGGTGCTTAATCGCTTTTTATGTTCAATTTAATTTTTTGAAGAACTTTTGCCCGAGCTGGGTTTGAACAAGCGACCTAGCGTGTGAGGAGCTAGTGCACTTTTTTTTTCAATTTCAATTCAATCTGAAACCTATCTTAAAGCTAGACAAAAATTCATAAAACTAGCCTAACTAACCATAACTTACAACTAACTTACTGGTCCCATACGGACACTCTAAGTTAAACAATAATACTTAATGCTAATGCCTTTAGGCCCTAAGATCTATTTAACTTCAATTCCATTTTATTTATTTTTGATTCATTAGAAAATTTCAAAAAAACTAATATCAATATCCTTTTTTTGTTTTTACTTAAAAACTACTTAAAATAAGGTCCTTAATATAAAACTTAAAGCTAACTAAAACTACCTATTCTACCTATAAACTACTTAAAACTAGAACAACCACAGCAGCAAATCTAACTATCTAACGTTTTTTGTTTTTCATATTTTGTTGTCTTTTTTTTTTAATTTTGTTATTACTTTTTTTTTGTATTTTTTTTTTGTTTTTTTTTTCTGTATTTTTTGTGTATTTTTTTTGTATTTTTTTTGTATGTTTTTTTTTTGTGCCACCATGCCTATTCTACTTAAAACTAAACCCTAAAACTATAAAACAAGTATGTAAGCCGGCCAAGGCTTAAAACCCCATCCCGACTACTCACTATCAAGTGCCGATTGAAGCCACCAAAACTGGCTCTCCTGCTTCACCCTATCAGTTCGGTCCCTTTCGGACACGGCCCTTCTGAACCGAAGAAGCTCTGCTCCGCCTTGTGCCATGACGTCCCGATTGTACAGGAGTCGCCTATACACGGTTCGTCGTCTGACGTGGTAGATTAACGGAACTGCCAATCTATCCTGTATCAGACCGCATCTATCTAAAAAGAGGAATGCCTCTGGTGGAATGAAGCCGCTCAAGCGTGCACTTTCAAAATACTCGTCGTTCGGATAGAACGCCCCGAAAATTAAATTGTTGGTCGAAGACATAGCTCTTGCAATGTGACCTCGAACGAGTTTTATCACGAAATTGTCAATTCTGTTGATTCGAGCCCCGTTGTATAGGACCTCGTTGGAATAGTAATGCACGTAAGAAGATTCGGCTGTTCGATATAAGCCGGTACAGCGTCGTAAACACTGCCGCTCGAACACCCGAAACTTTTCCATCTGGGAAGGGGCAACGTTGAACCACACCGGACAACCATAAACAATCATCGGCCGTATGAGGGCCATGTAGCAAATTACCTTCACTCGTGGATGGCACGATCTCTGCCGAGAACTGGACATTGGCCAAAGGACAGCTGGCCTTCAGTTTTGTCGAGATAATGTCCGACAATCCGGGACCACCGCCCATCACAAAATGGCGGTTGGCATCAGGGACACATCAAGTTGATGGTCTGTGATGATCAGAGGTCGTGCGACCTACTGACGCTGGCGGTCAGCCGACTTGGAGAGGTCTGGCCTGGTGCTAAGCTTGAGGTTGTAGCAAAGGAGGACATTCCTTGCAGACCAAGAGCTCGCATCACGGTTCCGGCCATATTCAAGGAAGCTGACCACGTTCTGAAGATAATCCGGCTCTCCAATCCAACCCTTCCTACTCACAACTGGAAGGTTGCGAAACTAGAGGATCCAAAGGGACCCTATAAGGGTGCAATTGTGATCATCAATGCAGAATCCCTTTCTCCTCTGGCGCAATCAAAAGGTGTGATTAGGTTCGGGTTCGATGAAATTATGCTGAGGGTCTATAAAAAAGATGGGGCTGAGGCACAAACCCTTCCCCCTTCCCCACCCACACAAGCGGAAACGGTTGCTGAGGTACCTGGCGCATCGGTCACACTTCCTTCACTGGAAGACGATGCATCTCAGGTACCCCCAATAGCAGTGGAAGCACCTAACACCGACCAAGGTTTTTCCGCAATGGAGGCCGAGGTCTACGACAGCGGAGATGAGGACATTCTTTTAGAATCGTCCTCTGATATGGATGACTCCGACATTACTGTGTTGGAGGCTGATCGGGAGTGCAGTAGCAAAAATGCTGCGGTTACTCCAGATTAACCTCCAACACTCCATAAAGGCTTCGGCCTCCCTTCTTCTTCGCCTATCCAGCAGCGATGAAGATATTGTCCTGATTCAAGAACCCTGGATTGTTAAATCCATTGTTCGAGGAATCAGGACTCCCAAATACTGCGTGCTGTATGCATCAGGTGAGGATGAACCCAGATCTTGCATATTAGTAAAACGCAGCCTAAATGTATATTTACTCCCTAATTTCAGCGATCGAGATACCACCGCCGCAAGTCTGGAAACAGCCAGAGGAACATTCTGGCTGGCGTCGGCGTATCTTGGCCACGACCATCTTGGCCCTCTCCCGGGAGATACTCTGGAGAGTCTGATAACTGAAGCACAAAGGCTCAACATCGGCCTCATCATCGGTAGTGACGCTAACGCCCACCATACAGTATGGGGTAGCACGGATATAAACGACAGAGGTGAGTCTCTTTTCGACTGTATTCTTAACACTAACCTACTCGTAAGTAACGTTGGTAATGAGCCAACCTTTATTACTAAAAATCGACAAGAAGTTTTAGATATAACTCTTGTCTCCGACTTCATTAATAATAATATTTTGAACTGGAAGGTATCTAAAGATCACTCCTTTTCTGATCATAGATACATCCAGTTTGACTTTATAAATGAATCACCTTGCCAACCGATCTTTCGAAATCTGAAAAGAACAAATTGGCAAAAATACAAGAGAACGTTAAATAGTTTAGTAAAACCTGAACTTTTTAATACTCCCTCCAACATCGAAGATCTTGACGACAAAGTCAATAATCTAACATTAGCCCTAAACAAAGCTCTAGATACTGCATTCCCTCTTATACAAGTAAGAGGTAAAAAGAAGCCACACTGGTGGAACTCAGGGCTGGATCCACTTCGAAAAGAATGCAGAAAACTCTTTAACAGAGCCAAAGCTTCTAGAGACATGTCTGACTGGGATTCATATAAAGAATCACTGAAGATTTATAAAAAAGAATTGAGGAAAACCAAACGATCATCTTGGAGAAACTTCTGTAGTAACGTTGAAGATTGCTCCGAAGCATCCAGGCTGCGCAAAATCCTCTCCAAAAATCCAATCATGCCAAGTTGCTTGAAAAACGCCTCTGGCCTCTGGACCAATTCAAGCGAAGAATCGCTCAACTTGCTACTAGACGTCCACTTTCCTGGTAGCTCTAATATTATTAATAACGTTGCACTTAATAATGGTGACAATACTTTACAACCCCCACAAGGTCTAGTCACTAGGGAAAAACTCAATTGGGCTATTAACAGCTTTAAACCATACAAATCTGCTGGTCCGGATGGTGTAATTCCAGCCGAACTGCAAGAAAATGCAAGTTTTCTAATACCCATCCTAGAAAACATCTTCAAGGGTTGCCTTAATTTGGCATACATCCCGATGTCTTGGAGACAAGTTAAAGTTGTTTTTATTCCAAAAGCTGGAAAATCCAGTCATGTAAACCCTAAAGACTTAAGACCTATCAGCTTATCATCATTCCTTCTCAAAACTTTTGAGCGTTTGATCGATATTCACTTAAGGGCAAGTATTGATAAGTCCCTCCTTTCAAAGGCTCAACATGCCTACCACAAAGGGAAATCAGTTGAAACGGCTCTACACAGTATAGTACGTACAATCGAATATTCCCTCCATCATAAAGAGTACACCTTAGTTGCCTTCTTAGACATAGAAGGTGCATTTAACAATGTCGACACATCTGCAATTGCACGTGTATTGGCATCTCTGAAGGTAGATAAGTCGATCAGCGAATTGATTAATCAGATGCTGATAAGCAGGATTATCAATTCAAAACTGGGCGATTTTACTACACAAAGGGGTGTCAGCAGAGGTACGCCACAAGGTGGTGTCCTATCCCCTCTCCTCTGGAACTTAGTGATAAATGAATTACTAACTACTCTAGAAAGAGAGGGATACAGAGTGTTTGCCTATGCGGACGATGTTGCTATTGCAGTAACGGGTAAACATCCCAATATACTAAAAGAACTCTTACAAAACGCTTTAAATAAGCTCACCAGATGGGCTAATCGGTGTGGACTAGGCGTTAACCCACAAAAAACCTACCTTGTCCTCTTCACAAGGAAATACAAAGTTCCATACATTGACCCTCCCCTCATAAACGGTGTACCACTTAAATTCTCTGATCAAGCAAAATACTTGGGTCTCATTTTAGACAAGAAATTAAGTTGGAAACCTAATATTCAAGAGAGAATAAACAAGGCCACAGTAGCCCTGTTCTCCTGTAAAAAGGCCATTGGTAATAAATGGGGCCTACAGCCCCGCATTACACACTGGCTATACACGTCGGTCATAAGACCGATCCTTACTTATGGAGTAGCGGTATGGTGGACGGCGCTAGATATAGCGACAAACCGCGATAAACTCAGCAAAGTCCAACGAACAGCCTGCCTGTGTATGGGAGGAGCACTTCGCTCCACCCCCTCCGCTTCACTAGATGTTCTGTTCCATCTAATACCGCTGGACTTTTTCAGCAAGCAAACGGCCGCTAACACTGCCATACGGCTTCAAGCCTCCTCTCTGTGGATCAATAATGGAATTGGCCACACCACTATTTTGAACTCGTTCAGAACTATAAGTAGTAATATTGACTACACCATATCCCATCCTCAGTTTAATAACTATAGCTTCAAGGTGACTATACCTCCCAGATCTTCTTGGGAGAATACATCATTTTTGAACGATGGTCCTATAAACTTTTATACAGACGGATCAAAAACGGAGGATGGGGTTGGTGGTGGCGTATACTCAGATAGACTTAACTTAAGTCTCTCCTTTCGTCTACCCGATCATTGTAGCGTGTTCCAAGCTGAAATCCTGGCTATAAAAGAAGTCCTATCCTGGCTTAGAGAAAACGTTATATCAACTAATGATATACGCATCTTCTCGGATAGCCAAGCTGCGTTAAAATCCTTAGACTCTGTCTCTACAAATTCACTAACAGCCCTAAATTGTCGATCATCTCTTACGGAGATGGCTACACAGTTCAAAATTCACCTTTTCTGGGTGCCGGGCCATAGAGACATTCCAGGAAATTGCAAAGCTGACGAACTTGCAAAAAGCGGAACAACTTTACCTCTGCTGGCTCATAATGCTAGCGTAGGTATCCCCTTAGCTACATGTAAACTCATGCTAAAGCAAGATACCATAGAGAAAACAAACTTCAGGTGGAATAACACCACCACCTGTGTAGCGACTAAACGAATTTGGCCTAATCTTAGCACCAAGCGCTCAAAACAATTAATCTCTCTGAGTAGATTGCACATTAGCTACGTTATAGGTGTCCTGACTGGGCACTGCTTAATAGGAAGGCATGCTATTCGACTTGGAGCCCCTGCAAATGATTTTTGCAGGAGTTGCATGGACGAAGAAGAAGAGGAGACAATCTCTCATCTTCTGTGCACATGCCCTGCCTTATCACAAAGACGTAGAATCCACCTTGGAGACTACTACTTTAACGATACCAGCGATCTAAAAAATTCAGACATTAGTTGTCTCCTACGCTTCATTCGAAGCTCCAATTGGTTCAACGAGTTAAGCTGATTAACTGATCCATGTGGTATCACAACGGACCATACTTTGGTCTAAGTGTGTTGGTCGTCCCAAACCAACAGCCACTTTAACCTAACCTAACCTGGGGTCAAGCCGACTGCTAAAAAACAGACGTTTCGTCAGAGCGAAGGCTCCTCTGGCCCTGGTCAGAGCAGCATTTATATGTCTGTCGAAATATAAATACTGATCTAACCAGATACCGAGGTACTTCACTACACTTTTGCTCGCTAATGGCTGCCCGTGAAGATCAACGATGACCATCTTGCGCCAATTCTTGCATGTATCCCTCGTGGCCCTAGCCAACGGAGTCCAGAACAGAATTGTCTCCGACTTCTGGACATTTATTTTCAGTTTCCAGTCGTCGCAATATCGCTGAATCTTGTCGAAATCACGCTGCAAGAGAATTCTAATAACCTCAACCTTTCGGGCCGTTCTGTACGCAATAAGATCGTCGGCGTACGCAATTGCCTTTGTAAGACTACCTATCAGATCGCTGGTGTAAATGCTGAAGAGAATCGGCGAATTCACCGCTCCCTGTTGAAGACCATTTTTAATTAAGAATGTTGTGGTAGAAGTTACACTGCCACTTTTGACAACAAACTTTCTACCGTTAAGCATATCATAAAGTATATACAACAATGGCTTGCTTATGCCAAGCCTGCTCAGTTTTAGGTAAAGACCCTCTAACCAAACGGTGTCAAAGGCCTTTTCCAAATCAACCAGAACAGCACCTGTGCATTGTTGTTTTGTTTTATTCCATTGGATATCAGAAACGAGTTTGGACGCAGCATGAATTGTGTCATGACCCGCCTTGAACCCGAATTGTTTATCCGGAATTATTTTGTTGTCCGCAGCCCACTTAGTCAGAGCCCTATTGATGATCTTTTCGAAAACTTTGCTGATGCTCGGAAGAAGACTTATCGACCGAAGATTTGACGGGTTGGAGTTGTCCTTTCCCTTTTTCGGGAGAGGATGAACCACAGCGGTCTTCCAATGCACTGGATAATATGCATTATTCAGTGCAATTGCCTCCATCGGTAAATGTCTTGTAAATGTACAACGTTGGATATACCATCGACACCTGCTAACTTTTTATTTTTTATTGAGTTGAAGATGAGCTGAAGCTCAACCTTCGTCACTAACAAGGGACTTGGTCCCGTTTGCTCGGCGATTATGGCATTTGCCAAGGAATCGTCATCGAACCGCATAAAACCGTGGTTCTCAGATCGCCAATGTGTTATATCATTTCGAAGGTAAAAGTGATTAAGTAGGGCTCTGTTTTCCAGGTCGTGGTTGGGGCGAATGCTAACATTCACCTTGTACACTTGCTGGAAAGCAGCTCCCACCGCCTCCACTTTTTCCTTCGGATCTTCAATTATAAAAAAGTCATCGTCAAAGATGGCTTCTTCTGGATCTATTTGCGCTGTCCTCAGTACGTCTGTGTTCTCTTCAGTTCTTTGGAGTTTCAGACACGAAAGGTCATTGTCGTTCTTTTTCTTGAATATCTTGTTGATTTTAGGGAACATACTAGGGTCACTGGAATTAACCGACCGGATCTTGCGGTCCCAGTACTTGTTAATTGATAACCTGTAGTTCTCCTTAATCAACAGATTGACATTTTTCATTGACGACTTCAGTGTCCTAACCTTCAAGTCGTGTGGGTCTGTAAGTCGTCTGTACAAGTTTTTGAGTTTTGTCAGTAAGCCACTCTTGTGCTTACGTAGTGCGCCAATAGTCGCGCTTCTGTAAGCGTCCATTTGGTCCCGTTCTTTGTACTTTGGTATTGTCCGTTCCATCGTTCGTTTTATTGTTTCGTCCATCTGTTGTAAATGTTGGTCAATTTCTGTATTTGTCAGGTTTCTGTTGTTTGGTGGGGCTATGTCACTCGAACGAAGTTCTCTCGCTAAGGCGTTGGTGAAACGAGGCCAGCGCATCTTACTGTAATTGTAAGAATGCGTTCCAACGTATTCCTCCAACTCGACGCGTTCGTTCGGAATCTGCATTACAGCAGCCAGTCCGCAGTGATCACTGTCGTACTCGACTGTCTGTAAGCAGTTTCGAGGGTGATTACCCACTTTGTCTGTAACTGTCAGTCTTGTGTCGTACAGCAAAAGATCCAGAAAGAAGTCGCTTCTTGGATACGATGGCTTTTCAGTAGCCAACAGGTCGACGCCATATTCAACGCTGTAAAGATTCATCAAATTAAAAAGATGGTTACCTCTGGGATTACTATGTTGATTTCCCCAATCTTCATGTTTTGCGTTCAAATCACCGGCCAAGATGAAATAGTTTTCTTCCAAGCTCAGTTTAAGTTCCCTAAAAAGAATCTCGAGTTCTGAAGCAAAGTAAGTAACCTGCGGAGCTCCAGCCGCATAAGCCGCAATCATATACATCCGCTTCCATTGAGTGAGAGAGATGCATACAACGCAAACTTCTAGCGTCTTGAGCTTTCGCAATTCATTGTTGTATATGGCCTTATAATTAATGCCTTTTCGTATAAAGAGAGCGACACCGCCCCCTTGAGTGGAGTCGGGCCGGTCTCTTCTTACGATATTGTAATTTTTATGAGTCAATTTGTGTTTGTGGTTTAGCTTAGTTTCGCTAGCCATAAACACATCGGGACTGTAGTCTTTCAACAATTGGAACATATTGGCTCTTCGTTCAATCCTAATCAGTGAATTTACATTCACAGCTAGGACTTTTAGGCGCGTCTCCGGCAGCGCGCCCATTATGGTCTAAATTGCGCCAGGCCAGGCAACAAAGAGTAGAGATGATCTACCCTTTTGCCTTGCTCCTTTATCTGACTTTTTAGCCCTGTTAGTTGACCTTGAATGCTCAACAACAAAGCTACAATGTCAGGCTGCATCTCTGGTGCCTTAGGCACAGGGGCCTTTGGGGCAACCGTTGGTGGAGCCTGTCTCGTGTTCCCATTCCCTGACACCATTTGGACGTAAGAGAATTTGGGATCCACGAATTTTTGTGTTGGAGCCTGTCGAACTGTTCGACTTCCTTCGGCTTTTTGACTGGCCTGTTTTTGTTTCATTTGCTGGACCTTAGGGCAACCCCTATAGTTAGCCGGGTGCCCTTGGTTTCCACAAAGGACACACTTGAGCTGGGTCAAATCCTCAACCCGCTCATTCCCCAGCTTGCATTCTCCCTTGTTGTGGGTTTCTGAGCACCTTACGCAGCGCAAATGCATATTGCAGTTGGCTCCGGCATGGCCGAACCTCTGGCACTTCGTACAGTGTAAAATGTCGTCGTGCCTTTTTAATGTCTCCCAGTGTATGGCTTGATAGTCGAGGCATTTGATTTCCCTCAGACTCTCAAAACTACTTTGGGGCGATAATGTTACGAGGAACATTGGCAGCCTGTAACCCCCTCGCCTGGACTTCACCGTAGTGAAAGGCTTGACCCCGATGAAATCGAGATCGTCGATGGCTTTTTGGCGGAGCTCAGCTAAGAGCGCCTCCGGTTCCGTGCAGGAACTTATGCCCTTCAGTAGAACCGTCTTAAATTTTTCGCTTTTCGGCGTGAAGCTGAAGAACTCAGCGGTGGCCTGCTTAAGCACTTCTTTCAGTAGCTTGTATTCGGCCAGTGAGAAGCACTGTACCGAACACCGCTTTTCTTTTTCATTCAGAATATTTATTACAAAATTGCCCTTAGTGGCCGACTTACATACCTGTTTCAAGTCCTGCAGGTCAACCCGGTAGGTCCTAATTGGTGGCACCTTCTCTTTCTTGGGCTGTGGTTGTTGCTGGTGTTGCTGCTTCTGTTTCTGCTGCTATTGCTGCTGCTGCTGTTTCTGCTGCTGCTGTTTCTGTTGCTGCAGTTTCTGCTGCTGCTTCTGCGGCTGCTGTTTCTGCTGCTGTTGTTGCTGCTGTATTGCTTTATCTGAGGGCGATGGGCCCTCAGAACTTGGGCCTGTCACTGCTGCTGGCGTCTTTTTGTTTTGCTCCGCTCCTGTGTTTTTGGAAGCGGGCTTGGGTTGTGGTTGTTTTTTGCTGCTGTGGTTGTTGTTGCTGTTGTTTTTGCTGCTGTTGTTTTTGCTGCTGTTGTTTTTGTTGCCGTTGCGCTGCCTCATGTTGTCGTCGCGCCTCTTGTTTTAATTTTAGCTTACTGAGGAGGGGCTCAATTTCCTCCTTGAGCTTTTTGAGGTCTTCCTCGAACTGGCTGATGACTGCCTGTTTGGCTTGCAGTTGCTCCACCAGTTCTCTTTCATCTTGGAGGTCCGCCACTACCTCCAAAGCCTTCGTTGTCGGCGGGACTGGCTCTTCCTCCGATAGGATTAAATCCATATTCGGAGGCCTGAAGAGTCCCTCTCCACCTTCGGACACATATTCTGTCTTCTCAGACTCAGCGTAGTCTGAGAACTCACTCTTAGTGGTGATTCCTCCCTTACCCCTGTCTATATCTTTTCGCATGTCGCGCCTCTTAGCGGAGTTGGCCCTCTCCACTTTATTTGGGCTATGCTTCTTAAGCCTCCTCTTTTGGTTCGTTGTTGCTACTGTCGACTGGTCAGATGTTGTTGCTGTTGTTTGTGGTACTGTTACTGGCACCACCGTAACATCGCCTGATGTGTTTGCAGAGGTATCTTTCGATACCCCCGCTTTCTTCTCCTTTACCATTTGCTTCTCTTCCCAATCGATAAAATCAGCAATTTCTCGATTGTGAAAAAAAGCAGAAATGCTTCTCGTTGACTCTGCCTGGGACTCGAACCCACGACCCTTCGCTTTGTCTGCAGACGCCACCTCCACTGGGCTACCGATGAGTTATATTAAACGGCGGTGGCCACTTGCCAACTTTACTAAACTGAGACGATTGCACTTATTTAACTTGAAAATAAACGATAATAATACTTCTTCACACGATGGAAGTCAAAGAGCGACTGAGCTAGTGCACTACGCACTACGCCACCGCACCCACATGAAAGTTGTAAGCCAATTACAGGTTTTTTCGTTCTATCGAACTATACTGAACCGATTAGCATTTTTCTAAGCACACACAAGTATAGTTTGATAGAACGAAAAAAACCTGTAATTGGCTTACAACTTTCATGTGGTAGTTTTAGTTAGCTTTAAGTTTTATATTAAGGACCTTATTTTAAGTAGTTTTTAAGTAAAAATAAAAAAAGGATATTGATATTAGTTTTTTGAAATTTTCTAATGAATCAAAAATAAATAAAATGGAATTGAAGTTAAATAGATCTTAGGGCCGAAAGGCATTAGCAATAAGTATTATTGTTTAACTTAGAGTGTCCGTATGGGACCAGTAAGTTAGTTGTAAGTTATGGTTAGTTAGGCTAGTTTTATGAATTTTTGTTTAGCTTTAAGATAGGTTTCAGATTGAATTGAAATTGAAAAAAAAAGTGCACTAGCTCCTCACACGCTAGGTCGCTTGTTCAAGCCCAGCTCGGGCAAAAGTTCTTCAAAAAATTAAATTGAACATAAAAAGCGATTAAGCACCACTAAAAGGAGTCTGATGATCGGGTTGGTCCCCGTGAAATAGCTATAACTCCAGCCTATGAACTTGGTGGTAGCACACACAAGTTGTTGTTGTTTCATTCTAAATTTTCAATTGTAAATTCGGCAAGCAACTGCCTTAAACTGCGAGTATAAAATTTCATACAAAAACCTCCTTAGAATTCTTTTTTCATTAGAAAGCTTCATTATCACTGAGTAACATAGGCTATATCTACACTAATATTATAAAGAGGAAAGATTTGTATTTGTGTATGTAACGAATAAACTCAAAAAGTACTGGACCGATTTTAATAATTCATTTTTTCATTAGAAAGCTACATTATCACTGAGTAACATAGGCTATATCTACACTAATATTATAAGGAAGAAAGATTTGTATTTTCATTCATTAGAAAGCTACATTATCAGTGAGTTACATAGGCTGTATCTACACTAATATTATAAAGAGGAAAGATTTGTATTTTTGTATGTAACGAATTAACTCAAAAAGTACTGGACCGATTTTAATAATTCTTTTTTCATTAGAAAGCTACATTATCACTGAGTAACATAGGCTATATCTACACTAATATTATAAAGAGGAAAGATTTGTATTTTTGTATGTAACGAATAAACTCAAAAAGTACTGGACCGATTTTAATAATTCTTTTTTCATTAGAAAGCTACATTATCACTGAGTAACAAAGGCTATATCTACACTAATATTATAAAGAGGAAAGATTTGTATTTTTGTATGTAACGAATAAACTCAAAAAGTACTGGACCGATTTTAATAATTCTTTTTTCATTATAAAGCTACATTATCACTGAGTAACATAGGCTATATCTACACTAATATTATAAAGAGGAAAGATTTGTATTTTTGTATGTAACGAATAAACTCAAAAAGTACTGGACCGATTTTAATAATTCTTTTTTCATTAGAAAGCTACATTATCACTGAGTAACAAAGGCTATATCTACACTAATATTATAAAGAGGAAAGATTTGTATCTTTGTATGTAACGAATAAACTCAAAAAGTACTGGACCGATTTTAATAATTCTTTTTTCAATAAAAAGCTACATTATCACTGAGTAACATAGGCTATATATACACTAATATTATAAAAAGGAAAGATTTGTATTTTTGTATGTAACGAATAAACTCAAAAAGTACTGGACCGATTTTAATAATTCTTTTTTCATTAGAAAGCTACATTATCACTGAGTAACATAGGCTATATCTACACTAATATTATAAAGAGGAAAGATTTGTATTTTTGTATGTAACGAATAAACTCAAAAAGTACTGGACCGATTTTAATAATTCTTTTTTCATTACAAAGCTACATTATCACTGAGTAACATAGGCTATATCTACACTAATATTATAAAGAGGAAAGATTTGTATTTTTGTATGTAACGGATAAACTCAAAAAGAACTGGACCGATTTTTATAATTCTTTTTCATTAGAAAGCTACATTATCACTGAGTAACATAGGCTATATCTACACTTATCTTATTTCATTTCATTTCATTTCATTTAATTTCATTTAATTTATTCGTGAATACTTAATAACTGTAAGATACAATATCTTATAAAATAGTTACAAGCTAATAATACAAATTGATAGAGCAAGCTAATAATTCAGTATCTAATATTATAATACACGATTGAAACTAAGTAATGCGAAAAAAGAAAAAAGAACAAGTTAGAGTATCAGAAATATACATTTGCAAAAAATAATTCAAGTATTTAAATGCTATGTGAAAAATGATCTTTAAGAGCCTTTTTAATTCTTGTTGCGTTTTGGATTTCCGTAATAGCGCGAGGAAGAGAGTTCCAGAGTCGGGCTGAGTTTATAAAGAATTGACGTTCGGATGTTAAACATGTGAAGCGAGGATGGATCAATTGACGAGATCTACTAGAGGTAGGGAAATTTATCTTGTCAAAACAGTATTGTGGTTAGTGTGTAAGCAGTACATCAGCGAATAGCAACAAACTACGAAGTTTAAGGTAGTTATCAAAGGTCATATCAAGCAGCAGGGTAGCAAAATTGGATACACGATCATATCTTCGTAAGCCAAAGACATAGCGAACAATATTGTTAAAAGTGACATTAAGTTTACGTTTACTTTCATAACAACAATTGCAATATAGTTCACAACCATAAATTAAAATTGGTAATAACAAGGTTTTGGCAAGCAGCATGCGTTTACTGGTTTACTGGTGTAAAATACTGGGTTACCCATAAGGTACGTAGGACACCATAAACTTTGCCTATAATTCCATTTATATGGTTGTCCCAAGTTAAAGAGCGATTAAAGCTAACACCAAGATTTTTGGCAGTTTCAACATATTCAATGGGGGCATTACTTAACAAAATCGAAGGAAAGTAAGAGATATCAAGAATCTTTTTGGAGATTACTATGCATTTAGATTTCTTAGGGTTCAAAAAAAGACCATTTAAGTGAGACCAGTTTGAAATAGTATCAAGATCCTCATTGATATTAGTGGCGCCATGCTCAATAAGTCCCAGGGGACAACTGAAATAAAGTTGAAAATCGTCGGCGTACAGATGACAGGAACAGTTTTTGATTAGACCTGGAAGTTCATTTACATAGATACAGAATAGTAGAGGACCCAAAATCGACCGTTGAGGAACACCGGACGAAATTGGTAAACAACTAGACAAACAGTCACCAATTTGAACTGCTTGTTTTCTGTTAGACAAGTAAGAATAAACGAGCTTAGCAGAGCTTGCCGAAAAATTAAACTGCTGCATAAGTTTTTTACACAGAATTACGTGGTTGACAGTGTCAAAAGCCTTAGAAAAGTCGAGCAAGACTAAGAAAGTTACATCACCCTTATCCAGCGCTTGTCTTATTTCTTCAGTCACGCAAAGTAGTGCTGTTGTACAGCTGTGCTGCTTCCGAAAACCAGATTGTTTTGGAGTGAGCAAAGAGTTTGCTGTAAGGTAAGCGTTGATTTGTCGCTGTAAAATTCTCTCAAAGACTTTAGACAAATAGGGTAGAATTGAGATAGGTCTATATTCAGATCCCTTAGCATTTTTAGGAAGTGGTATGATTTTCGCTGACTTCCAAATGTCCGGAAAAACTCCAGACATCAAAATAGTATTAAATGCGTATGTAATGTAAGGCAACAAAATTGGCAAGATTATTTTTAAAAATTTGGGGTTAATATTGTCCAGACTGACAGCACTTGACTTCACTGAAAGCAGACTTTCAACAACATCGGCAGCATCCACCGAACAAAAACTGAAACAAGAGTGATCTAAATGTTCCCTAAATGAAATATTATCAGAGAAAGTCGCCCCGGTTGATGGAACTGAGATGAAAGTTTTATTAAGTGAGTTTACATCAACATCGTTAGTAGGCATATTTCTTGCCTTACCAATACCAACGTTTCGCAAGTTCCTCCACAATTTACTTCCGTTTAATGAAGAACTCAGTTGATTAGACAAAATTTGAGATTTGGCTAAACGGATTTCAGCTGTGACTTTGTTTCGTAGTGAACAAAACAAGCGTCGCAATTCGGTCAACCGATATCGCTTCCAGTTGTTATATGCATTATCTCGTTGTTGCATCAACAGTCTAATATTTTGCGTGAACCATGGTTTATCATTAGAATTTAGAGTTTTTGTTTTCAAAGGAACATGCGTATCGAAAAGGGTTTGGATATTATTTGTTAAGAATTGCCATTGTTCGTTAGTGGAGGGCATAGAAAATATACTCTCCCAATTGATGAGTCTAGTATGCTCTTCAAGATACTGAAAGTTAATGTTTTTGAAGTCACGGTATGATATTTTTTTGTCAGAATATTCGAGATTAAATTTGATTGTTAAAAAAATTAAGTCATGTTTTGAAAAGGCAGGTACGGAAAGTTGATCATACAAGGCTACATCGTCTATGTCATTTACAAAAAACAAGTCAAGCAGAGTTGCCCCACTATCAAAAAAATGAGTTGGATTCGTGGAGTTAACTGGACTTAAACTGAGCGATCGCATGCTATCAGTCAAAGAATTGGTATTCAATAAGTTGCAATTGAAGTCTCCGCATAATACAATATTAGGGAAACCCAACGAGACTTCTTCTATAACTGACAAAAGACTACTGTCACTGCCCAGAAGATCAATGAACATATATTGAAGATTGCTACCTGCGTCGGACGTAAACTTAAGTTTGCATTTGATAACAGATTTAACAAATATTGCCACACCATCCCCAACACGATCAAATCTATTTAATCGAAAAGTACGATAGCCCTCTAATCTGCACAGTTCGTCACTTACTTCATTTCTCAACCATGTTTCGGTGACACAAACGACATCAACATCTGAATTAACAAAGAGATCACGGAACTCATCAATTTTCGGTAGTGAGCTTTGCGCATTAATATGACAAATCCTGAGGCCACATTTCTGCTTACTCAGGATTTTAACCATAGAACGCAGAGAACTAAAATTATTCATTATACACAACAAGAAGAAAATAGAATACAAAAAACAGTATATATACAATAATAAAGATAACAAATGATTATTTAAATTTAATTTAATTTAAGTATTTATAAATATTAATTTTCATAAGAAACTGCTGATCTGGCAACGTCATCAAGTCCCTCGATGCAGTCAACTTTCACAGCTGTGTCATCTGAATGACGTTTTACAAATACCACCCCACGAGCAGTATACACAGTGGACAATTGTTTACTTTTCTTCAAAGCAAGTGCACGTTGCATGATGAGCTTGTTGTGCTCTGTTAAGCTCTCACGAATATAGATCGTAGAAGATGACGAAGAGGCGGGAGTGCTATCGAAAGCAAGGTTTATATCGTTTAAGCAAAGGTGTTTATTGTTTGTTTTTTGGTAATTCGCCAACGAAGTAAGAACAACATTTTTATCGAATGGTGTGGTGAATTTAATTATAATCGCGGAGTTTTTTGTGTTCGGTTTTGGGCGAGTGCGGTAAATATTATTGAGTGTTGGTGGTTTAATGTTAATTGTTGTGCCAATTAGATTGAAAATAGATTTGAGATTTTCGTTAGGTAAACACGGGATACCAAAAATAAAGGCGTCTCTAGCGATAATTCGGTTTTCATACACGTTCAAGGAGCTTTTAAGCTTGGCAATTTCGTCAGCGGTGTGATCAAAGTTATTGTTTACATTATTGATTTGATTAGAGTTTTCAATTAAACAAGATCTAGTGCTCGTACATGCGGTGGTAACTTTAGCTAATGATATTTTGATATTACTTATTTCGGTGTTTACAGAGTCGATATCTGATTTAATTTCGGTTTTGGCGGTTTCTAATATCACAACACGATTATTTATTTCCTGGACACTAGTTTTAATTTTATTAATTTCATGGCCGAGTTCTTCAGTTATTTTTTTTTTCTGACATTGAGTTTTTTTGACAGAAGTGAAACAATAAACTCGCTTTGTTGACTAAGTTTTTCATCCATCCATGTCTTATCCATGATTTTTATTGATGTCGGAGTATTCTTAGGTGTTAGGATTTTACGAGATGATAAGCTTTTGGGCGAATTTATGGGTGTGGAATTCAAAGTGCGCGGTCGTTTAGATGGGTTTGAAGGCATGAGTGAAAACGTAAACGTTAATTTATTGGACTTTAATAAGTTTGAGAGCAGAGTCAAGAGAATTTCTTAAAGATTCGTTAAATAATTTGCACAAAGGAAACAAAAGAATATTTTTCCACTTTTATTACACATTTATTTAGGCAAATATTATTTAAAATGTAAGCACTTTTGCCCAAAAAGAACTTTATACAAACAGCAAATCAGCTTATCCACAAGAAGACACAAAAACTAGCGAGGTTGAATGCGTTTATCGATCAGAAAAAAAAAGTATGTTTGTCACCGGATCAAATACACGTCTTATCAGCAGCTCATAACTTAGCTTACACTTATCTTATAAAGAGGAAAGATTTGTATTTTTGTATGTAACGAATAAACTCAAAAAGCACGGACCGATTTTAATAATTCTTTTTTCATTAGAAAGCTACATTATTACTGAGTAACATAGGCTCTATCTACACTAATATTATAAAGAGGAAAGATTTGTATTTTTATATGTAACGGATAAACTCAAAAAGTACTGGACCGATTTTTATAATTCTTTTTTCATTAGAAAGCTATATTATCGCTGAGTAACATAAGCTACATCTACACTAATATTATTAAGAGGAAAGATTTGTATTTTCGTATGCAACGGATAAACTCAAAAAGTACTGGACCGATTTTGATAACTCTTTTTTCATTAGAAAGCTACATTATCACTGAGTAACATAGGCTATATCTACACTAATACATATTATAAAGAGGAAAGATTTGTACTTTTGTATGCAAAGAATAAACTCAAAAGTACTGGACCGATTTTAATAATTCTTTTTTCATTAGAAAGCTACATTATCACTGAGTAACATAGGCTATATCTACACTAATATTATAAAGAGGAAAGATTTGTATTTTTGTATGTAACGAATAAACTCAAAACGATTTTAATAATTCTTTTTTCATTAGAAAGCTACATTATCACTGAGTAACAAAGGCTATATCTACACTAATATTATAAAGAGGAAAGATTTGTATTTTTGTATGTAACGGATAAACTCAAAAAGTACTGGACCGATTTTTATAATTCTTTTTCATTAGAAAGCTACATTATCACTGAGTAACATAAGCTATATCTACACTAATCTAATTAAAAGGAAAGATTTGTATTTTTGTATGTAACGAATAAACTTAAAAATTACTTGAACGATTTCAATAATTCTTTTTTCATTAGAAAGCTACATTATCACTGAGTCACATAGGCTATATATACACTAATCTTATAAAGAGGAAAGATTTGTATTTTTGTATGTAACGAATAAACTCAAAAAGTACTGGACCGATTTTTATAATTCTTTTTCATTAGAAAGCTACATTATCACTGAGTAACATAGGCTCTATTTACACTAATATTATTAGGAGGAAAGCTTTGTATTTCATTCATTAGAAAGCTACGTTATCACTGAGTAACATAGGCTATATCTACACTAATATTATAAAGAGGAAAGATTTGTATTTTTGTATGCAACGAATAAACTCAAAAAGTACTGGACCGATTTTAAGAAATCTTTTTTCATTTGAAAGCTACATTATCACTGAGTAACATAGGCAATATCTACACTAATATTATAAAGAGCAAAGATTTGTATTTTTGTATGTAACGAACAAACTCAAAAAGTACTGCACCGATTTTAATAATTCTTTTTTCATTAGACAGCTACATTAGCCGCGTTTTATTATCACCATGATCTGATCCGGATCAGATCATGATAATAAAACAGCATTGGATCATCATATTTTTTGTTATTTAAAGTTTGGTAGCAGTGTCAAATTCGCTCTTTCAAAAGTGACATTACGAAGCAAAACAAAAACAAACACATACCAAAAATGGAAGCTCCACAACTTTTGAAAATGTTTCTGCAAATCACCATTGCACTCTCAAACTCAAAGCATCCAGGAACGCTTTGGTCTCACATGTAGTTCAGATTCTTTTTGACCTTTTAATAAATGTGACACTTAAATATTTAATTTAGAGATTACTTACAATTTATTTGAACATCTTTTCTCCCATTTGTGCTGCAGCTTTCTCGATTTTATTTATATTTTTTGACATTTAAAGCAGGATTGCCCAAAGAACATTTTGCTCAAGGATTTTTTTTGTTCCTTTTTTTTTGGGAAAATAATACCCATAAATTATGTCAAATATACATTTTTTTGGACTTAATTATTTTAATTTCACCAACTAAAATCTAGTTTTGTTAAAATATCTAATTATTTCATGGATTATATACCAAATAAATAAATATAAAGGTTCTCGCTTTCTATTTAAAAAATATTTTATTTCAGTCAAATGGAAATGTTTATTTGGCAATACAGGTTTTATTTAATTTATTTGCAATGATACCAACATTTACATGTGAAATTACAATGATAAAGCGCTCCTTGTTGTGAAAAAAAGAATTAAAATTTGGATCTCAAATTGAGATCCAAACACAAAGCAGGATCTTGTGTTGTTGTTGTAATGCATGTAAATTGAAGATCCGGATCAGATCATGGTGATAATAAAACGCGGCTATTATCAATGAGTAACATAGGCTATATCTACACTAATATTTTAAAGAGGAAAGATTTGTATTTTTGTATTTAACGAATAAACTCAAAAAGTACTGGACCGATTTTAATAATTCTTTTTTCATTAGAAAGCTACATTATCACTGAGTAACATAGGCTATATCTTATATATAGGCTATATTTAGTACTAGATTACTATAGAAATCTTAAGAAATTCCTATTAAAACCGACCGAAGGTGTAAAAAAATTAGCCATAAAATGTCTTTCATCGCATACGCTGCGAAAAGTATTAATGATAGGACAAACAAATGTTTTCTAATTTAGTGATTCATGGTCGTTTTAATTAGCATGCCTATAACTTAAATATCTGTACCTATTTATGTCTACCCGTGCGAATCGGGGACGGGCCGCTAGTATTTATTATAAAGAGGAAAGATTTGTATTTTTGTATGTAATGAATAAACTCAAAAAGTACTGGACCGATTTTAATAATTCTTTTTTCATTAGAAAACTACATTATCACTGAGTAACATAGGCTATATCTTCACTAATATTTTAAAGAGGAAATATTTGTATTTTTGTATGTAACGAATAAACTCAAAAAGTACTGGACCGATTTTAATAATTCTTTTTTCATTAGAAAGCTACATTATCACTGAGTAACATAGGCTGTATCTACACTAATATTATAAAGTAGAAAGATTTGTATTTTTGTATGTAACGAATAAACTCAAAAAGCACTGGACCGATTTTAATAATTCTTTTTTCATTAGAAAGCTACATTATCACTGAGTAACATAGGCTCTATCTACACTAAAATTATAAAGAGGAAAGCTTTGTATTTTCATTCATTAGAAAGCTACATTATCACTGAGTAACATAGGCTATATCTACACTAATATTATAAAGAGGAAAGATTTTTATATTCGTATGTAACGAATTAAGTCAAAAAGTACTGGACCGATTTTCATAATTCTTTTTTCATTAGAAAGCTACATTATCACTGAGTAACATAGGCTGTATCTACACTAATATTATAAAGTAGAAAGATTTGTATTTTTGTATGTAACGAATAAACTCAAAAAGCACTGGACCGATTTTAATAATTCTTTTTTCATTAGAAAGCTACATTATCACTGAGTAACATAGGCTCTATCTACACTAAAATTATAAAGAGGAAAGCTTTGTATTTTCATTCATTAGAAAGCTACATTATCACTGAGTAACATAGGCTATATCTACACTAATATTATAAAGAGGAAAGATTTTTATTTTCGTATGTAACGAATTAAGTCAAAAAGTACTGGACCGATTTTCATAATTCTTTTTTCATTAGAAAGCTACATTATTACTGAGTAACATAGGCTATATCTACACTAATATTATAAAGAGGAAAGATTTGTATTTTCATTCATTAGAAAGCTACATTATCACTGAGTAACATAGGCTATATCTACACTAATATTATAAAGAGGAAAGATTTTTATTTTCGTATGTAACGAATTAAGTCAAAAAGTACTGGACCGATTTTAATAATTCTTTTTTCATTAAGCTACATTATTACTGAGTAACATAGGCTATATCTACACTTATATATTATAAAGAGGAAAGATTTGTATTTTTGTATGTAACGAATAAACTCAAAAAGTACTGGACCGATTTTAATAATTCTTTTTTCATTAGAAAGCTACATTATCACTGAGTAACATAGGCTATCTCTACACTAATATTATTAAGAGGAAAGATTTGTATTTTTGTATGTAACGAATAAACTCAAAAAGTACTGGACCGATTTTAATAATTCTTTGTTCATTAGAAAGCTACATTATCACTGAGTAACATAGGCTATATCTACACTAATATCATAAAGAGGAAAGATTTGTATTTTTGTATGTAACGAATAAACTCAAAAAGTACTGGACCGATTTTAATAATTCTTTTTTCATTAGAAAGCTACATTATCACTAAGTATTATAGGCTGTATCTACACTAATATTATAAAGTGGAAAGATTTGTATTTTTGTATGTAACGAATAAACTCAAAAAGTACTGGAACGATTTTAATAAATCTTTCTTTCATTAGAAAGCTACATTATCACTGAGTAACATAGGCTATATCTACACTAATATTATAAAGAGGAAAGATTTGTATTTTTGTATGTAACGGATAAACTCAAAAAGTACTGGACCGATTTTTATAATTCTTTTTCATTAGAAAGCTACATTATCACTGAGTTACATAGGCTATATCTACACTAATCTTATAAAAAGGAAAGATTTGTATTTTCGTATGTAACGAATAAACTCAAAAAGTACTGGACCGATTTTAATAATTCTTTTTTCATTAGAAAGCTACATTATCACTGAGTAACATAGGCTATATCTACACTTATCTTATAAAGAGGAAAGATTTGTATTTTTGTATGTAACGAATAAACTCAAAAAGTACTGGACCGATTTTAATAATTCTTTTTTCATTAGAAAGGTACATTATCACTGAGTAACATAGGCTGTATCTACACTAATATTATAAAGTGGAAAGGTTTGTATCTTTGTATGTAACGAATAAACTCAAAAAGTACTGGAACGATTTTAATAAATCTTTCTTTCATTTGAAAGCTACATTATCACTGAGTAACATAGGCTCTATCTACACTAAAATTATAAGGAGGAAAGCTTTGTATTTTCATTCATTAGAAAGCTACATTATCACTGAGTAACATAGGCTATATCTACACTAATATTATAAAGAGGAAAGATTTTTATATTCGTATGTAACGAATTAAGTCAAAAAGTACTGGACCGATTTTCATAATTCTTTTTTCATTAGAAAGCTACATTATCACTGAGTAACATAGGCTATATCTACACTAATATTATAAAGAGGAAAGATTTGTATTTTTGTATGTAACGGATAAACTCAAAAAGTACTGGACCGATTTTAATAATTCTTTTTTCATTAAGCTACATTATTACTGAGTAACATAGGCTATATCTACACTTTTATATTATAAAGAGGAAAGATTTGTAGTTTTGTATGTAACGAATAAACTCAAAAAGTACTGGACCGATTTTAATAATTCTTTTTTCATTAGAAAGCTACATTATCACTGAGTAACATAGGCTATATCTACACTAATATTATTAAGAGGAAAGATTTGTATTTTTGTATGTAACGAATAAACTCAAAAAGTACTGGACCGATTTTAATAATTCTTTTTTCATTAGAAAGCTACATTATCACTGAGTAACATAGGCTATATCTACACTAATATTATAAAGAGGAAAGATTTGTATTTTCATTCATTAGAAAGCTACAATATCACTGAGTAACATAGGCTATATCTACACTAATATTATAAAGAGGAAAGATTTGTATTTTTGTATGTCACGAATAAACTCAAAAAGTACTGGACCGATTTTAATAATTCTTTTTTCATTAGAAAGCTACATTATCACTGAGTAACATAGGCTATATCTACACTAATATCATAAAGAGGAAAGATTTGTATTTTTGTATGTAACGAATAAACTCAAAAAGTACTGGACCGATTTTAATAATTCTTTTTTCATTAGAAAGCTACATTATCACTGAGTAACATAGGCTGTATCTACACTAATATTATAAAGTGGAAAGATTTGTATTTTTGTATGTAACGAATAAACTCAAAAAGTACTGGAACAATTTTAATAAATCTTTCTTTCATTAGAAAGCTACATTATCACTGAGTAACATAGGCTATATCTACACTAATATTATAAAGAGGAAAGATTTGTATTTTTGTATGTAACGGATAAACTCAAAAAGTACTGGACCGATTTTAATAATTCTTTTTTCATTAAGCTACATTATTACTTTGTAACATAGGCTATATCTACACTTTTATATTATAAAGAGGAAAGATTTGTAGTTTTGTATGTAACGAATAAACTCAAAAAGTACTGGACCGATTTTAATAATTCTTTTTTCATTAGAAAGCTACATTATCACTGAGTAACATAGGCTATATCTACACCAATATTATTAAGAGGAAAGATTTGTATTTTTGTATGTAACGAATAAACTCAAAAAGTACTGGACCGATTTTAATAATTCTTTTTTCATGAGAAAGCTACATTATCACTGAGTAACATAGGCTATATCTACACTAATATCATAAATAGGAAAGATTTGTATTTTTGTATGTAACGAATAAACTCAAAAAGTACTGGACCGATTTTAATAATTCTTTTTTCATTAGAAAGCTACATTATCACTGAGTAACATAGGCTGTATCTACACTAATATTATAAAGTGGAAAGATTTGTATTTTTGTATGTAACGAATAAACTCAAAAAGTACTGGAACGATTTTAATAAATCTTTCTTTCATTAGAAAGCTACATTATCACTGAGTAACATAGGCTATATCTACACTAATATTATAAAGAGGAAAGATTTGTATTTTTGTATGTAACGGATAAACTCAAAAAGTACTGGACCGATTTTTATAATTCTTTTTCATTAGAAAGCTACATTATCACTGAGTTACATAGGCTATATCTACACTAATCTTATAAAAAGGAAAGATTTGTATTTTTGTATGTAACTAATAAACTCAAAAAGTACTGGACCGATTTTAATAATTCTTTTTTCATTAGAAAGCTACATTATCACTGAGTAACATAGGCTATATCTACACTTATCTTATAAAGAGGAAAGATTTGTATTTTTGTATGTAACGAATAAACTCAAAAAGTACTGGACCGATTTTAATAATTCTTTTTTCAGTAGAAAGCTACATTATCACTGAGTAACATAGGCTATATCTACACTTATCTTATAAAGAGGAAAGATTTGTATTTTTGTATGTAACGAATAAACTCAAAAAGTACTGGACCGATTTTAATAATTCTTTTTTCATTAGAAAGCTACATTATCACTGAGTATTATAGGCTATATCTACACTAATATCATAAAGAGGAAAGATTTGTATTTTTGTATGTAACGAATAAACTCAAAAAGTACTGGACCGATTTTAATAATTCTTTTTTCATTAGAAAGCTTCATTATCACTGAGTAACATAGGCTATATCTACATATAGTAGCTTATTATACTATAATGGATTATTCGGCAGACTATGAAATGAAATACGTCTCTACTCTTTCGCTTCTAAATTTCAACTGACTTTATTCAAGCTTTATTCTTAAGTCTAAGTGAACAATATTTTAAACAAAGAGGAAAAGAGAATAATATATAATAACAGAAATAACGATCGGTAGGGGAAATTATATAAAGCAAGAATAACGTTCGGTTTAAGGTATTTATATAATGACAATGTGTGTGTTTTCAAGATTGATAGTAAATGAATAACAATAGCCGCGTTTTATTATCACCATGATCTGATCCGGATCTTGGATTTACATGCATTACAACAACAACACAAGATCCAGCTTTGTGTTTGGATCTCAATTTGAGATCCAAAATTTAATTCTTTTTTTCACAACAAGGAGCGCTTTATCATTGTAATTTCACATGTAAATGTTGGTATAATTGCAAACAAATTAGATAAAACCTGTATTGCCATATAAACATTTCCATTTGACTGAAATAAAATATTTTTTAAATAGAAAGCGAGAAGCTTTATATTTATTAATTTGGTATATAATCCATGAAATAATTAGATATTTTAACAAAACTAGATTTTAGTTGGTGAAATTAAAATAATTAAGTCCAAAAAAATGTATATTTGACATAATTTATGGGTATTATTTTCCCAAAAAAAAGGAACAAAAAAAATCATTGAGCAAAATGTTCTTTGGGCAACCCTGCCTTAAATGTCAAAAAATATAAATAAAATCGTGAAAGCTGCAGCACAAATAAGAGAAAAGATGTTCAAAAAAATTGTTAGTAATCTCTAAATTAAATTATTTAAGTGTCACATTTATTAAAAGGTCAAAAAGAATCTGAACTACATGTGAGACCAAAGCGTTCCTGGATGCTTTGAGTTTGAGAGTGCATTGGTGATTTGCAGAAACATTTTCAAAAGTTGTGGAGCTTCCATTTTTGGTATGTGTTTGTTTTTGTTTTGCTTCGTAATGTCACTTTTGAAAGAGCGAATTTGACACTGCTACCAAACTTTAAATAACAAAAAATATGATGATCCAATGCTGTTTTATTATCATGATCTGATCCGGATCAGATCATGGTGATAATAAAACACGGCTAATGTAACAATATAATGATAGACACTGATAGCATGCGATATCTTAACATATATATATATATAACTACTACAATTCGGCCATCCTGACCTTATAGATCACCTGATCTCTATTTATTTTTACATTTTTTCTTTTTATCATTGTTACTTAACCAAGGTTTCATGTTACCGACTGCCCACACTCCCTGATAAGGCAATCTCGTCTGTTGAAAACCTTCCACGTCTTTGAGTATATATCTATCATTTCGTAGTACTTTTGTGACCTGATAAGGTCCTCGGAATTTTGGTATTAACTTCTTGGATGCACCCGTATGCGAATCAAAATTCTTTACCATAGCATAATCTCCCGTTTTATAATTCTTTGGTTTACACCTTTTTTTATCCACGTATCGTTTGTTGTATGCCTGAGAATGTTGTTGCTCTACAATTGCTTTTTGTCTTATTATCTTAAGATCCCGTTTTATTTCTAACCCTTCAGTTTCTATCAATTTATCCTTAAGTTCATCTGACAACTTCCCTTTTTGATCTACTCCAAACAGCATCATACTTGGATGCTGCTTTATCGTTCGGTTGACTGTGTTGTTAAATGTGTGTTCTACCTTTTCCAAAACGTGATCCCAAAAAACTCCCTCTTCCGGTTTTACTAACTTGGCCAACATGGGCCCTAAACTCCGATTTACCCTTTCCACCTGACCATTCGCTTGTGGCGATCCTGTTGCAATTTTTACATGTTGAACACTCCTATCTGAAAGAAATTCTTTAAACTCAACTGAAGTGAAACAACTCCCCCTATCTGAAACTATACACATCGGTACGCTGTACGCTCTAAAATAATCTATTAACGCTTTTATGACTTCTTTCGTGTTTGTCGTTTTCGTAGGGTATAATCTCACAAACTTAGTGAAAGCATCTATGACTACTAACACATACTTTTTAACTGACCTTGAATTGTCTACTGGTCTGTAATGGTCTATATGTATGACTTCAAACGGTATTTTACCCTTAGGAATGTTGTGAAGAAAACCTTCCTCTTTACCTTGTTTGGCTGAATAAACGATACACTTCAAACAATTTTTTATGTGCGATCCTATTTTCTCTCTCATTTTTGGGAACCAGTAACTCTTTGAAAACAATTCAGCAACTTTATCCGTACCTACATGACCTACCTCATCATGATATTTATATAGAACATGATCAATCATTTCTTCCGGTACTAAAAACACAACTGTACCATCATTATTTTTCTTGTATATCACTCCGTTTCTCATTTCATATGACCTATGCTCCGCTTTTTCTAACATTTCTTTAATTTTAACAATTTTATTATCTTTATTTTGACAAATAATCAAATTTTCTTCAAACGTATTCGTTTCTATCGTTAAAACATTCGTCGACCTACTTAAAGCATCTACATGTTGCATTCGGGCACCTGCCCGATGTTCTAACTCGAAATCATAATTTTGTAATTCTAAGGCCCATCTAGAAATTCTTGGGTTAAGTTCTTTTTTGTTTAGTGTCATCGTCAACGAATTACAATCAGTGACTATTTTAAAACGTTTGCCCTTTAAGTAAACTCTAAATCTGTTTAATGCATATACTATTGCTAGTGTTTCTAACTCAAAGCTGTGAAATTTTGCTTCCGAATCAGTCGTTCTTCTGGAATAATAAAAAACTGGGTGAAACTTTCCATCCTGTTTTCTTTGAAGTAGTATAGCTCCGAACCCTATAGCACTTGCATCACAATGCAACTCTGTCTCGTCCTTAGGACTATAAAGTGCTAACACTGGAGTCTCGATCAATTTATTTTTTAGTAACTCAAAAGATTTCAATTGTTCTTCCCCAAAACTGAATTTCTTATCTTTTCTTATCAAGTCGTACAGTGGTTTTGCAATTCTTGA
Organism: Eupeodes latifasciatus; assembly: GCA_920104205.1. Lineage (NCBI taxonomy): Eukaryota > Metazoa > Arthropoda > Insecta > Diptera > Syrphidae > Eupeodes > Eupeodes latifasciatus. The sequence goes on along the minus strand of OV049924.1, from coordinate 267,500,714 downwards.
AAATCTTTAACAAATCTACGAAAATATGAACACAACCCCAAAAAACTTTGAACAGTGTGAGCTTTCTGCGGAATTGGAAAATTCTTTATTGCCTCAATAACCTTGTCATCAGCATGTATTCCCTCTCCCGTTATCGTAAAACCTAAATACCTTACCTTACTTTGTAAAAACACGCATTTGTCTATCCTCAATTCCAATCTGTTTTGTTTCATTCTACTAAAAACTTCCTTTAGTATCCTAAAATGGTCTTCGTAAGTATTTGTTGCTATCATTATGTCATCTAAATAAATTATAAGCTCGTCTCTTTTTACCATGTCTGAAAAAATCCTATTTATGTGTCTTTGAAAAGTTGACGGTGCATTTTTTAAGCTAAACGGCATCCTTAAAAACTCATATTGTCCCAATGGTGTTATGAAAGATGTATATTTTACTGAGTCTTCATGCATATACACGTGAAAAAAACCATTTCTTAAATCTAGTTTTGAAAAAATCGTTTTACCCGCCAATCGGTCTAATAAATCATCAATTATCGGTATTGGATAACTATCCTTCGCTGTGACCTTATTTAACGTTCGAAAATCTATGCACATTCTAACATCTCCTGTTTTCTTCCTAACCAATACTATCGGTGAAACGTATTCTGACTCACTTTCTCTTATATAGCCTTTGCTTAAATATTCGTCCAATAATAAACTGAGTTCACCCTTCTCAGCATACGATAACCTACGTGGACGACAGTGAAAAGGTTTGACGTTATTCAATACTAAATTCATTTTTGTTTTTACCAACGGTTCAGTTGGGCAGTCGGCACACAAATAATTTTGTTTGTATAACTCAATCATTCTTTTTTTAGTTTTATAACAAACTTTTTCATCGATTTGTAAATTTAATTTTTCATTAATATCATTTTCTATGTCTATTGACATCAATTGTCTTTCAAAATTTGTTTCACTATCAGTATTTATTAATTTATCATTTTTATTCTCATTTTTTATAAATTCTGAAACTAATTTAAACTTTCCTTTTTTTTAAAAATCCCTTCCTAAGATTACCTCATATCTGGTCGCATTGTCATCTATAACCATCAGTTCAACTTTAATTTCAAGGTCTTTAAAAATAACGACACATGACAACATTCCGTGTATTACCAATTTACTATTATTTATTCCAAAATAATTTTTTTGTTTTACACAATCACAAAACTCATATTTCAAATTGGGTGGCACTCGTGACTGTCTAACCATACTGATAGGACTACCCGAATCTATGAGGCAATCTAAAGGAATTTTTTCTTTATTATTTGTAAAACAAAAATCTAAACATCTTACATAATCGCTGGAATCATCGCTCTCTGCCAATTGGTGTACTGCTGTAGCTGACTTTCGCTGGGGACAAGCAGCAACTATGTGGCCTTTTTCACCACAGGCATAACACGCTCCATACTCCCTTTTCGGTTTTCTGCAAACATTCGCCATATGCCCCACGGAATTGCAGTTATAACACCGGACTTCAATACGTGGGGTTACTTTTGTCGATCTTGTTGCCGCTCCCATAGACGTTGTTGCCGCTCCTGTTGACACACCCGTTGCTCTTTGCATCGCTCCTATCTGCACTCCCGTTGTCGCTCCTATCTTTTGTTGAATTTCTTTCACGTTTTGCTGTATCTTCTGGAAGGATTTATACAGCCCAGCCTTTGTTGTGAAATTGCTGAGATGGGCATACATTCGTAAATTGTCGTCAGAAAACCCTTCTATCACGTACTCCACCAATTCTTCTTCATCCATTTCCAATCCAGTTGCTAGTTTTATTTTATCCGCAAAATAATCATCAAAATTTTCTGTTGCTTTCCATTTCCTCTCTTCGAAGCGCTTCCTCACCACCATCCGATTTTCCTTTTTGTCGAACTTCTCTTTTAAATCTTTGCACAACAGCTCGACAGACGCGCGCAAAAAATCTGGTTGTGCACACAACCACTCTTCAGCCTTTCCTCTCATTTTAGATACCATCAATATTCGCAACATGTCTTCTTCCACTCGGTATATCTCTTTCACATTCTGCAGTTGTGTCAGCCATACATTGACATTCGTATTTCCATCATAGTCCGGTACCATCTCTTTATAAATAGCAAACTGTTGTCCTCTCCTCTCCTGTTGTCTTCGCTTGTTGTCGTTCCCGTTGCGAATCTTTCTATGTTTACTTGTGCCATCTGTCTTAACATCTCGTTTTCTCTTGCCATCAGCTCCTTTTCTCTCTTCAGTAATTCAATCTGCCGTCGCAAATATTCGTTGTCTATCTGTTTTCTTGTCGCTTCACTCTCGTCTATAGCACCACCCTCCTCTCCGTCGCTGTCGCTCTCTTGCACATTTTCTTCTTCGTCATCACCGTCGTTGTTTGGCAATTCCTTTTTTCCTGTACTCATCGATAATTTTGCTGGTGCCTCACCTCGTTGCTGTGGTGGTATTTCGCTTAAGCGAACAGCCAACGTTGACTTCGTGCCCGCACTCGGTTTGCCTAAACGTTGTAGCCACTCGCGCAACTCGGCAGCTGTATAAATAGATGCGTCGACAACTTCTTCCATCGTTGGTTTCCTCGTGACGACCGGGAAAAAGGAGAGAAGAAAAAAAAGACGGGAAAAAAATATTATAACCGCACTTGTTGAAAGACAAAACAGCTTGTGCGCTGTTTGTGGCGATTGGTTCTATCGTGTTGTTTTTTTCGCGAGGGACTATATTTTATTTTAAAGGAGAATAAAACAAAATCTTCTTGGATTTATGATCCCACTTCTGATAATTTATAGTAGCTTATTATACTATAATGGATTATTCGGCAGACTATGAAATGAAATACGTCTTTACTCTTTCGCTTCTAAATTTCAACTGACTTTATTCAAGCTTTATTCTTAAGTCTAAGTGAACAATATTTTAAACAAAGAGGAAAAGAGAATAATATATAATAACAGAAATAACGATCGGTAGGGCTATATCTACACTAATCTTATAAAAAGCAAAGATTTGTATTTTTGTATGTAACGAATAAACTCAAAAAGTACTGGACCGATTTTAATAATTCTTTTTTCATTAGAAAGCTGCATTATCACTGAGTAACATAGGCTATATCTACACTAATCTTATAAAAAGGAAAGATTTGTATTTTTGTATGTAACGAATATACTCAAAAAGTACTGGACCAATTTTAATAATTCTTTTTTCATTAGAAAGCTACATTATTACTGAGTAACATAGGCTATATCTACAGTTATATATATATAATAAAGAGGAAAGATTTGTATTTTTGTATGTAATGAATAAACTCAAAAGTACTGGACCGTTTTTAATAATTATTTTTTCATTAGAAAGCTACATTATCACTGAGTAAAATAGGCTATATCAACACTTATCTTATAAAGAGGAAAGATTTGTATTTTTGTATAATAACGAATAAACTCAAAAGTACTGGACCGATTTTCATAATTCTTTTTTCATTAGAAAGCTACATTATTACTGAGTAACAAAGGCTATATCTGCACTTATATTATAAAGAGGAAAGATTTGTATTTTTGTATAATAACGAATAAACTCAAAAGTACTGGACCGTTTTTAATAATTATTTTTTCATTAGAAAGCTACATTATCACTGAGTAAAATAGGCTATATCAACACTTATCTTATAAAGAGGAAAGATTTGTATTTTTGTATGTAACCAATAAACTCAAAAAGTACTTGACCGATTTTAATAATTCTTTTTTCATTAGAAAGCTACATTATCACTGAGTAACATAGGCTATATCTGCACTTATATTATAAAGAGGAAAGATTTGTATTTTTGTATAATAACGAATAAACTCAAAAGTACTGGACCGTTTTAAATAATTATTTTTTCATTAGAAAGCTACATTATCACTGAGTAAAATAGGCTATATCAACACTTATCTTATAAAGAGGAAAGATTTGTATTTTTGTATAATAACGAATAAACTCAAAAGTACTGGACCGTTTTTAATAATTATTTTTTCATTAGAAAGCTACATTATCACTGAGTAAAATAGGCTATATCAACACTTATCTTATAAAGAGGAAAGATTTGTATTTTTGTATGTAACCAATAAACTCAAAAAGTACTTGACCGATTTTAATAATTCTTTTTTCATTAGAAAGCTACATTATCACTAAGAAACATAGGCTTTATCTACACTAATAACATAAAGAGGATAGATTTTTATTTTCATTCATTAGAAAGCTACGTCATCACTGAGTAACGTAGGCCATATCTACACAAATATTATAAAGAGGAAAGATTTGTATTTTTGTATGTAACGAATATACTCAAAAAGTACTGGACCAATTTTAATAATTCTTTTTTCATTAGAAAGCTACATTATTACTGAGTAACATAAGCTATATCTACAGTTATATATATATAATAAAGAGGAAAGATTTGTATTTTTGTATGTAATGAATAAACTCAAAAAGTACTGGACCGATTTTAATAATTCTTTTTTGATAAGAAAGCTACATTATCACTGAGTAACATATGCTATATCTACAATAATATTATAAAGAGGAAAGATTTGTATTTTTTTATGTAACGAATAAACTCAAAAAGTACTGGACCGATTTTAATAATTCTTTTTTCATTAGAAAGCTACATTATCACTGAGTAACATAGGCTATATCTACACTAATATTATAAAGCGGAAAGATTTGTATTTTTGTATGTAACGAATAAACTCAAAAAGTACTGGACCGATTTTAATAAATCTTTTTTCATTTGAAAGCTACATTATCACTGAGTAACATAGGCTATATCTACACTTATATTATAAAGAGCAAAGATTTGTATTTTTGTATGTAACGAACAAACTCAAAAAGTACTGGACCGATTTTAATAATTCTTTTTTCATTATAAAGCTACATTATCACTGAGTAACATAGGCTATATCTACACTAATATTATAAAGAGGAAAGATTTGTATTTTTTTATGTAACGAATAAACTCAAAAAGTACTGGACCGATTTTAATAATTCTTTTTTCATTAGAAAGCTACATTATCACTGAGTAACATAGGCTGTATCTACACTTATATTATAAAGAGCAAAGATTTGTATTTTTGTATGTAACGAACAAACTCAAAAAGTACTGGACCGATTTTAATAAATCTTTTTTCATTTGAAAGCTACATTATCACTGAGTAACATAGGCTATATCTACACTTATATTATAAAGAGCAAAGATTTGTATTTTTGTATGTAACGAACAAACTCAAAAAGTACTGGACCGATTTTAATAATTCTTTTTTCATTAGAAAGCTACATTATCACTGAGTAACATAGGCTATATCTACATTCTACACTAATATTATAAAGAGGAAAGATTTGTATTTTTGTATGTAACGAATAAACTCAAAAAGTACTGGACCGATTTTAATAAATCTTTTTTCATTTGAAAGCTACATTATCACTGAGTAACATAGGCTATATCTACACTTATATTATAAAGAGCAAAGATTTGTATTTTTGTATGTAACGAACAAACTCAAAAAGTACTGGACCGATTTTAATAATTCTTTTTTCATTAGAAAGCTACATTATCACTGAGTAACATAGGCTATATCTACACTAATATTTTAAAGAGGAAAGATTTGTATTTTTGTATGTAACGAATAAACTCAAAAAGTACTGGACCGATCTTAATAATTCTTTTTTCATTAGAAAGCTACATTATCACTGAGTAACATAGGCTATATCTACACTAATATTATAAAGAGGAAAGATTTCTATTTTTGAATGTAACGAATAAACTCAAAAAGTACTGGACCGATTTTAATAATTCTTTTTTCATTAGAAAGCTACATTATCACTGAGTAACATAGGCTATATCTACACTAATAATATTATAAAGAGAAAAGATTTGTATTTTTGTATGTAACGAATAAACTCAAAAAGTACTGGACCGATTTTAATAATTCTTTTTTCATTAGAAAGCTACATTATCACTGAGTAACATAGGCTATATCTACACTTATAATATTATAAAGAGGAAAGATTTGTATTTTTGTATGTAACGAATAAACTCAAAAAGTACTGGACCGATTTTAATAATTCTTTTTTCATTAGAAAGCTACATTATCACTGAGTAATATAGGCTATATTCAGTACTAGATTACTATAGAAATCTTAAGAAATTCCTATTAAAACCAACCGAAGGTGTAAAAAAATTAGCCATAAAATGTCTTTCATCGCATACGCTGCGAAGAGTATTAATGATAGGACAAAAAAATGTTTTCTAATTTAGTGATTCATGGTCGTTTTAATTAGCATGCCTATAACTTAAATATCTGTACCTATTTATGTCTACCCGTGTGAATCCGGGACGGGCCGCTAGTGTATTATAAAATTAATAATAATACCTACTTATACTTACATCATTTAATATATGTAGTTATGCGACAGTGAACTAAAGATTCGCTTAATTGATGCAACGCATCCCAGAGCCTGTAACGATTCATTCATTTGGAATGTTAGTGATCTCAGAGCAAAAATGGAGCAGGAATATTTACAAGCCCGCAGTATTGTTTGGCTGTTAGGTAATTTTAAAAAAAAATATTTGAATTTGCATTTAAATAATTTTTTTTTCTAGGAGATGCTGGAACACCGAATAGTGGTTCAAATGAAGAAAAATATAATGAAGTTCACTCGCGGTGTCGTACTATCATTGAGAGAACCAATGGTGTTCTTTAATACAGGTGGAAATGCTTACGAGTACATGAGAACAAAGGCTGTCAAAATCATTAATGTTTGTGCTGCAAAACATTTGCATATACTATAAAAGTGACTTAGACTATTCAAACTCTATGAGTGATGTACAAGGCTTCTTGGCGGATTCATTTGAAAACGTGCAAACCGATGGATTGAACTAAAGCTATCTTGCAATAAGCCAGCTCATTCGTACAGTTATCACAAATTCTCTTTATCTAATGTTTTTAATATTTAAATTCAAAATAAAAACAAATTTGTTATAACTTTGAAATCGATTTCTTTTATTAAACAAAAAAATGAACATGATCTTAGATCCTATTATAAAAATTCACAGTTCTTGTCTTAAGACTAAAATTGGATTTTAGATTCAGTTTTTATCTAAGTGGTTAAAATAATAATAATAAATAGTCAGACTTATTATCTAAGTAAAAAAATCACAGCATTTGTCTTTTAAAAGACTTTTATGGATGAATATCGTGATTTTAGAATGCGGTGTCTTTATTTTCTTTTCTTCGCATGATTTCAATCTTCTGCTGTTCCAACTTTAACATTCTACGGTTTTTCTCAATTTTATTTTCCAGCTCAGACTTACGAAGTTTTTCCATTTCTGCATTACATATGCCTCTTTTGTTCTTTTAACAATTCTTTGTTTATGTCACCTAGGCGGTCCAATGATCTGTACATTTTTTAATGCCGGTCTGGACTTCTGTGTTGTGATCTCTCATTACAGAAACTTTTTCGGTCACTTTGATGCAAAGCATTTTTTGCGTCTCTAGCTCCTCTACAACGACATCGTTGGTATTCATTTTCTTTTTCTTTGTGGTCTGAGATGTCGTTGGAGTTGGCTGCACACTGTTGTTTTCCTGTATGAGTTCCGTTTCAAAAATAAAATCATTACCAGCTTCAACGCACTGTACGTCATTCAGGTTCAATGTGTCATCATATTCGCATTGTTTGGCAATAGGTATATCCTTTTGGGAACGAGCTAAGCCAAAGGACTGCGAACTACCTACTTCCTTCACTGTTTCCTTCATTCCAACAAGTTGGAATATGGACTCTTCCGAAGGTGAAAACTTTTGAGTTTTGTTTGGCCCGCCACCTGTATCTTTTTGATGCACTGTACTTACTGATGCCTTTTTCCAAACGTAGCGCTTCTGATCGGTCCAACGCTAAACACATTTTTTCATTTTAATCAACGTAAGTTTCTTCCAAAACTCGGCCACTTTCTCCCGATTTATTTTAGTGAAGCCGTTGGTACTTAAAGGATTCTCAAACGTTTTACTGAGCAGTATATCGCTTTGCTTTTTTTACTGTTTTGCTCCTGCATTTTAACAAAAAAATATGAATTTATACTTTTCTTTCATATCTTAAAAAAATAAACAAACAACTTACATTTTCCACCTTGCGCTCTCGTTCGCAATTTTCCGGGTGCAACTCACAATAAGGCTGATTGAGTTCTTGCACATGTGATAAGAACATAAGCTGTGCAACACCAGGACTGACTTTAAGACTTAAAATATGATGAGAAAAGTAGAAGTTTGCGTTTTGACATGGTTTTTCTTCTGTTTGTGGACACTATTTTCGTTTGTGGCCAATCTTTCTACATTTGTAGAAAAATATTTTTGAACTGCCTTGCTGCTCGTTAGTTAGTTTTGTAACGGAATTGTTGTTCCTTGTTCGTAAAAACTTAATGTTATAGAATAGCTTCACTATCCCTTAGCCACAGAATTCTCAAAGGATACTACAAGTTACGAAACTAGGTCGTCCAGTCGGCATAGTGCGTCATACACTCTAGCAAATGCCAATTGTGCTAACTCGTCGGATGGGTGGGATCTTCCACACACCACTGGACCGCCGTGTACGTATTAACGTCCCTATTTTGTTATTTAAAAAAGACAAGAAAATCTACCAAGTGCTAGAAACCAAACACCTTCTTTACATATCAACCAAACATTCATCATACGGAACTATGGATGAAGTTAGTCCCTTTATGTGGCCCTCCCACTTGTAATCTACGCAAATACGCAAAATACTCCACGGTCATCGTTCCACACGACTTTTTTTCGATGACCCCTAAAGTAAAGTCAAAATCTATTAATTCTGACTCTTGTACTCGCCTTCTATATCTCCCTTCATGTCCTTACTCCCCCAAGCTCACTTTTCAAACAATTAATCAGAAGACATCATGTGTGTCATTGATACCGATCAAGTCATCATAGGTGACCAATAAATCACAAAAACAAATGTATATATGTATATAACTATATTCGTAATTCAACTAAAAAGAATACTATTTAAAGTTTCGTTTGACACTCGCAACTTAAACTGAATTTCATAATTCACCATATCTGATGTATTTACTTATAATATTTCTTGCACCAGAATTTACATATGGCAACTCCACAAAAATAATAAAAACAAAACTCACCGAGCTAATTCTCCTCCAGCGAAGTTGTGCGCACGACTCTGTTGGGGGTTGAATGCTGCCAATATGAGGTTAGTATTTCACCTCTGGTACTAAAACGCTATTAAAATCAAGAAGAAGAATTAAATCATATGCGAATTTTGGTGGCAAGAATACTTATCTTTTGTAATTTTTGCAATATCTCATGATAGCGATCTCGCAGAGACTTATCTCATGACAGTGTCAAACTTTTATATGTATTAAAAATAATATAAAAAAAAATAATAATATACTTAAAGCTAACTTAACCTAATTACGATGATTGAGGTAATTCAAGATGATATATGTATGTGTTTTGTCCTTTTCTGATTACGAAAGAGGTTAGGATTTCTAAATCAGACGATTAGTAGGTGCTGCTCGGATTTTCCTATAAATATACGCTTCGCAGTTCAAGGAGAATCGTCCGCTGCTAAACCAATGTGCAACGACGGCCGGCCTCGGTAGGCTTTTTTTTTTTGATACACTAAGGTGGCGGAGCGTTCAACACAAGTGACTGTCAAAGTAATGTCTTTATAATTAAAAAAGTATTTCAAAGAAAATCAGTAAATGTGCTTACGAGTAATTTGTCAAATCGACAAAAAAAATATGTCTTCGTTGATCACGAAATTTTCTGACTCTCAATGTAGATACCTGGCTACGATCGAGAAAGAAGTGGTGGCTGTTACATCGGAGCCCCAAGTTACCGCAATCTCTTTCACCACAAAGTCTTGGGCTTGTTGGAACCCACAAAATTCCTAATACACATTTTGCAATTAAAACTGAATCTCACCAAAAAAAACTGTTCGCTTTAATAAAAGCACTTACTTTTTCTCCTTTCACAAAAAAAAACTTCTCTGATCACCAGAGCTCAATTGACGTACACTCCTAAGCGACTATAATATACGTCCTTAATGTCCTTTTCAAAAAATATTCTTTGAAATATGTATAGTTTCGTTTGTTCAATCTGAAGATTTTATATAAAATCTTCCGTAGGTACTAAGTCCAGATGAGAAGGAATTTTGGCTATGACGGCAGCAAATAGTCTTGACAGGTTGACCGCTCGAATGAAAAAGGAAGTTTGGCTGCCATGACGACGAAGCATTGGTCAGTTGGTATGTCATGGGAATGAAACGAATTATCGATAACGAAATATCGATACAGACTGAACGAAAGTTACAGCGATCACTTTGAAGGCTTAAGACTAAGAGAACTAGGTATTAAGGCATGAATTTAGCAAGACATTTTAATAACTCAATTCGACAAAAAGAGTATACGTGGGTAAAGGAAAAAACAACAATAAAATAAAAGTAAAGCGTTTGTCTCAAATCGAAAGAAAAAAAATAGTACGCATACGCCGTAGTGACCAGATTTAAATAAAGTTCTATATTTCCTACAAAGTCATTGCAAATTTGTAATTTCTTGAAAATTTAAGACCACATAAAAAAAAATATATGGGCCCATACACAACTTTCACATTTTTGGTATTCTTTGCCATAAATGGGAAAGAAATGCTCTCATATTTACAAAAAAAAAAAAAAAAATATCTTCATATACTTGACAATATACTATTCTACTCTCTTATGTCCTTAGCATGTACTACACCAAGGTTATTTCCATTAACGTCTGTTAATTCGTATAAACTATTTCCAACCTGATTCTTTACTATAGCTGGTATGAATTTTGGGCATAGCTTTGCATTTCTGCCCTTCGTTGCATCACTTAATATGAAATTTCTTTTAAACACTTTTTGTCCAATCTTATATAACTTTCCTTTGCTTCTTAAATTGTAACTTTTTTCGTATTTTGTATCATCTTCGCCGATTTGGGTACTATGTCGAATTCAGGGTTATTAACGCTTTTGAGTTTTCGAAGGATATCGTAATCAGAGCCATGCTCTATCTTGCTCTGCCCGAAAAGAGCTTCATAAGGCGACATACCAATTGCCGAATGAACAGTAGTACGCAATGCACTGACTATTGACGGGAGGTGTTCATCCCAGTGCGATTGGTCCGAGCCTATATACGATCGAATGGCTGCAAGGATCGAGCGATTGACTCGTTCTGGAGTTTGATTGAGGTGCATAAGCAGCCGTTTTTAAATGTCTAATACCATAACTAGTAAGAAACTTAGAAAATTCTTTACTAACAAATTGTTTGCCGTTATCCGACAGAAGGGATTCGGGTACTCCAAATATTGAAAATACTTCCTCTTCTAAAAATTTGACTGCGGCTTCACTTGTAGCTTTTCGTATAGCTTTGACTAAAACAAACTTTGTAAGTTGGTCCAGGAATATTATAATGTGAATGTTACCTCTTTTTGATCTAGGGTGTGGACCTAAGAAGTCAACATAAACATGTTGGAATGGTCTATCTACTATGAAGGCTTGACCCATAGGTGGTCTCAGAATTGCGTTTGGCGCTTTAGAGATCCTGCAGATATTACAATCCCCGACGAACGTTTTAACTTGAGCCCCCATATTAGGCCAGTAAAAACGATCACGAAGCCTATACAGCGTTTTCGCTATCCCGCCGTGCGACGCGCGAGGTGGTTCATGGGCTAGACGAATCAGTTCGGTTGTTAGCTGTGACGGTATCCAGAGCTTCCAAATACAGTCATCCGTCAAAGGATTGCCCGTACAGGGTTTCACCTTTTTATAGACGTAGCCATCTGACACACGGAGGTCAGGTAACTGGTCTTGATTACTCTGTAAAGTCTCTATTAAACTTTCATATTCATCTGAATTGAAAGATGGATCTTTAAGATCAATGTGTAGAACATCAGATCTACTTGTTCCTACCTTTCCTGATTTCAACTCATCTACACTGTATACACGTGAAAGTGTATCTGGTACAACATTAAGAGATCCTTTACTGTGTTGAATTTCGAAAGAAAAACGCTGAAGTCTCAGACTTCACTGAGCTAAACGACCGTTTAAATCTTTTTGGCTCATAAGCCATTTTAGGCTGGCGTGATCTGTCACAATGGTGAACTCTTGTCCCTCCACGTATGAACGGAACTTTTCCACCCCAAGAACTGCTGCTAGACACTCAAGCTCAGTAATGCTATAATTACGTTGAACAGCTGTAAGCTTGTGTGAAAAGTAATATATTGGTCTTTCGACCATGTTTTCGTCTTCTTGACATAAAACACTCCCTACTCCTGTTGTGGACGCATCACAAAGTATTTTAAATGGTTTCTTAAAGTCCGGATTTACGAGAATAGGCGCTGTCGTTAGAGCCTCTTTGAGTTGCTCAAAAGCTTTTACAGCTTCAGGTGAAAATTTGAAAGATTTACTTTTTTTAAGTGTATCTGACAAGGGAGTGGCCAGAGACGAATAGTTATTGACGAATCGTCTATACCACCCTGATAATCCTAAGAAACGTCTAACTTGTTTAGCTGTTTTTGGAGTGGAAAATTCTTGGTGGCAGAAACTTTATCTGGATCTGTCCGAATACATCCACCCCCTATAATAAAACCTAAGAATTTTAATTCTTTAAAGCAGAAATTGGACTTAGCAAGATTGATGGTTAAACCAGCGTTTCTCAATTGCTCTGCAAGTTTTGCTAGGATGTTCATATGTTCTTCGAATGTCGACGAAATCACTAACAAATCATCCAAGTACACATAAATATGCTCTCTAAGTTCATGCGGCACGACCCTGTCCATTAGTCTGCACAGTCTTTGAGCGGCGTTACAAAGACCAAATGGCATCACCGTGAACTGATACAGTGGTCGGCCTGGAACGGTGAACGCTGTCTTTTCTCTTGAGGCTTTTTCTAAGGGAATTTGCCAGAAGGCATCTTTTAAATCTACCGTAGATATATAATGAGTATTTGACTGGCGGCTAAGTAGGCCGTCAACATGATGTAAAGGATATGCATCCTTTTTTGTAACCTTATTTATTTTCCTAGAGTCGAGGCACAATCTGTTTTTCCCGGGTTTTTGCACTAGGACCATAGGTGAACTCCAGGCGCTCTGGCTCTCCTCTATTACTCCTATCAAGCTCATCATATATTAAGGCTTGAACTGCTGGAGAGACCGGGTAATGCCGTTGCTTTACAGGTTCGGTCTCACCAGTATTTATGATATGCTCTTCGAGCGTTGTTTTGCCTAGCCCATATTTAGCTGCGGATGGGAATAAGTCTATGATACTTCGAAGTTTATTTGTTTGTTCAGGTGTAAGTTCGTGGGCGTTTGAATCACGAAGGGTGTCAGATGAAGAAATTTCAGAAATAATCTGCGGAGCGATTTCAAAGGCTTTCCAGAAATTCACCCCTAGGTACAACGATTGCTCTAACGAAGGTACTAAGTAGAACAAAATTTGCTTTGAAATTCCTTTGTATGTTACGGAAGTTGAAAGTTGACCTATTAGAGACTGTGTTTGACCACTTGCTGTTTTTACATTCGAGTTAAATGTTTTAAACAAAATACTTTCAGATCTGATTAGATCAATACATCCAGCACCTAAGCAGCTAATGCTTGCTCCGCTGTCTAAGAGACCTAGCATCTTTTTGTTAAAAATCGTCACGCATGCGTATGGTCTAGGATCATCACTACAACAAAGTTTGGTAGCACAAATAGACTTATATGCTACTCGTTTTTGTTTAAATTTTTCTCTCAGTTTTAAAATGCGTTCTGAAGGTGTTTTGAAAATTCGATCTCGAGTTTCATAATAATTTATTAATCGCTCATGTAGTGAAGGTTTGTCATTATTTTTTGGAATATAATTATCGTTAACACCAGATTTGATAAATGGTCTTTTTAAAATTTGGATATTTGAATCGAAATCAAACTGTTTTGTTTTAGTATCGTCTGGTAAAGTTGGATTTGGAAAATCATGAAATTTTTGGTGTGACATGTCAGGTGGTTTTAAATTCAAATTAAGATTATAATTTTCTATGTTTGTTTCGATGCCGGGTTCAATTGTGGAGGGCAAAACTCCCCGGTTGTATTGCCCCCGTTCCGGTTTCCCGTACACTTTGTACATTTAGGTGAGGTTACGTTTTCTAACCCGCACCGGAAGCAAAAAAGTTTTCTTTGCGGACTAGGACAATACTTATAACTATGTCCTTCCGACTTGCAGTTCCAACATGAAATCATGTTAGCATTTTTCTGCTGCGAGAGCGCTTCGACAGAATTACATTCAGAAAATTCCTCGAATTGCAAATCTAGCTCATTAACTTTGGGTCTAATGTTGGAATTTGTACATGGAAATGTTTTAGTTCTCAAACTATCATATTGACCTATCCGTTTTTCGATGGTACGACAAACGTAAACCATTTCAGGTATGTTTTTGGTCGAAAATGTTATTATTAATTCACCTATTCTTCTCTTCACGTTCTGTTTTATAAGGTCAATCAATTCATGGGTCGGTTTAGGTACTTGCAACTGTGAATTTAATTTCATAATGTCTAAATAAAAACTATCGAAAGATTCTGTCGGACCTTGACGTCGGTCAAACATTTTACGAGATATTTCGGTGTCCGTCTCAAGTCTTTTGTATTGGTCAAGAAGAGCAAGCTCTAAATGTTTCCAAGTAGCACCAGGATTCGCTTTTAAATAAATCCAAAGCCAGGTCTCAACTTCTCCTGCTACAAAAACTTGGAAATGAAGAAAAATATCATCCCATGTAACCTTGTAACATGTTTTAAGCCGATTAAGCCTAAAAAGGAAATCTTCTATGGACATTTTTTTATTATCAAATTTTAATCCCCATTTCTTGAGATCTATTGGTCGAGACCATTGAGTTATTGGATTCGAAACTTGATTACTTGGATTTAAAACCTGATTGCTCGAATGTGGATTGAGACTTAACCCATCTAGTTGGTTTATAAAATTCTGAGTATTTGCGCTGGGATGAAAGTTTAAATCTTCTCGACTACTTTCATGAGCTTCATCCCGTCTAATTCGATTTGTATTCATATTTTCGGTTGGGCTATGAATTTGAATTTGATTTCGGTTTTCGTTCTGATTTTGATTGGCGTCTTCGTCATTTTGAAGTCCAATTTCATTTAAGAATCTGTTGGCATTTTCTGTAGAGGGTTGAACCTCTGGACCAGGGGTATCGCGAAATGCTCTAAGTTCTGCCCTCACGTCTGAAATTATTTCTTTTCGAAGACTTAACCTTTCGGCTTCATATTCGGCTTGTCGCCTCTGAAGATCTTCAGCCCTAACTAAACCTAATGAGGCTGTAACTATATTTTGAATATATCGCGTAAGCTCTTCATCCTGAGAAATGTTGTGCGGATTAGATCCAGGCGGATTTGAACTACCTTGCTCATCTATACCATTTGCAGGGTTATTACGCGACATATTTTCATCGTCACCTTCAGTATTAGCTTTTTTCGTCTGACGAGTATTAGTTATTTGTTTTGGCGGCATTTTGATGAACGAAAGTTTGCACAGGTCAAATTATATATATGGGTGATTATACAAAAGTTGGGTAACTTTTGAGGATATTTTGTTTACGATAGTTTTTAAATCAAACTTCTATAAATTCGGGTGTATATGATAGCTAATCTAATTAATATATTGTTCCCAATCGGGCCAGTCACTTTTTTGAGTACATTGTAAGATATTTAAAAATTTCAGAATTTGACTGAGAGGACTGACGAGTATACACAGTTTTGAAAGTATTATAGTGAAATTTAATGCAAATTAGTAAAAATCTCTTAGGATTTAATAATGATCACTTAAAATCACTTAGTAACAATTAAAAATAATTATTAATATGTAATACTAGGATAAAATACTACATCAGTTTTCAAAACAGACTTTTGACATTTAACATAGCGTTATTCACTTATCTTTTACTACTTTCACATAGTTTTACTAAATATTTCAAAGTAATCAACAAACAAAATCTAACAATATTCATCTTAAAGGTACTAATGATCAAGAAATGAAGAACAATAACAATTTACCTGACACAGAACTGACGCCACACTACTGACGAAAAAGGCGAAATTTGAGATTATAATCTGGACTAATGTTTTTTTTTGTAATTTAAAATATCAACAAACTACATTTTAACAAATCAAATTCTAATACGAATAAATAAAAATAAACTTTAGATTAACAAAAAAATAACGACTCACCATAAAACTGACGTGTTGACTGGCTAAGCACGTGTATAGACAACAAACATAACCCAAACTCTGGTACAGTTATGGTGGCCGTCAAATTGTGCGACCCGCAACTAACTTTATTACCAACATTAAAATTCAAAGTGGGATTTGACGTTGAGTCGGCGATATTTCGCACGAATTTTAAATTTAAATAACACACAAGAAACTGACGAATAAAGATGAACACAAAATTTCTTATTTTTTTAAATAAAGTGGAGAACACTGCATTATGAAAGTTGTAGTATATATTAAACTATATACATCGCAGATTGTATTAATTTAATAAGTTTTCTCAAATCAATGATAATGTTTAATAGACAGTCACTTAATGGTTGGTTTTCAGGGTTGTGACATGCCAGAGGACTGACGT
The DNA here is from genome assembly GCA_920104205.1 of Eupeodes latifasciatus. Classification (NCBI taxonomy): domain Eukaryota; kingdom Metazoa; phylum Arthropoda; class Insecta; order Diptera; family Syrphidae; genus Eupeodes; species Eupeodes latifasciatus. Next base: position 267,484,019 of record OV049924.1, on the reverse strand, counting down.
TTTAAGAACTAATTGTGTTTTTTTAATAACTTGTATTCAAAATGAAGAACTGAAATTGGGTGACTAAATAAAGGTCTTCCCATTGTTTTAAAATAAATTGCAATCTCAATAAAATATAATCAGACTTTGTATATATTGGTTGATGACATCGAGTTACCCAACTTTTGTATAATCACCCATATGTACCTTTTAAGATGTGTAATTGTTGTTATTTGATTAAAAATATAATGGTAATTGAAAAATGTGTGTACTTATTAAATATATTTTTTTTTCTCAAAATCAATAAAGTTATGTTAGCAAAATATCTCGAACTAAAAAAAATCTAAATGCATAAATGTTGGAGCTTGAAAAAGTGAAGGCATATGTGGAAGTTTTGCGGCGAAATTGTATACGAATGTGGTTGATTTTTTTTTTTTTTTCTTTTTGTAAATTGTTTCTTTAAACAATCTATTTTCAAGCGCAGACATAGAGACGTTCGAAGAATGTTACACAATTCTCTATAGTCGCTTAAAAAAAATATACATGTGTACATACATACATATGTATAGCATATGCTTAAAAGAAAACAAATCAAAATATGAATAGATACTTCACCACCATGGTTGTATCTTGAAGGTATAAGGCAATTATAGCTTCTTTAATAATTTTAAACATTTTGTTTAATCTTTTATTACGCTGGGGCATAACTCGGGCGCTGCGGACGGAGAAGTGGTTTCAAAATGAACCGATATCTCCCGGTCGTTCGATGAAATCCTCCTAGCTAATGCTTCACCAAAGTGAGAAATCTATTATCCAAACACTGCTAATCTGAAAAGTTTGTAATTTGTATATACACCAATCTCAGGACATTGTTTCAAATAACTAAGGATTCTAGCTCAAATATAAATCGGTTAGGACTTTGCAACGTGAAGTTATGTTTTAAAAACTCTACCTCTATCGGACAAATCCTCTTTGGTTTACAATTATCTTCTATACTAGTCTTGAAAAAAAAGGAAAGATAAGTTCTTTTGGTTCATGCATGAAAAATAAAACAAATTAAAGCTAAATTATTAAGTTCATGAGGTTAAGAAACCGACAAAATTTTAACGAAATTCTTGCCCCATTGTTGCGGTAAATTTTACCACAACAAGTTTCATCTCCCTTTTTGCTAACCACCCTTAACAATTCTTACTGCGGCCTCAAAATTCTGGAAGAGTTTAGTAGAAACCTGGACCATTAGCCAGTGACCTGCTCTTCTAGCATTTTGGGAAAGCAAATTTAACAGGTCCTACCAAAGTGTGCGAAAGGATTCCACACCAACGAACTGTGTGACGGTTGGCCCACATATTGGATAAACAATATCGTCAAGGCATGAAGACGATACCCATGCCCAACAATGTGTGTAGAAAAGTCACACCAACTTTAACGTAGTATGGCCGAGGGCCCACCATAAAGTACATATTAACGATAGAAAAATCACTCCAAGAATATCTTAATAACTTTTATTTTAATTATAGGCTTGGCTTCCTGCAACACCACATAAGTAGTCTTTCCTCAACCAAAAACTAGCGCGTGTAGATACTCGGTAATGCGAGGAATTCCACATGATTTTTCCAGAAAGTCTTGGCTGGAATGGGTTGGAAAGTGAAGAGCTGAACTCACTCATTGAGCTACTGGGTGATCGCATCACCTTTTTAAAGAGATCGCGTGCGATGAAAGATACCTGGCTTCTCGGTCGCACACCCCAATCTTATGGATGGAGGAAGTTGCGGGACCGAGACAGATCGATCACCACGCAAAAGATCCGAGAGGATTGCCTAAGGGCAGGTAGCCGGAAGGGTCAAGCTCGCCATGATGATAGCCACTTTTTGGATTGCGCCCAAAGCGACTAGAAGACGTAAATTTTTGGTACGAGAGTTTTTTTTAAAAAATTTTTGTTGAGTTGAAGATATTGTTCCGCTGTGGAGAAGTATTGGATTGAGAAAGGACTACGATAGCTGTTGTGGAAGTTGAAAAGCTAAGTATAGTGTTTTCTTTGTTTCCTAAGAATTTTGCTTTTCTTTGTGTCCTTCTTTTGTCTCGAATTCGTCCTTTTGACCTTCGAGTCGAAGTGTTTAACCGTTTGGTTTTGATTCGAAAATTTTCTTGAAGTGATTTTTCTTGGTTTTTCTTTTTGTTTTCCAATTTTGTTGAACAATTAATAATCTTTCTTTTTGTTTGCAATACATTTATCGAGAATTGACCTTCTGTCAATCTCCATAATTAAATTTGTATCTTTCCTTTTGTATAAAAGATCCTGGTTTTTAATCCCGGCTTCGGCCAAGGTTTTCCAGGCAATAAAACATAACTTAAATTTCCCATCCGGAAAATAAAACTTTTCTTTTATTTTATATCCTTGTTTGAAGATTAATTTTTCAGCTTCTGGTTTTGGTAAACTTCCATTAAAAAGTTTCCTGCGCCCACTTTAAACAATACGACTTGGTGAAATTCACCCCTTCGTATTTCGATATCATCTTGATATCAATTTTATTTCAATTTTATTGATCACCTCGATTAATAAAATATTCACCTAATTCACCCCCCCTTAGGCTGAGCTACCGTGCTGGCAATACTTTTATTGCTACCTGTGGTGAATTCTTTCATCTGATTGACATACCGACTGACGTTTCTTTCACATTGTCAAATTAATTCTCGCGGCAAATCGGCGGTGTGCAATTTTGATTTAGTTTAATTTAAAATAATTAAAAACAAAAGAATTTAAAATTGCGTAGTTAATATTGGATTCGAAAATCCAATATTGTTAAAAGATAATTGTAATTATCGTCGGGTCGGTATATAAAGGTGGAAAAATTTACAACAATTTGGCGTCCACAACGTGGGGCTTTCTTGCTTTTTTTGTTCGGAATTGGAATACCTACTTGTGATTGTTTGGTTTTGTCCTGTGGTTAGGGAAGTTAATTGTTTTTGTGATTTACTTCTCTTTTAAAGATTTAATTACTTGGTGGTGTTTTTTTTTTCATTTAGGTGAGCTGTTTTGGGGAATTTACGGCCACAGGAGGCCTAAGAAAATAACCAGCAAAAGGAATAGAGGGAATTCAGGAGTGTTTTTTATTTTTGCCTGTAAAATAACCAACAAAAGGAAAATAGGGAATTCACAAGTGTTTTTTTTATTTTGCCTGGAAAAATAAGTAAGTTGTTTCAATATTCTTTTAGTTCTTTTTGCATTGTTTAAGATTCGTAGCATTTACATACATATATAATTTTACATTGATTTTGGCTTTTCATTTACTTTTATTTAAATTGATATCTTACTTTTGGAATCCATTTTGTGAAAGTGTTTATATAGTGTTCTCTCTCGCACCTTTTGTGGATATAGATTGCGTATTTTATTGAAATTTTGTTCAAGATTCAAGTGTTGCCATTTTACTATTTTGATTCTTTTAATAGATATTTTGATTTTCTTTCATTATTTTAATTTGATCGAATTTAATAATTAATTAATTAATTGAACAAGTGTTGCCACTTTAGGTTGTCGGAATTTGTTTGGGAAATATTTTTAATTTGTTTTTTTTTTTCTCTTTTCGCGATATTGTTATCTTAAGTTAAAATAAAATCTTGTTCAACGACGGGTTTACGTGGATGGTTTTTGCAATCATTAGTTCCTTTATACAGTTTAATTAAAGTGCTTTTAAATAAAAAGAAAAGAAATTTTCTTCGGATTTTTTAGACTTTTACCTTTCTTTTCGGTTCTTTCGCGTTTGCTTGTTTTCTTTTTGGTATCAATCAAAGGTAGTTTTGGGCCTTTCTTTTAACTTTTGTTTTGGCTGAAGATTATTTTACGTATTGTTTTATCCTTTCACTTTCGAGGAGGATTTGATGGCAGTTGAGAAGAAAGTAGTCGAGATAGGGAAACTTTTAGAGAATCCCCCGAAGTCGGAAACTTCGGGTGAATATCTAAAAATTTTAACAAAAGTAGAATGGTGCTTGCGTAGGTTAGATAGGAGCATTCCTGAAAATGCAAGTCAGGATAAATCAAAGCTTGCCTTGAAAAATAAGGTGATTATGACCATGTCGGTATTAGAGAGGGATGATGAGGAGGATATTGAGGAAGAACAGGTTGTAAGGGAAAAGGAAAGGGATAAACAGGTTCCGGCTGCAACAACAAGGAGTGTGTCAATGGGTACTGCTGTCGATAAACCAACAAGCTTAGGAGAAGCAGGAAATAGAAGGAATAATACTGAAAACGGGGATTTTGTTCCAGGAAGGATTTATGTGGAATCGGACCGATTCCAAAACATCGCCAAATGGGAAGTTAAATTCACTGGGGAACGCTGCGGTACCTCAGTGAGTACATTTTTAGAGAGGATTGAGGAAATGACACAGGCTAGGGGGGTTACGGAAACCCAACTTTTTAGGTCAGCAGTAGAGCTTTTCGTCGGAAAAGCATTGATTTGGTATAGGGCAGTTAGGGTTTCGGTTAATTCGTGGCAGGAACTCGTGAAAGAGTTGAAACTCGAATTCTTGCCACCGAATTATGACGACCAGCTTTTAGAAGAGATTAGGCGTCGGACTCAAGGCAAGGATGAATCCATCGGTCTCTATGTCGCGACGATGTCGAATTTGTTTGGTAGATTGACAGAACCCATAACTGAAAGTAGAAGGTTGTCAATGATCCAAAGGAACTTGACACCCTTCTACCAAACACAACTTGGTTTGGCGAAACCAACTTGTGTGTCAGATTTGGTAACATTAGGTAGGAGCTTAGAAGCTGTTAGGGCCAACGTAGATGCGTATGTTCCACCACCAAGTGTTAGGCAGAATAGGTCTTTGCTAGAACCAGATCTAGCATATGTAGGTTTCGATACCCCCTCGGTTTCGGTTGTTACAGAGAACAACGAAACTCATCGTCAGGCCCAATCAGCGAACCAATCCCGTGCCAATTCGAGCATTCGGTGTTTTAAATGTAATGGATCAGGCCATTATGCAGATAGGTGTTCCGCTCCTAGGCGTTGTTTCGGGTGTGGGGCTTTAGGGGTCAAAAGATCAGAATGTAGGAAATGCTCGGGAAATGGGCAGCGAACTCCTGCGGCAGCAGGGCGAGGAGTTCAGAAACGTTAGGGTTTTTGCCTGCTGGAAACCAGCTGGTAAATAGGGTGCATTTAGGGTTCACCTTGGAGGCAAACGGGAATGATAGGAGACCATTTTTAAAAGTTAGTATTTATGGTTCTGAATTCGTAGGACTACTAGATTCAGGAGCTTCCAGGACCATAATAGGTAGGGACTCTTGGAAAATACTTGGTGATTTAGGGTTTACTGTGAAGAAAGACACTGTCCACTGCGTGTGTTTGGCAGACGGGTCAGGTGTCGAAGTGTTAGGGACACTCTCTCTTCCGATAGTAGTTGAGGATAGGGCAATCCTTATTGATTGCTTAATTATACCAACTTTGCCGCACACCGTGATTTTAGGCGCAGATTTTTGGGCGCTGTCGGGCATTGTCCCGGATCTCAGGTCACGAGAGTGGAATTTTTCCGAACAGAACATTGCTGTTTCGGTATGTTCTATTATAGAACGATCAGAGTTGGATGATAGGGAAATAAAAGCTTTAGAAACATTAGTGGAGGATTCGTTTAGGAAGATGCCCGAGGGCTTAGGTTGCACAACACTAGTCGAGCACAAAATTAGGACGTCGGCAGAGCCGATAAAACAACGGTACTATCCGGTTTCCCCGGCAATGCAGGTTCATATAGATAGGGAACTTAATGAAATGTTAGAGGCAGGAGTTATTGAGAGATCGACAAGTGCTTGGTCATCTCCAATACTGTTAGTAAAAAAGAAAGATGGCTCCTTTAGATTCTGCGTAGACTATAGGAAGCTGAATAAGAATACGGATAGGGATGCGTATCCCTTACCGTATATTAGTTCAATTTTAGATAGGCTTCGTGGTGCTAGGTTCTTGTCTTCACTAGATATCAAGTCAGCGTACTGCCAGATACCTATGGAGGAGGAATCTAAGCCTTATACTGCCTTTACGGTACCTGGGCGAGGTTTATTTCAGTTTAGGAGAATGCCTTTCGGACTTCATAACTCACCGGCGACTTGGCAAAGATTTATCGACACGGTATTGGGTGCCGATCTTGAGCCATTCGTTTTCGTCTATTTAGACGACATCATTATCATTGCCGAAACTTTTGAAAAACATCTCGAAGTTCTCAGTGAAGTGATGAAAAGGTTGAGCGATGCCGGATTAAAGGTTAGCAAGGAAAAATGCAAATTTTGCATGCCTTCGCTCAAATTTTTAGGATATATAGTGGATCGTAATGGGTTGCATGTCGATCCTGAAAAAGTAGACAGTATGGTTAGGATTCCAGCACCGAGGAATGTTAAAGAGGTTAGGAGTTTTATAGGGACAGTTTCAAGGTACCGTCGTTTTGTACCAAATTTCGCTGAATTACTTAGACCGTTATCAGATTTATTAAAAAAGAATAGGACGTTCACTTGGACTCAAGAATGCGAGGATAGTTTTAGGAAGGCAAGAGAGTGTTTGGTGACAGCACCTATACTCACTTGCCCAGATTTTGAACGACCTTTTTTCGTTCAAACAGACGCGTCAGATTTTGGTATCGGTGCAGTTCTTTCACAGAACTTTGATGAGGGAGAAAAGGTTGTCTGTTACCTTAGCAGGTCGTTAAATAGAAACGAAAGGAATTATAGTACGACAGAGAAGGAATGCTTGGCTGTACTTTGGGCTATTGAGAAGTTGCGACCGTATCTCGAAGGTGTTCGATTTACTGTCGTAACTGATCATTATTCCTTGGTATGGCTAAGTAATTTGAAAGATCCACAGGGTAGGTTGGCTCGTTGGGCCATAAGTTACAACAGTTCGACTTCGAAATCGTTCATCGCAAGGGGAAAGAGCATGTGGTTCCAGATATGCTGTCTCGAGGAGTGCTACAGTTGGGTGGTATCTCAGAAGAGGTTTCAGACCCTTGGGTGGTAAAAATGATTGCGCAAGTGAATGCCAATCCACTTAAGTTTCCGGCCTGGAGAGTTGAACATGGACAGTTGTTCAAGCTCGTAAAGGCTAGTCATATTATAGTTCATCAAGATAATCAAGAATGGAAGAGAGTGATAGGTAAAAAGGATAGGTTAGGGATTTTACAAGATAATCATGATAATCCATTAGCGGGTCACATGGGAGTTAGGAAAACTTTTTCCAGGATAGCGGCAAAGTTTTACTGGCCAAAAATGAGGGCGGATATCACCAAGTACGTTAGGAGTTGTCAAGTTTGCCAACAGGTAAAACCTATTAATGAAAAACCAGCTGGGTTAATGACGGAGAGGGTAGGAATCAAATCACCGTGGGAGATGATTTGTATAGATTTGGTAGGGCCGCTTCCTAAATCTAGTAGGGGTCTTACATACATTCTGACAGTGGTGGATTACTTCACAAAGTTTCCACTACTGTTTGCGTTGAGGTCCGCTACTGCAAAAGCTATCTGTAGGGGACTCGAAGACAATGTCTTCCTACTTTTTGGCATACCAAAGTTGACCGTCTGTGACAACGGTCTCCAATTCCGATCGAAGGAATTGAAAACGCTTTGCCAGGCGTATGCGTCACAAATAAAATTTACAGCCCATTATCACCCGCAGGCGAATCCTGCGGAGAGGATTAATCAGATCCTTAAAACCACCTTAAGGGCATATGTTGGGGAAAATCAACGGGTTTGGGACACTCAACTGAGTAAAGTGGCGTGCGCCATTCGCACGTCACAGCATGAAGTTTTGGGAGTGTCTCCTTACTATGCGAACTTCGGGAGGGAAATGGTAACTTCGGATAAAGAAGTACCATCTGTAGCAAATGAGTCAGAAGACGTTCAGGATCCGGAGGGGATCAGGGAACGCTTTAAAAGGCTTAGGGCCGATATTGTAAAGAAGCTGGGAGTAGCTTCTAAACGTTCTGCGGAAGCCTACAATCTTCGACGGCGTGATGTTCAATATCACCCCGGCGAACTTGTATGGCGCAGGAATCTCACGCCGCTTACTGCGGCCTCAAAATTCTGGAAGAGTTTAGTAGAAACCTGGACCATCAGCCAGTGACCTGCTCTTCTAGCATTTTGGGAAAGCAAATTTAACAGGTCCTACCAAAGTGTGCGAAAGGATTCCACACCAACGAACTGTGCGACGGTTGGCCCACATATTGGATAAACAATATCGTCAAGGCATGAAGACGATACCCATGCCCAACAATGTGTGTAGAAAAGTCACACCAACTTTAACGTAGTATGGCCGAGAGCCCACCATAAAGTACATATTAACGATAGAAAAATCACTCCAAGAATATCTTAATAACTTTTATTTTAATTATAGGCTTGGCTTCCTGCAACACCACATAAGTAGTCTTTCCTCAACCAAAAACTAGCGCGTGTAGATACTCGGTAATGCGAGGAATTCCACATGATTTTTCCAGAAAGTCTTGGCTGGAATGGGTTGTAAAGTGAAGAGCTGAACTCACTCATTGAGCTACTGGGTGATCGCATAGTATAGTGTTTTCTTTGTTTCCTAAGAATTTTGATTTTCTTTGTGTCCTTCTTTTGTCTCGAATTCGTCCTTTTGACCTTCGAGTCGAAGTGTTTAACCGTTTGGTTTTAATTCGAAAATTTTCTTGAAGTGATTTTTCTTGGTTTTTCTTTTTGTTTTCCAATTCTGTTTAACAATTAATAATCTTTCTTTTTGTTTGCAATACATTTATCGAGAATTGACCTTCTGTCAATCTCCATAGTTCAATTTGTATCTTTCCTTTTGTATAAAAGATCCTGGTTTTTAATCCCGGCTTCGGCCAAGGTTTTCCAGGCAATAAAACATAACTTAAATTTCCCATCCGGAAAATAAAACTTTTCTTTTATTTTATATCCTTGTTTGAAGATTAATTTTTCAGCTTCTGGTTTTGGTAAACTTCCATTAAAAAGTTTCCTGGCGCCCACTTTAAACAATACGACTTGGTGAAATTCACCCCTTCGTATTTCGATATCATCTTGATATCAATTTTATTTCAATTTTATTGATCACCTCGATTAATAAAATATTCACCTAATCGAAACCCCCCCTTAGGCTGAGCTACCGTGCTGGCAATACTTTTATTGCTACCTATGGTGAATTCTTTCATCTGATTGACATACCGACTGACGTTTCTTTCACATTGTCAAATTAATTCTCGCGGTACATCGGCGGTGTGCAATTTTGATTTAATTTAATTTAAAATAATTAAAAACAAAAGAATTTAAAATTGCGTAGTTAATATTGGATTCGAAAATCCAATATTGTTAAAAGATAATTGTAATTATCGTCGGGTCGGTATATAAAGGTGGAAAAATTTACAACACCATAGCTGGGCGCCACCTGTGTAACGGAATTGTTGTTCCTAGTTCGTAAAAACTTAATGTTATAGAATAGCTTCACTATCCCTTAGCCACAGGATTCTCAAAGGATACTACAAGTTACGAAACTAGATCGTCCAGTCGGCATAGTGCGTCAGGCACGCTAGCAAATGCCAATTGTGCTAACTCGTCGGATGGGTGGGATCTTGCACACGCCACTGGACCGCCGTGTACGTATTAACGTCCCTATTTTGTTATTTAAAAAAGACAAGAAAATCTACCAAGTGCTAGAAACCAAACACCTTCTTTACATATCAACCAAACATTCATCATACGGAACTATGGATGAAGTTAGTCCCTTTATGTGGCCCTCCCACTTGTAATCTACGCAAATACGCAAAATACTCCACGGTCATCGTTCCACACGACTTATTTTCGATGACCCCTAAAGTAAAGTCAAAATCTATTAATTCTGACTCTTGTACTCGCCTTCTATATCTCCCTTCATGTCCTTACTCCCCCAAGCTCACTTTTCAAACAATTAATCAGAAGACATCATGTGTGTCATTGATACCGATCAAGTCATCATAGGTGACCAATAAATCACAAAAACAAATGTATATATGTATATAACTATATTCGTAATTCAACTAAAAAGAATACTATTTAAAGTTTCGTTTGACACTCGCAACTTAAACTGAATTTCATAATTCACCATATCTGATGTATTTACTTATAATATTTCTTGCACCAGAATTTACATATGGCAACTCCACAAAAATAATAAAAACAAAACTCACCGAGCTAATTCTCCTCCAGCGAAGTTGTGCGCACGACTCTGTTGGGGGTTGAATGCTGCCAATACGAGGTTAGTGTTTCACCTCTGGTACTAAAACGCTATTAAAATCAAGAAGAAGAATTAAATCATATGCGAATTTTGATGGCAAGAATACTTATCTTTTGTAATTTTTGCAATATCTCATGATAGCGATCTCGCAGAGACTTATCTCATGACAGTGTCAAACTTTTATATGTATTAAAAATAATATAAAAAAAAATAATAATATACTTAAAGCTAACTTAACCTAATTACGATGATTGAGGTAATTCAAGATGATATATGTATGTGTTTTGTCCTTTTCTGATTACGAAAGAGGTTAGGATTTCTAAATCAGACGATTAGTAGGTGCTGCTCGGATTTTCCTATAAATATACGCTTCGCAGTTCAAAGAGAATCGTCCGCTGGTAAACCAATGTGCAACGACGGCCGGCCTCGGTAGGCTTTTTTTTTTTTTTGATACAATAAGGTGGCGGAGCGTTCAACACAAATGACTGTCAGAGTAATGTCTTTATAATTAAAAAAGTATTTCAAAGAAAATCAGTAAATGTGCTTACGAGTAATTTGTCAAATCGACAAAAAAAATATGTCTTCGTTGATCACGAAATTTTCTGACTCTCAATGTAGATACCTGGCTACGATCGAGAAAGAAGTGGCGGCTGTTACATCGGAGCCCCAAGTTACCGCAATCTCTTTCACCACAAAGTCTTGGGCTTGTTGGAACCCACAAAATTCCTAATACACATTTTGCAATTAAAACTGAATCTCACCAAAAAAAACTGTTCGCTTTAATAAAAGCACTTACTTTTTCTCCTTTCACAAAAAAAAACTTCTCTGATCACCAGAGCTCAATTGACGTACACTCCTAAGCGACTATAATATACGTCCTTAATGTCCTTTTCAAAAAATATTCTTTGAAATATGTATAGTTTCGTTTGTTCAATCTGAAGATTTTATATAAAATCTTCCGTAGGTACTAAGTCCAGATGAGAAGGAATTTTGGCTATGACGGCAGCAAATAGTCTTGACAGGTTGACCGCTCGAATGAAAAAGGAAGTTTGGCTGCCATGACGACGAAGCATTGGTCAGTTGGTATGTCATGGGAATGAAACGAATTATCGATAACGAAATATCGATACAGACTGAACGAAAGTTACAGCGATCACTTTGAAGGCTTAAGACTAAGAGAACTAGGTATTAAGGCATGAATTTAGCAAGACATTTTAATAACTCAATTCGACAAAAAGAGTATACGTGGGTAAAGGAAAAAACAACAATAAAATAAAAGTAAAGCGTTTGTCTCAAATCGAAAGAAAAAAAATAGTACGCATACGCCGTAGTGACCAGATTTAAATAAAGTTCTATATTTCCTACAAAGTCATTGCAAATTTGTAATTTCTTGAAAATTTAAGACCACATAAAAAAAAATATATGGGCCCATACACAACTTTCACATTTTTGGTATTCTTTGCCATAAATGGGAAAGAAATGCCCTCATATTTACAAAAAAAAAAAAAAAATATCTTCATATACTTGACAATATACTATTCTACTCTCTTATGTCCTTAGCATGTACTACACCAAGGTTATTTCCATTAACGTCTGTTAATTCGTATAAACTATTTCCAACCTGATTCTTTACTATAGCTGGTATGAATTTTGGGCATAGCTTTGCATTTCTGCCCTTCGTTGCATCACTTAATATGAAATTTCTTTTAAACACTTTTTGTCCAATCTTATATAACTTTCCTTTGCTTCTTAAATTGTAACTTTTTTCGTATTTTGTATGAGATTCAGCCAGCGAGTCTTTAATTCGTTTGTGAATTATATTCATCTTCGCCGATTTGGGTACTATGTCGAATTCAGGGTTATTAACGCTTTTGAGTTTTCGAAGGATGTCGTAATCAGAGCCATGCTCTATCTTGCTCTGCCCGAAAAGAGCTTCATAAGGCGACATACCAATTGCCGAATGAACAGTAGTACGCAATGCACTGACTATTGACGGGAGGTGTTCATCCCAGTGCGATTGGTCCGAGCCTATATACGATCGAATGGCTGCAAGGATCGAGCGATTGACTCGTTCACTGGAGTTTGATTGAGGTGCATAAGCAGCCGTTTTTAAATGTCTAATACCATAACTAGTAAGAAACTTAGAAAATTCTTTACTAACAAATTGTTTGCCGTTATCCGACAGAAGGGATTCGGGTACTCCAAATATTGAAAATACTTCCTCTTCTAAAAATTTGACTGCGGCTTCACTTGTAGCTTTTCGTATAGCTTTGACTAAAACAAACTTTGTAAGTTGGTCCAGGAATACTATAATGTGAATGTTACCTCTTTTTGATCTAGGGTATGGACCTAAGAAGTCAACATAAACATGTTGGAATGGTCTATCTACTATGAAGGCTTGACCCATAGGTGGTCTCAGAATTGCGTTTGGCGCTTTAGAGATCCTGCAGATATTACAATCCCCGACGAACGTTTTAACTTGAGCCCCCATATTAGGCCAGTAAAAACGATCACGAAGCCTATACAGCGTTTTCGCTATCCCAGTATCCCAGACAGACCACATAAAAAAAAAATATATGGGCCCATACAGTTTTATTCTTGAATTAAGAGTTTTGTCGATCACAAGATCTGTAATGAAACCTCCCAGCTATCATAGAATTTGATACATCCTGTGATCTGTCCTTGCGTGCATCAGACTCCTCTTTTCTTTTTCTGGCGACGGCAGGTCATCTCGAGACTGAGTGGTGCAAGGAAAATTGGCAAAACTTGATGGCAAACTATATAGAACCATAGTTGCAAGTAAGTTGGAATTTATTTCCACTTCCATGCAGTGAAGTTTGTCAACTGCATCGAAGAATTAACCCAAATGTAAACGAACGTCTTCACCTTCATGCATACGTTTAAGAGTGAGCTGCTCCAAAACAGTTGCCTTTCGGGCAGATCCCCTCGACTTGAAGACACTTACGAGTTTCAACCATACATCTCGAGAAGGCAAACATTCTTTGACTTGCTTAAGTTCAGCTGCACTGATGGATACAATTATATCCGACTTTTGATCAAATTGTTTGTGCGGATGCGTCCGCATTTGTTTCAGGCTTACCACCACTTACGTGTTCCCAAGCATCATTTTTGATGAGGAGTGCCACATATGCACCGCCAGGTATCATAATTATCCTTGTTAAGGGTTCTAATTTTCGTTTTACCTGCTGCATTCATTTTATTTCGTTTATATATTATATACGAAACCAAATTAAGGTTATCTACGCATGTCTGGAGAATATTTTTATTGAAGCAATCTGGTACTTTAGTTCCAAAACCTATTAGCAAGATGAACCAGTCAATGCAAGTGGAGAAACGAAATAGAACAATGCTAAACCGATTTATTTATATAGCACAGTGAATTTATTAGGCAATGCTTGCGACAATTCGATTAAGTCTAGCGAAACATTGTATATCAGATGGTCATAGGTTTAACAAAGAAGGAATCCTGCATTGTTTTGCTATAGCATTTGATTTTGCTCTTGATGGTTAGCATTCAACAAAACTTTTTCACTGTTTCTCTCATTTAAAAAATAATAATTAAAGATTGATTTAATTAAAGTGGCATCAGATTACTTAAAACGAGCATAGCTAACTGTATGTAAAGCTGCTTCATTTTTGATAGTCAAACCCATTTCACGGCTAGATAAATTATGGTCAAAACATTGTATCTAAACCTAGAAAGCCTTATTATATGCCTGTAAAAATACATATACAACAAAAGAAACGAAAACATTTAGAAAAGTATATTAAGTTTAAGAGACCTCAACGTGCATTTTTCTCGTATTATACACGGTTAAAAATTTTAGCATGTTTTTTAATACAGCACTTGTATTACAGCTGTATACAATACAGTAAAAATTACTTTTTAATATTTCATAAATATTAAAGATTTTTTGTAATTATTTTGTATTAAATTCTAATAGTTTTGTATTAAACTTTTAGTTTGTAATACAAAAAATATTGAAATATAATCAAATGGACTAGAATATAATTCTTTTAATATTAAAATATAAAAGAAAGGATTAAATTTTAACATTTAATATTAAAATATAATATTTAAAAACCTTATTTTAAACGTAGTCCTTAAAAAAATTAGAATTCAATATTGAATTGATTAGAATCTAACTCGATGTTAACTTGTATTTTAATCATTCCTAAATTTTTTTTAATACATATAGGTATTAAAATTTAATTTGAAGAAATTATTTTTAATACATGCAAATTAAAATTTAATTCATATTACATCGTCTTTCTTTGGCCCTTATTTCCATTTATTTCCTTTTTGAGAAATTGCTATATAAAATGTAATAAAGGAAATATAACCCTCACTACCTATATTGGTTTTTTAAAATTTAATTTCGCATAATTTGAATTTCGTCGCATGATATTTTAATATAATTTCATTATAATATAACAAATTTCTATTGAAAACAAATACATTAATAATGAATTTCAAGTTTGTATCTATGTATGTACCTATTTGACTAGCAAACAAAGCAGACAAAAAAAGTTTCATATGTGAAAATAAAAAATAAAGGTGATAGTTTTGGTGTTTCTTTTGAAGAAAGTCCAAGGGAGGCAAATTCAACGGATATTTTACTTTCAGGTACGTAAAATATTGTTTTGAAATACATTGTATCTATATTGATAAAATATTCTGCGGGTGTGTAAGGCGCAATATAGTATATAGGTACATATTTTTGTTGGCGCGTCGCTCCAGTAGATACCTACTTGTTAAGTGTTTTGTGAAAAAGTGTTTAAATATTATTTATTCATTAATTATATTCCCAGTTACCTACCTGTATCCTTTAATATCAGGGTTTAGAAGCATTTATCAAGGCCAGCGAGCACGGTCATATACTGCCTGAATATTCGCAATCAAAGACATTGAAGGACACTTCTCGCAGAGCTTTGGTAGCCTGTGCCACTAATTATCTGCGGAGCTTGTGTGTCAACTACCCCTCGAAAGAAGAAAAAGGAGCGTGCGCTGAGGCTGTAATTTCAAAGTTCTCGACAGCAAAATTGGCGGAATTGTATGTAGGTATACACGTATTCATATGAAACAAATTATTATAAGTATTAATTGTTTTTTTCCGTTTCGTCCTAGGACTTATTCTATAATCCTATAACCAACACCGGTTATCTGCTCAATAAAATAAAAAACACCAACATCAAGCGACAAAAGTGTGAGGGCACATACGGCAAATCAAAGATTTTAAAAGCAAGCTGCAGTCAAAACCTTATAACCAGCGATGATTCCGACATAGAGGCGGAAGATAGAGATTTTTTCGAAAATTGTCTAGCTGTGGAGCAGGAAGACGCCATAAAGGAGCGTCTTTTCAAAACTTTGCCCAAAAGAAAAGAAAGAAACAATCACAGTGAAGACATTTCTCAAAAATATGCCTTCTTCTTTTTCAATGCGAATTTGGTAGGTTCCTTTTTAACTTACACTTGAATTAAATTTGATTTATTTCTAATAACTCGAATATTTTTAGATTCTGTTTGACTTCCATCTAAGATATCCAGGGAAAGAAGGGAATCTTCTAGACGATTGGCATAATTATGCCCCTTTTATCAAGGACATTTACAAGGAAACTATATGTGATGACGCAGAAATAGAAGGTTTGTTACCTATATTTGTTTGTGAAACTACATTTAGTGCTAAATATTCAATTTTTTTTCTAAACAGACTGGAACAGTGAAATAGTTCCATTTTTATTGCTGCTAAAACTGCTGCCCTCTACTGCTCAGGGGCCTAAATCCAAAGAAAAAAGAAGGGATAATTTTCAAAAATCTGTCCAGAAACTTATTTCATTTGAAGAGGTAATTTTGAAATTAGGCCTCACAGGCTTTTACAAAAACAGCCACACATAATTTGTATCGGCCCAAACAGGCAAGCAATTTCACAGTTCTATATTGTTCTGGACCATACAATTTGATGTGTTCCAATTAATTTTAACTTTAAGGAAACGTTTGATTTGCTTTTCAAAATATTTTATGTTTTCAATATAGAATATGATTACTCTTTGAAAACATTTGTTCAATTCTTTTCTAACCAACCATAAAATCAAATCGATTACTTGAAATATTTTCAAAATTCAATCATAAACAAAATAATTTACAACTTCCAAACAATCACTTACCACTTTAACTTTGTTTTAAAAAAAAGGTACATACATTTTAGTTATTTTTTTTAATCAAATGAATATTTTTACTCCTTTTTGTACCTTATTATTTTACTTTATTATTTATTATATTTATTATTTTTTTTTTGCTGAAATGAACTAATTATTTTAGTTTTAGTATTTTTATTATATAACATAAAATTGCACTACATTCGAGATTCTGATTTATATACTTGTATTGTAATATTATTTAATAAAACTATTCCTCTATGTAAATAAGCACTAAAATGGATTATTTTTGTTTTCTATGTCATAAATCATTTCAAACGATATCGTTCGTAATCTCACACTTACGTTCAACTCATTTTTTTACAAATGAGAAAAACATGGTACTTAAATGCATAGCAAACAACCAATGTTCTCGCGAATTTTGCACATACAGTGGCTTAAGACGACATGCAACAAATTGTTTGCCAAACTTTCAAGGTCCATTTATGCCAATCGAGGGCAATGTAGTTGCAAGTATAGAAAATAATAATACTGGCATAGTAATTTAAGTATAAAGAAGCCATATGAAGCTTACTATTTAAAAAATGAGACCTATATTTTAGTTCCATATACAACAATGTAAAAATACTTGACTTGTGATACATAGAATGAAAATATTGTTTTATTTTGTTTAAGTTTATTCAATGGAATTTAATAAATTTGTTATGTTTGTTATTGTTATAAAAATACTTCCGTGTAATTTCTTAATATAAAATATATATGTATATATTATTATATACAATAAAGAATCATTACTTTCAATAGCCTTTTTCTTGTTTCAATTTTTGTTTTGGTAAGGATGCAACTTTTACCCTGGTTGAGAATGGATCTGCAAAAGAAACTGGTTTGTATACTTCTTCAGAACTGAACATTGAATACTCAATTAAATCATATATTGAATTTCAATCAATGTTTGAATTAAAACTTATAGCATTTTATTAGCTTTTAATTCAATTTATATTAAATTAAACGAATACAAAATATATTGAATTTAAATACAAAAAAAGTTGAAATGTAATCCAACATTTTATTAAATTTAATATAATTTTGTATTAAATTTCCGTTATTTTTTATTAGATTCTAAGAAAAAATGTATTAAATTACATTACGTGTGTGTATCTAAATATAATACATCGGACATTGAAAATTAACCTATTTTGTTTTAAAGTATAATAGATTTCGTATTACTTTGCAATTCTTCAGGTATTAATTTTAAATATAGGACTATTAAAAATCATGAACAGTTTATATTAACTTTTAAGATATCGTGCGTTATATTTTAATACATTTGTAATATTATTTAATTAAAATTATATTATAAATTAATACAGCATTGGTGAATGCTAATAAAGAAAGTATTACGTTATAATACGATAACATTATAAATTAATTATATTTTTATTAAAAAATAATATTTTTGTATTAAAAGTACTGTATATTTGCAATGCAGTTTGTATTAAATTTTAATATAATCTTATTATTTCTTGTAATATGATTACATTAAATTCTAATATATTTTGTATTAATTTTATAATTGAAATATTTGCGTTGTATTAAGTTTTAATAAAATTTTGCTGTTGTCATATGTATATGTAACCCTAAAAATTTTAAAAAGTACCCCAAAATTTTTAACCGTGTAAATTATATTTTAAGCAAAAATATTCTTGCTGGCCAGTTAGAAACTGCAAATGTAGGTGGTGTTGCCCATGATTATTTGTCAGTGAATGCCAAAGATGATGATTATTTCTTCTTTCAGCAACCAACAAAACCAAGTCCGGGTGCCTACTTGACCTACAAGGATTTACATCAGGACGCAAATATTGTTTGTTTGTTTCTTTTTTTTTTAATCTAGCCTACATATAATGTACTGTACTACATTATTCGGATGTCTGTGAAAAAATTCAGCGTTGTACTATAACAGGAGAATCCGAATGTTCAGCAAATGCAATATGTCGATGCCTTCTGCGAGTTAACAATGAAATCGGTTTCAGTCCATAATTTAAACTGAACGTTCGGGGTGAGTTTGTTAACTAAAATTAATTCCATAAAAGTACGAAGAGTAAGTACATTCTTTCTTTTTTTCTTTAATAAACTTGAAAAGGATTGCCATGGGAAGTAAAAAGTACTTTAAAAACAACTTGTAATGAAATTTGTTTTTGAAAAAGGTGTTGACGAAGGAGGTATTTCAAAGAAATTTCTCTAATATTTGCAAAGGAAATTTTCAATAAAGATTTCGGAATGTTTACTTTTCAAAAATATTGTATAGAAGTCCTTTACATAATGCCATCGATCTATTGAACTAAAATTCCTAAGACAAATACTAATAATGGCGCCTTATATGCCTACCACAAGCTAATGCATGGGGACCGTTCATTGCAATTAGTATACGACATTTTATCGTAGTTTAAAGTCAATGCTTGAATACAATATACCCTGGTTACAAAAGGCGATCGAGGGATCGAATCGATATTGAATTGAAATTTCTATCCAGGTTGTTACGGTAAATTTTACCGCAACAAAAACAAGCCTTTAGCTGTTTTCTTTTTCTCGTTGTGGCTGCCAAATATCGGCAAAGTTGAGGGCAACCATGGTCTCATCCACCACAGGTGTACCTAGCCTTTATTTTGCAAAAGCAATAAAAGCAGATGAACGAGAACGAGAACTAGTTCTTTCGACAAGGTCGAAAATGCCGGCGGATGAGCCGAAGAAGTATGAGGTCAGGCGGACTCTTACTTAAACAACAACAACAACATATTTTTATTTTAACGTTTTAATTAGTAACGTAGATTTTCTTAATCACTTATTTACAAAATGGGTTTTTAACGCCGCGTTTTATGTAAAGTCGCTAAGCTTCGCCTCACTTATTTCCAAAAAGGTTTTGTAAAAATTCACACCTCGAATCTCGCGCGATTTAACTTTTTCTTAAACGAAATAAGTTTTTTTCAAAAAATCATACCGATCTAAATAAAACACGTCTTGTTCCTTGTGAGGATTGGAATCAACTCCATTCTTTATTCTTACAATTATTTTCATTTCAATTATATTCTTAGTGTGCTTATCAGCAAAATAACCAAGAAAAACAAAAGATTTATATTACACTGTCTGCTCCGTGAAGGAATGTGCAGATTGTTGCAGTTTAAATGCATTTGAATTAAGAGTATCCGCTAACCGAATATCTAGATTAGATATGAAAGAATCTGTCATATATGTAACTTCTCCCCCGTTTAGTTTACAATTCTCATGAATTTTATTATTAATTTTTACTTTAATTTTCTTTTGTAAAATAAAACTGAAACCAACTAAAATAATTAAAAACATAATTAACGTAAAGTTAATTCCATAAGATATATTCTTATGATACTGCAATTCTTCAATTTTTCTATCATCACAATTTTGTGTTATTTTCATATTTTTTGCATTTTTTATAATTATAGTGTTATCATCAATCGTTAATATAGTTTGATTATTTTTTATTAGTTTACAATTTTCCTGGTAAACACAGTGTTTACTTATTTGTAATTCATTTAAATATTTATTTTCTTCATATTTATATGTTACATTATTATATTTAAATATGATTTCTTTTGGGCTATCAATTTCTTCTTTATTTAAATTTGGAATTGGTACAATAATTTTAAGTTGAATTTATCCTTTTTTAAACTGTTTTTAATTGCTGAAAAGTTATATTAAAATGATCGTTTATAACTACCTGTTGATTAATATTTCCTATGGCATTTTGATTATTTATTTCTACATCAGTAAAATGTTTTTCATCCATGGTTCCAAACATCCATTTAGATGCACTGCCTATAATATTTGTCAGCCCTCTTTTAGGTCTTTTGTCCTTTGGTAATAAAGTTAGTACTCTGTTTTTTAAATGTTTGAGTTCAGCTCGTATAAGTTCGATATGTTCTATGTCCAGTCCTTTCATATTTGTTAAAAGTTTGTCTAAAATGTTCCTGATTTCCTGTGGGTTCACTACGTGAACAATTATGTCTGTTTTTGTAATTATTTCTGCATTGTTAATTTTTATTTCTGTTCCTTTATGTCGTTAATAGTAAGTCTTCCATTAGCTAATGTTATTACCAAGAATAGAAATATTGTCTTGAAGAGCTGAAAATTTGGGTTGTCTTTTTATATTGGTAACATGTATATTAGAAAGTTTACTCTTCCTAAATCTAGGCTGATGCTTATGCCTAACTGCCTTGTAATTTTTTATAAATCCTGTGGATCTTGTTTCTTCATAATTTTCTCTGCTTTTATTTGCTTTTGTTGTGTAGTGCCCGTGGCATGATGGTTAGTGCGTTGGACTGTCATGCGAGAGCTCTTGGGTTCAATCCCTGCCTGTGCCACCTTAATTAAAAAAAAAGAAGAGTTTTCACGGGTACTGCCTCTTGCGAGGAATTGACAAATTCTCTAAGAGCCCGTTCACACGATTCGGTATTTTCGCCGTATCGGATATTTTCTCGATTCGGTGTCTTTCGGTTGGAGTGTTAAGACGGTACGGTGATTTAACCGTACACCGTACTCAACCCTACACCGTACTCGGTGTAAAACACAAAAACGATTATATACTAGTAATACATTATTCCACAGTAGCCCAGACGAAAAATGACGCACTTTCGGTCAAAATACCGAATCGTCTGAACGCACTGTATGTAAATACATTGCCACTATAAACCGAATCGGTTTTTTGCCGTACGACCGAAAACGATTTGCAGTGACAAAACCGAATGACAAAATCGAGCGAATCGGTGATTTTACCGTATACGGTTAAATGCCGTATCGTCTGAATATTATTATTATTATTATTATAAGCTTTTATTTGCCATTTAAATTTCTTAAATTTATACATATATACAATTTTCGTTTTAACAATGGTTTTTTTTTTTTTTTTTTTTTTTTTATAATAAATTTAAATTACAAACAAAGTCTGGTATTAACTTATTAATTATATTGAAAATTTTTAACTAATTATATTGAAAATTTAGTAAGTAAGTATATAAACCTTTGATTGTTCTTTTCATGAAGATATATTTCTGGCATAAGCCTCCCCCAATGTTGCCCATAATTCTCTGTCCTTAGCTTCATTATACCAATTTTGTCCCCCCCAAACTGCCAAATCGTCTGAATATACTCATTTAAATTATATTGCCACTGGCTTATACGGCAAAATCGCCGATACGGCAAAACCACCGATTCGGCATCGTGTGAACGGGCTCTAAGAGTAATTCTTGTCATGAAAAAGTGCATTCTCAAATTAGCCGTTCGGATTCGGCATATAAATTGTAGGTCCCCTCCATCCCTGACAACATTACTCGCACACAGGAATGGTTGAGAGTTGTAAGTCACTAGGCCCTGGTTCTCTACGGACTGTTGCGCCACCTAATTTATTTATTTATTTATTTGCTTTTGTAATATTATTTTTCTTAATAGTTTGTAAATTATTTCTTATCAAATTCTACTTTATGAAATTGTACATCAGAAGGACCTGTTTTAATAGTTGAATGAATTCTCTCATTATAATTTCTAATTGCTTTTTGCACTAGTCTTTTAACTGATACGTTTACTGTATTTAATTTTAAAATTCTACACTTCTCTAACAAAGTACTATAAAATCTTTCCACGTCTGAATTTCCTATGTGGGAATTCGGTTTAGTAAAATGTTTATGTTTATACCTTCATTTTGGAGAATTTCTTTTATATGAATTGAATTGAATTCATTATCTGCAACTATTTTGCGTGGCTTCCCTGCCTTAGCAAAATGACTTTCAAGTTCTTCAACCAAAGTCAAATGGTTTCTATCATTTAAATAATATGAAAAACCGAATTTTGAAAATTTATCAATTATTGTTAAAAAACATTTTAAAATTACGAATGCATCAATGTGAATACATTCATTTAAGTCTGATGGTGTTTCTGTCAAATTAAGTTTTGGTTTAATTGGTCTGCGATCATATTGCACCTGCTGGCAAACTTCACATTGATTAATTACAATCTGAATTAGTTCTAGTAAATTGGGATATTATATTTTGTTTTTAATTTGATTGAACGTTTCTTGAATACCTGAATGTAAGCTTTCCTTGACATGGTAAATCGAAATTTGTTTAATTGCTTCCGTTTCTGAATATATATCTTGTGCTCTGTATGAACACTTTATAAATTTTATCTGACTATCGTTTGAGAATAATTCTCTTAATTTTTCTTGTATTATGTTGTGCTTGTTATCGCTTAGTTCTGAATATATAATCCTTTTTTAATGAATCTTCTAAAAATATCATATAGATTTTTAAAATCACATTGTGCAATATACATATATTATTCTTTTCTTATGAACTATTTCTATTTCTTGGACTTTATTATTCGTCAAAATTATTTGAGTTTTATACTTGTTTACGATTTCTTCCTTTATCGGAATATGATCTAACAATTCTTCTTCTGCGGAATGAATTGTTGCCATAGTGGTTTCATTTTCATCATCTTCGAAATTAAATAGTAAACATCGTCTTCATATATATTTGAAAAGTTGTTACACATACTCATTCCTCTATCTTCAGACTTAACGTCCTCGTTAACTTCAATTCTGCTCAGAAAGTCTGCGACTTTGTTGTCTTTTCCTTGCAAATACTTTATTTCAAAATTATATTCTCCTAATTTTAGAAGCCATCTTTGATGTCTGGCTGACATATCTTTTCCCTTGTATTTAGCATGTAAATATTTTATCGGTTTTAAATTTATTACCGTACAGATACGGTCGAAAATAACTGAATGGCCACATTATAGCCAGGAATTCTTTATCTGTTGCGGAATAATTAATTTCATGTTTATTTAGTGTTCTGGAAGCAAAACACACTGGGTGTCTTTCTTGCGACAGAACGCATATTTTGATGCGTCCGTTGTTAATTGAAACTGTTTCTTAACATCTGGGAATCTTAAAATAGGATGGGAACAAATAAGACTTTTGAGTTTCTCAAAAGCAACTATATAATTTGGATCTGTAGTCCTTAGTGTAGTATCTTTCTTAAGATACTTTGTCATAGGCTGCGCAATTTTTGCGTAGTCCTTTATGAATTTTCTATAAAATCCACTTAGACCTAAAAAACTCTTTTTTTTGGGTTTGAGGTAATTTTAATTTTTCAATTACTTTAATCTTATCAGGATTTGGTTTAAAACCATTCTCTGTTAGAACATGACCCAGAAACTGAGTTTCTTTTTTCATAAAGCTGCATTTATCAATCTGAATTTTTAATCCCGTATTTTAAAGTACTTTAAATATTGCAGTTATAGATCGTATATGTTCCTCAAGTGATGTGCTAAAAATAAGTATATCGTCTAGATAAACTACACATGAAATATTTACATATGAAATCTCTTAAAATATCATTCATTAGCCTTTGGAATGTCGCTGGGGCATTCTTTAAGCCAAACGGCATTCTAACAAACTCATATAAACCTTGCGGTGTTACGAAGGCTGTTTTTGGAATGTCTTCCTCTTTTACCAAAATTTGGTAATAGCCTATAGCTAAATCTAACGTTGTGAAATAGTTTGACCTTCCCATCTTGTCTAATATGGCGTCCATATTAGGAAGTGGTTGTTTGTCATCTATTGTTATTTCATTTAATTTTCTATAGTCTATAACTATACGAAATTTTTGAACTCCCGAATTATGATTTTTTTCGGAACTACTATTACCGGACTTGAATAATTCCTTGGTCTTCCATCTCCGCTATCTGCTTTCTTACTTCTTCCTCATGTTTAGGAGGGTACCTATATAACTTCGCATTGACTTGACAATCTGTTGTTGTCTTTATTTCATGTTTAATTATTGGAGTGCTCGTTAGCTTGTCTCCTTCTTTAAAAAATTAATTTTGAAATCTTTGTATTATTTTTGTTATACTTATATACTCTTCTTTATTTAAATAGTCAAGTTTAAGTCGATTAATTATGTCATTGTCGTTTATTGTTTCTAATTTATAGATTTCGTCATATGTATATGGTTTCCCTAGTATTTGTATTCGTTGGTCGTTGAGGACTTTTGTTCCTGATTCTAAATCAATTTGGGTATTTAGTTTATTAAGAATGTCGATACCAATTATAAATTGATATCTTCTATTGGGTAAGTTTATAACTTTCCATCTTATTAAAGCTCCTTTAGGAAACTGAAGTTCTTTGAACGCTGGTGTATGCGCTTCAAATTCAATTGCATCCTTACCATTTATGGTTGTAAAATGCATTGGTTTTATTTTGATCCTTTTAAAAACATCAGTTCTATCGTCCATAATACTATGGATC
This sequence comes from Eupeodes latifasciatus, assembly GCA_920104205.1. Classification (NCBI taxonomy): domain Eukaryota; kingdom Metazoa; phylum Arthropoda; class Insecta; order Diptera; family Syrphidae; genus Eupeodes; species Eupeodes latifasciatus. Next base: position 267,459,310 of record OV049924.1, on the reverse strand, counting down.
GAACCCGTATCTATTAAAGCTATATATTTTTTGTTTTCTATAGTAATTTCTATTGTAGGTAAATCATCCGAGGCTAGTTGATAAAAAACTCGACATTGTTTATCTCACTATTTCGTGAATTATTTGCTTCTATGTATATTTCCTATAGACATGGGTTCTTCATGTCTTTGATAGTTTTGGTTTTGTGGGCGATTCTGACCTGAAGGTCTATTATTATTTGAGTTATAACAATTTCTTGAATTTCTATACCCATTAAAATTACCGGAATTTCTTATATTGAAGTTATTGTAGTTACTTGCATTTCTATTATTTGTATTATTATTAGTGTTTCCACTATTTGTATTGTTAAAATTACTAGTATTTCCATTATTTTTATTATTATTAGTGTTTCCACTGTTTGTAGTGTTAAAATTACTAGTATTTCTATTATTGGGAAAATTATTACTTTGATAAACTGCCTAAAATTTCTTGAACTGTTATTGTAATAATTATTTTGATTTCTAGAAAATCCTATCTTGTTCTGATTATTAATATGTCTATTATTTATTTTATTGAAATTATTATTTTTCTTAAATTCATCCCTAATACAAAGTTGTGGCGAACTAATTAAGAACGATGTTACCAACTCCTGGTAACACAGTTTGGTTGATCATGAGAGATGACAACCAACATGAAAAGTACCGCTATTCCTTCTTGCATCTCTATTCTAACGTAAACATCAACTTACATAGTTATTGTACTAGTAATTTGGTTTAAATTGTTTATTTGATAAATTTTATACTATTTCAATTGGCGATATAATTAAGAACGATTTGTTTCTTGTTTTATTATTCCGTTTCAAACGTTCAAATTTGTAAGTAAGTTTAATTATTTGTTTGAAAATTAACTGAATTACAAGTCCTCACTTTTTTTTAAAGACCTTTGAAAGAGATATGGGAAAGAACAAAAGCTGTACAAAAAATCTGAGAGAAGCAATAATAAATCTAAGGAATAACTTGTCATATAAGGAAATTGCAAATAAGCTTAATTGCTCCAAAACGATGGTTTTCAATGCCATTAAATATGTTGAAAACCACAAAACCACAGAACTCGTGGCAAGACGGAGAAGACCCCGTAAAACCACTGAAGCCCAGGATAGGTTAATTGTTCGTGCTGCGAAAAAAAATCCATTTTTGAGTTCTGGAGCAATACGAAAGGAAGTTTTCAGTGAAGACCCAAATGCACTTTCAGCACGTTCTATTAGAGAACGATTGTGTGAGAGCCAGCTATTTGGAAGATCGGTCAGAAAAAAACCACTGCTCTCATTAAAAAACCGAAAGGCTAGGTTAGCTTTTGCCAGAGAACATGAGAACTGGACCATGTCACAGTGGAAAAAAATATTGTGGAGTGACGAAACGAAGATCAATAGAGTCGGTTCCGATGGAAAACAATATGTTCGACGTCCAAAAAACCAAGCATTCAACCCTAAGTACACAACTGTCACCCTTAAACATGGAGGTGGAAGTGTCATGCTATGGGGTTGTATGTCATATAAGGGAACCAGTCCGTTATATCGCATAGAAGGTATAATGAATGCCCAAAGCTACATAAACATCCTTGAAGACGTTATGCTGCCCTATGCAGATGGAGAGTTGCCCGTGACGTGGAAATTTATGCAGGACAATGACCCTAAGCATACTGCGCGGGCGACTAAAGCATGGTTTACCAATAATTCTGTTGATGTCATCGATTGGCCTTCATGTAGCCCGGACCTAAACCCTATCGAAAACCTCTGGAACGAATTGAAACGAGAAGTAAAAAAGAGGCTGGGATGCGACCCACACTGATAACTTCCCATCCCGTCTGTCGATTTGTCTTGCTTAAAAGTTTGTCTATATGTATCAATTTTAACCAAATTTGCGTACTATTTTTTGTAGATTTAATTTTTTTTAAGAAAAAACGCACTGTTGGATTTTTATAAAAAACTACTGAATATCGAAAACAATATTTTCTGTGAAATAAAATAAGTTTGAAGCCAATATTTGTAATTTTTGAAAAGCTATTTGAATCGAAAGTACATTTTTACCAAGTCTTAGCATTGTTTTTTTTTTAGGTTTTTATTTTTTCTAAGAAAACTGTCAATTCGATTTTTCTCAAAATTGTTCGTAATGTTGAAAACAATATTTCTTATAAGTTAAAATTAGTTAGAAGCCATTATCTCAAATTTTTGAAACGATATTTGAGTCGAAAATCAATTTTTACCAACTTTTTTTAAATTTTTTTTTGGTTTTTAATTTTTTGTACAAAAGCTGTCAATTCGATTTTTTCAAAATTTTACTGAATGTTGACAACAATATTTTTTGAAAGATTAAAGTAGTTTAAAGCCAATATCTCCAAGTTTCGAAAAGATATTTGAGTCGAAAATCAATGTTTACCACCTTTTTATAATTTTTTTTTTAGGTTTTTATTTTTTGTAAAAAAAACTGTCAATTCGATTTTTCTCAAAATTTTTCCTAATGTTGAAAATAATATTTCTTATAACCTAAAATTAGTTTGAAGCAATTATCTCAAAGTTTTGAAAAGATGTTTGAGTCGAAAATCAATTTTTACCAACTTTTATTATTTTTTTTTAGGTTTTTATTTGTTTTTTTTTTTTTTTAAACTGTCAATTCGATTTTTCTCAACATTTTTCAGAATGTTCAAAACAATATTTCTTATAAGATAAAAAAAGTTTGAAGTCTTAATCTCAAGTTTTTGAAAATATATTTGCGTCGAAATTCAATTTTTACCAACTATGAGTACATTTTTTTTAGGATTTTATTTTTTATAAGAAAACTGTCAATTAGATTTTTCTCAAAATTTTATCAGATGTCAAAAACATTATTCTTCGTTGCACAAAATTGTTTTGGAGATGAAATCATATTTTAGTCGTAAAATTTTCGAGGTGACAAATTTTTTTTTCAGTTTTTTTGATTTATAAAAAAAACAGTTAACTGGTTTTTTTTTTTCAAAAATATAATTGTTTTGTATTACGTTACAATATATATTATAAAATTTAATTCAAGTCTCTAGCATCATTGGTTCATGAGATATTTAGTTTTAACCAAAATGTTCACCTTTTTTTTAAACTGCTATGGTAAAAAAAACTACCCACGCCATTTTTTTTGAGAGCCCTTTCTGCATCTTTCTGCCTTATTATCTGTATAACAAAATTTATTTGAAGTTGATATCTCTTCTGGTTCTTGAGCTATGGAGGACGAAAAAAACGTCGCGAACGTACAGACGTACGGACGTACGGACGTACGAACGTACGTACACACGCACGCACAGACATCTTTCTAAAAATCTTTTATTTCGACTCTAGGGACCTTGAAACGTCGAGAAATGTCAAAATTTTCAATTTGACAAATCGGACCCATTACAATAACTTCCTATGGGAAGTTAATAAACATAAAAAACATAAATGAATTATATGAGATCGCTAAAGCAGCTTGGGAAAACATAACCCCAAAAAAAAGTCAGGACCTAATAGCTTCAATGCACAGGCGGTGTAAGGCAGTAATAAAAAATAAGGGTTTCCCAACAAAATATTGAAGTAAGACTTCAAATTTGGACTTAAAATGAATTGTTCTTAATTAGTTCGCCAGTTAATTTTGTTTTTTCAAAACCTTTTGAATTTAATTTTATATTTTTTGTTATTTTTTTGTAAAAATTCTTTTTATTTGTATTAAAATACTAAAATATATATGTTAAAAAAAATTTAAAACTTTTTATAGCGAAGAATTTTAATACAAATTTGGGGTACATAAAATTTCTATAATCGTTCTTAATTAGTTCGCCACAACTTAAATCTATGGCGCTATCGCCTTTATAATATTCTTTTAACTCATTACTTTTGTATTTAATTTTTTGAGTTTCTAATAAAAGTTCACTTACTGTATTTACTTTGAGGCTATTTATCATTCTATATATTTGGCTGGGTTCTACGTCCGGTTTGTAATGTAACTTCAACTGTCTTTTGATTTCGTCCCAGTTCCCTGGATCTGGTAGGTTAATCAATATTTCTTTGGCTCGTCCTTGTATCTTTTCGGTATAGATCGTTCTGATCATACATTTAGTTAACGTTCGGTTTGATGTATCCCCAATGTAATATTCCACATTTTTAATAAAACTATTGACCGTTACGTCACCTGTTCCGGTGAACGTTGTCATATGCTTCACTTCTATTTCAACCCGTTCCTTTTCGTGTTGGACCATTTCTCTGGCTTGGAGGTTTTGGAACGCTGCGCTGTGTTTAGTTGTTCTAATTGCTGTTCCCTCAGCCTTATCTGCTCCTCTCTTTGCCTTAATTGCTCTTGGAGTTTTTCCATATTGACTTCTTCTAAATTGCGATTATTGTCAAATTGTTTTGTTTTCGATTGATTTCTTGTCAACATTAATTATTTTTCTACACTTTTCGTGTTATTCAATATGTTTATTAAAAACGAATGTTTAGTAGGTATAAGCAATCACAACTTAATCTTGCACGATTTTATTATTGGATTCACTGCTTTCTTTATAATTTTAACTGCATTCAATATTCAATCTTTTTATTTTTATATTTTAAACATTTTTTTTTGTTTGGTATTAATGTCCCGTCACTTATATAAAACTAAAACGGTTCGTATCACTGGATAATTATTACAAATTTAATTATCCTACCGACTGCGCCATTTAACTTTTTCTTAAACGAAATAAGTTTTTTTTAATAAAACATACCGACAAAACATGTAGGTCCCTTCCATCCCTGACAACAGTACTCGCACACAGGAATGGTTGAGAGTTGTAAGTCACTAGGCCCTAGTTCTCAAACGGACTGTTGCGCCACCCAATTTATTTATTTTATACCGATCTAAAGAAAACACGTCTTGTTTCTTGTGACGATTGGAATCAACTCCATTCTTTATTCTTAAAATTATTTTCATTTCTATTATGTTCTTAATGTGCTTATCAGCAAAATAACCAAGAAAAACAAAAGATTTATGTATATTACACTTAAAATTTATTTTTTGGAAAACTGTCTGCTCCGTGAAGGAATGTGCAGATTGTTGCAGTTTAAATGCATTTGAACTAAGAGTATCCGCTAACCGAATATCTAGATTAGATGGGAAAGAATCTGTCATATATGTAACTCGCGTAATATTAGTAGTAATAGGAAAATACCTAGAGACTTCTTCTCGATTTTTGTTTTTCTTCATCGAAAAATAAGAATAGTTGAGAAGGGGTCTGAACTCGGCCATTACGTTTCGGCAAGTTTTGGAAACTCATCCAACAACTTGTCGTCAATAACGGCTGCTTTCCTGATGAGCGTTAAGCTTCCAGGAAGCCGTGATGCCATAACGTGACCGACAATCACGAAAACGAATGCTTGTGTTGGAGGAATGTTGCAGATTCTAGCTCTTGAGCAGATTCTCAGCCACCAACTTAGGTTTAAGCAAACTAAGAGAGGCCCACCCCTATGAATATGGAAGAAATACACAAACAGATAAAAACCATAGCGGGGATATACGCTATATGGTCGGTAGAAGTCACGGCTACCGGCTTGGGCTTTGTTTCGCGGTCTCAATACCGAGAGAAGGAGTCGCCAGTGACAATTTTTCCAAAATACTCATATTTAATACTACTTATAATTACGAAACTTCTTCTTTTTCTTTTTTCTTTTTCTTTCTTCTCTTTTTAGTTTCATCGGTTTCGACCAATTATAAGTATTCAAGAATTCTCAGTATGAGCAACATAAGCAACAAAAATCTCAGTCTGACTGAAGAAGAGGAGAACCTCCTCCTGAACCCCTTCTCGAACATGGATATGGGGGATGGAGCAAGCATAATCGAAGTTGACGATGACGTCAGCTCGGTCGCTAGCTCCAACCTTTCGACAGTATCCAAGGCTTCGAGAAGGTGCAGAATCACAAACAGCAAGAGGACGGTTAAAAGGTTAGGCCAATTAGACTGGGAACAGTTAACTGAGCAGGAAAGGAAAAGGCTGCACAATGCTCGTGCCTTCCTGGACAGGGAGGGTTTGGGAAAAGATAGGCACACCGCTAATCAAACACCCTCCCTCTTCAGAGAGTCCGAGCGTTAAGACCTTGATGGGACCACCTGCCCCCAACGACGTTCTAGTACAGCGTAAGGAAGGGTGCTCCCCATCAATGGCAAAGGCAACTCCTCTAGACGGAACAGAAGGACAGATCCAACGGACAGACATTGAGGTGCCAATCTTACCACCTACTGATCCGCCACTGATCGCATCGATATCAGTTGGTGTTAGTGAAGCAGGCATTAGAGCGGCCCTAAATGAGGGGAAAGATGAGATGGCTTGTGAAGACAATACTATTGGCAGCCTTAGCGTCAACCTAAACAAGACCATTGATTCCGTCCCCGAAAACCAGACGATCAACAACACGAACGACAGTATCACGACGGTTATTGAAAATAGGACGACTATACGCAAAACTAAGGTTTTGAACGAGAACGTAATAAGACGACGACAAAGACGAAACGCTGAAAGGATTGTCCGGCGCTTTGCTAACAGGACTCCTGAGTCCTTAACAGCTAAGGAGAAGGTGGCGCTGGACAAGTCCAAACAGCGCCTTAGACGCACAATTACGACAACAGTTAGTGACGCAAATCCACAACCACCACCTGAAGCACCTTGTTCCTCTAAAAGGGCAAGGAACGAACTCTCCCCGACCGACTCTTCGCCTAACAAGGCAACGAAGAGGTTAAAGATCTCCCGGGCAACCGTGAAGGGGCACCAAGTGGCCATTGCCGATTTCGGCAAACCCTCACGGAAGCTGACCGAGGACGAGTGGCAACTTCTAGAGCTAAGAATCCTGGAAGAAGTAAATGAGGCCATCGTCAAAAACAGGCCCCCCACTCTTCGGAAATCTTACGACCGTCCATGGGTTCAAGGTGATGAACTGTGAAAATGACGCCACACTCAAGTGGCTTCAGGATTTCACAAGTAGCACCTCTGCACCATGGCAAAATGCGGATCTTCGCTCTTATTGATGTGAAGGAGATCAAAAACATCTCCAGACCAATAGGCACACTTTTGGTCAAAGGCCCCACACTTCCCAATGCTCGCCTGGAGAGGTATATAACATCACTCAACAGAGATCTCCTAAGCCAGGAATGGGAAGTCGTCAAATGCGAAAAAACCAAGGAAGGCACCGAGGTAACGGTTAGACTGGTCCATAAATCTATACCACTACTGAGGAAAGTGGATTTCAAAGTGCGCGTCGGGATCACCAGATGCAAACTTAGATTGATACCCAACAAAAGAAAACAGGTTAGTAGGGCGGGGAAAAATCTTTATTATTATGTATATGGAATTGAAAATCTTACAAATCAATCTTCAACATAGTAAAGCCGCCAGCGCCAACCTGGTCTACCTCATGCAGAGTAGACAATACGACATGGCCCTGATCCAAGAACCCTGGATAGTAGGTGGCATGATCAAGGGCCTGCACTCCAAAGACCTCATGCTGTATAAGTCAAACCTTGACAGCCAAAATAGTAATCCCAGAACCTGTATATTAGCTAGAAAACGGTTTAATCTTTTTCTTCTAACTTCTTACAGCAACATCGACCAGACCGCGGTCATTTTAGAACGCAAGAAGCACCCATCACTCATATTAACCTCCATATTAATAGTAATCCCAGAACCTGTATATTAGCTAGAAAACGGTTTAATCTCTTTCTTCTAACTTCTTACAGCAACATCGACCAGACCGCGGTCATTTTAGAACGCAAGGAGCACCCATCACTCATATTAACCTCCACTTATATGCCCTATGATGGAGTTGAAGGACCACCAGCGGATATAACAAATAAAATAGTAAAATTCGCCAGTAAGAAAAATTTCAATATTATACTTGGGTGCGACTCCAATGCACATCATGTACAATGGGGGAGCACCGATACAAATAATAGAGGTGAATCCCTCTTTCAATTTATCATAGATAACAATCTACGTGTGGCTAACCGAGGTAATACACCCACCTTTGTCACAAAAAATCGGAAAGAGGTGCTAGACAATACCCTCTCAAATAATTCTGACTCCTGTCAAATTGATCATTGGAGGGTTTTAGAAGAACCTTCCTTTTCTAACCATCGTCTCATAGAATTTAAAATCCCTAACGTTGATAGACAGCACAAACCCTTTAGAAATAACAGGTGTACAGACTGGGTTATCTTCAATAGGGAAATTAGAAATAACATCAAGCACGTTAACACCAGCGCCATTCTGGGACCAGACAGTCTAGAGAAGGCAACAGAGAATCTCACTGAGACTCTGCGTAAGGCGTTTGAAACCAGTTGCCCAATCAAAACAACTGTGAAAAAAAACAGTAAACCCCCCTGGTGAACAACAGAACTAACCAACATTAGAAAATAAACAAGAAAACTTTTCAATGCTGCAAAAAGAACAAGACTCGAAAGTGACTGGGACTGTTATAAGACTAGTCAAAGAAAATTCAAAACAGAAACCCAACGAGCCAAACGGAGCTCGTGGAAAAATTTCTGCAGTAATATCGAGTGTACCAACGAGTCAGCTAGACTCAGGAAAATCCTTTCGAAAACCTCCACAAACAATGACTGGACTGAATCAGGTCGCGAAAGTCTAGAACTCCTAGTTGAAACTCACTTCCCAGGTAGTAAACCTAGCCCTGAACGCGAACCAGATTACTCTTCAATCTTCGATTATGAAATACCTACGGATGTTATAACGGAAGAAAAGCTAAACTGGGCTATTAACTCTTTCTCCCCTTATAAATCTCCAGGCCGAGACGGCATTTTCCCAAAGATGCTGCAAAAGAGCACTGAGTTTATCACCCCACACCTGATAAACATCTTTCAAAGTAGCATTAAATGGGGGTATATTCCCAAGACATGGCGTGAGGTAAAAGTCGTTTTTATACCAAAAGCCGGCAAACCCAGCCATACTGAACCTAAGGACTTCAGACCTATTAGTCTTACGTCTTTTGTACTTAAAACACTAGAAACACTTATCGACATATACATCCGCGGTAATTTAAAACCGGAAACCATATCACCCTTTCAACACGCCTACACAAAAGGTAGAAGTGTAGAAACGGCACTACACTGCGTAGTTAGAACTATAGAAAAATCACTTGACATTAAGGAATACACTCTTGCTTCATTCCTGGACATTGAAGGAGCCTTCAATAACGTCCACAGTATTGCAATCGAGAAAGCACTTAATGATCAACACATAGAAGAAATAGTTATCAAATGGATCATGTGTATGCTGAAAAACAGACTAATACATAGTGAGTTTGGTAACGCACATTTAGAGATGTACGCATCTAGAGAAACCCCGCAAGGGGGAATTCTCTCACCATTATTATGGATCTTAGTGATGAACGAGATCCTAATAAAACTTAGGAACCACGGTATAGTAGTGGTAGCCTACCTGATGACTTAGCGCTTTTGGCGACGGGTAAACACCTTACCACTATTAGCGAACAATTACAAAACGCATTATCAAAGGTCAGCAACTGGACCAAGAAATGCGGTCTTTTTACAAACAGGAGGAAGATCCCTCCGTTTATAATACCAAAAATAGAAAATATAACACTAAAAATCTCCGATCGAGCTAGATACCTCGGAGTTATATTGGATAAAAAACTCAATTGGGGTCCAAATATCCAAGAAAGATATAAGAAAGCCACAATCGCACTCTACTCATGTAACAAGATTCTGGGTAGAAATTGGGGACCGAACCCCAAAATAGTAATGTGGATGTACACTGCCATAGTCAGACCGATTCTAACTTATGGCAGCTTGGTTTGGTGGAAAGCGTTGGAGAAATCCACGAATCAAAAAACACTTACCAAAGTACAGAGAATGGCTTCTATCTGTACAAGTGGTGCGATGAGGACGACCCCAACTGCAGGTCTAGAAACGATCCTCAATCTCCCCCCAATAGATCTATTCGTTCAAGAATCAGCAGCATACAGCGCCCTCAGGCTCAGTCAAACTAACATCTGGCAAACTAGCCAGAGTGGCCACGCAGCTATTCTTACGAAATACGTAGACAAAAATATCTGCACAGATTATATGAGCCCCTACTTAGATTTCAACAAATCCTTTAGTACTAGGTTCCCCAATAGACTAGATTGGGAAAATAGTGAGCCCTACACCAACGACTCAACCATTACCATCTACACCGATGGCTCTAAAATGGATAGTAGAGTAGGTGCGGGATTTTACTCTGAAAGCCTCAACCTTGCCAAAGCATTCAGGGTCCCCGACTATAGCAGCGTCTTCCAAGCGGAGATCTTGGCAGTGAAAAACGCTGCTAAACATATATCCATGATGGCGATATCACACGCGGACATCACTTTTTTCATTGATAGCCAAGCAGCAATAAAAGCTATCTCTGCCACCCAAATCAAGTCAAAGCTTGTCTCTTGCTGTCGCGAAGAGCTAAAGGTTCTTGGCACACAGCATAACGTAAGACTCTGCTGGGTTCCTGGCCACAGTGATGTACCAGGCAACGAAAAGGCGGATGAACTTGCTAGGGAGGGCTCCACACTGGAACCCTCTCGGATAGACCACCATATAGGGATACCGTTATGTGAACTGAAACATAACGTCAGTAAAACCATCATTCAAAAATCCAATGACAGATGGAATCTCCTAGAAACCTGTGTTAACACCAGGAAGATATGGCCTAGATACGATAAGAAAAGATCCGACTGGATCTTAACTCTAAATAAGCCCTCCCTAAGATCCCTCATCGGCATCATTACAGGTCACAACCTACTCGGCTACCATAAGAAGAAGATGGGGCTCAGTACTGATGACCTTTGTAGAGGCTGTGGTTATGAAAACGAGCATGAAGACACTGCTCATTTTCTCTGCCACTGTCCTTCACTCTGTCTTGCTAGGAAGAAAACTCTAGGCAACATCTTCTTTAATGAACTGGAGGAACTATCAGAACTGCCAGGCAAAAGCTTACTAAACTTTGTCAAGACCTCTAAATGGTTTAACGAACCACATGATTCATAGGTTTTTATATCTTTTCAGGAAGTTTCAACACTTCGGGGTACCACAATGGATCTACACTGATCTAAGTGTGATGGTAACAACATCAACCGTCAGCCCGTTCAACCTTACCTAACCTAACCTGTTGGAGGAATGTGTGTGTGACTGGAATGGTCGAGGGAGGAAGAATATAGTTGCGAATTAGCTTGGATGGCACTCTTGAAGGAGTCCCACTAGCGAACAGATTGAGCTGTAAAAAAAATAGAAAAAGTTCGAGGAATTGTTTGAAGGATAAAGAAAAGTCGAGAAGGAGGATTATCAGGAAATCGAAGAAGGAAAATAAAAAAAGGAATTGAGATTCGAGGTGTGAGGATCGTGGTTAAAGAGGAAAATAGGAAGGGAGACAAGGGAAAAGATTAGTAGTTTATTTCTTTTGTTTATTTGTTCTGTTCGTATATATACCTATATTTCGATCGCGTCCGGTATTAAGAACCCATTTTCTTTTGTGAGTTGTTTTTTTTTTTTCTTTGTTTAATTTAAATTTCATTCATTTGTAACTTTGCCTTTAATTTGAAAATATTTTGGGTTTTAATCCAGGGATTTTCAATCCCACGGTTTCCCAAAAAATAAATTTTAACAAAAACCAAACGTTCATTGTGTCTTTTTTCTTCAATCGCTTCACTCATCGCAAAGAGTTTTGGAATTTTCTTCTCCGGTTTTTAAAAAAAAATTCCTGGCGCCCATTTTCAACGTACCCCACTGCAGGTACTTGCAATAGAATATTTCCAAGTGTAACAATTTGATTGATTTTATTAATCGATCAACGTTGTTACAATTTACAAAAATTCTTCCACAGGAACCCAGCCCAGCTGAGCAGGCGCGGTTACAGCTTCGTTAACGAGCTGTATAGTTACACTTTATTTTGTTCTCTCCTTTGTGTCGCATTCGTACTCGGTTGAGTGCGAATTGCTCGATTCATTGCGTGCGTCGTCGTTCGTGGCTACGCTGCCACGATAATTTGTTTTAAATAATTAATAATCTACACTTCTACACTAATATTATAAAGAGGAAAGATTTGTATTTTTGTATGTAACGAAAAAACTCAAAAAGTACTGGACCGATTTTAATAATTCTTTTTTCATTAGAAAGCTACATTATCACTGAGTAACATAGGCTATATCTACACTTAATATTATAAAGAGGAAAGATTTGTATTTTTGTATGTAACGAATAAACTCAAAAAGTAATGGACCGATTTTAATAATTCTTTTTTCATTAGAAAGCTACATTATCACTGAGTAACATAGGCTATATCTACACTAATATTATAAAGAGGAAAGATTTGTATTTTTGTATGTAACGAATAAACTCAAAAAGTACTGGACCGATTTTAATAATTCTTTTTTCATTACAAAGCTACATTATCAATCAGTAACATAGGCTATATCTACACTAATATTATAAAGAGGAAAGATTTGTATTTTTGTATGTAACGGATAAACTCAAAAAGTACTGGACCGATTTTTATAATTCTTTTTCATTAGAAAGCTACATTATCACTGAGTAACATAGGCTATGTCTACACTTATCTTACAAAGAGGAAAGATTTGTATTTTTGTATGTAACGAATAAACTCAAAAAGTACTGGACCGATTTTAATAATTCTTTTTTCATTAGAAAGCTACATTATCACTGAGTAACATAGGCTATATCTACACTAATATTATAAAGAGGAAAGATTTGATTTTTTATATGTAACGGATAAACTCAAAAAGTACTGGACCGATTTTTATAATTCTTTTTTCATTAGAAAGCTATATTATCGCTGGGTAACATAGGCTATATCTACACTAATATTATTAAGAGGAAAGATTTGTATTTTCGTATGCAACGGATAAACTCAAAAAGTACTGGGCCGATTTTAATAATTCTTTTTTCATTAGAAAGCTACATTATCACTGAGTAACATAGGCTATATCTACACTAATACGTATTATAAAGAGGAAAGATTTGTACTTTTGTATGCAACGAATAAACTCAAAAGTACTGGACCGATTTTAATAATTCTTTTTTCATTAGAAAGCTACATTATCACTTAGTAACATAGGCTATATCTACACTAATATTATAAAGAGGAAAGATTTGTATTTTTGTATGTAACGAATAATCTCAAAACGATTTTAATAATTCTTTTTTCATTAGAAAGCTACATTATCACTGAGTAACATAGGCTATATCTACACTTATCTTATAAAGAGGAAAGATTTGTATTTTTATATGTAACGGATAAACTCAAAAAGTGCTGGACCGATTTTTATAATTCTTTTTTCATTAGAAAGCTACATTATCACTGAGTAACATAGGCTATATCCACACTTATATTATTAAGAGGAAAGATTTGTATTTTCGTATGCAACGGATAAACTCAAAAAGTACTGGACCGATTTTAATAATTCTTTTTTCATTAGAAAGCTACATTATCACTGAGTAACATAGGCTATATCTACACTAATATTATAAAGAGGAAAGATTTGTATTTTTGTATGTAACGGATAAACTCAAAAAGTACTGAACCGATTTTTATAATTCTTTTTCATTAGAAAGCTACATTATCACTGAGTAACATAGGCTATATCTACACTTATATTATAAAGAGAAAAGATTTGTATTTTGGTATGCAACGGATAAACTCAAAAAGTACTGGACCGATTTTAATAATTCTTTTTTCATTAGAAAGCTACATTATCACTGAGTAACATAGGCTATATCTACACTAATACATATTATAAAGAGGAAAGATTTGTACTTTTGTATGCAACGAATAAACTCAAAAGTACTGGACCGATTTTAATAATTCTTTTTTCATTAGAAAGCTACATTATCACTGAGTAACATATGCTATATCTACACTAATATTATAAAGAGGAAAGATTTGTATTTTTGTATGTAACGAATAAACTCAAAACGATTTTAATAATTCTTTTTTCATTAGGAAGCTACATTATCACTGAGTAACATAGGCTATATCTACACTTATCTTAAAAAGAGGAAAGATTTGTATTTTTGTATGTAACGAATAAACTCAAAAAGTACTGGACCGATTTTAATAATTCTTTTTTCATTAGAAAGCTACATTATCACTGAGTAACATAGGCTATATCTACACTAATATTATAAAGTGGAAAGATTTGTATTTTTGTATGTAACGAATAAACTCAAAATGTAGGAAAGATTTGTATTTTTGTATGTAACGAATAAACTCAAAAAGTACTGGACCGATTTTAATAATTCTTTTTTCATTAGAAAGCTACATTATCACTGAGTAACATAGGCTATATCTACACTAATATTATAAAGAGGAAAGATTTGTATTTTTATATGTAACGGATAAACTCAAAAAGTACTGGACCGATTTTTATAATTCTTTTTTCATTAGAAAGCTATATTATCGCTGAGTAACATAGGCTATATCTACGCTAATAATATTAAGAGGAAAGATTTGTATTTTCGTATGCAACGGATAAACTCAAAAAGTACTGGACCGATTTTAATAATTCTTTTTTCATTAGAAAGCTACATTATCACTGAGTAACATAGGCTATATCTACACTAATACATATTATAAAGAGGAAAGATTTGTACTTTTGTATGCAACGGATAAACTCAAAAGTACTGGACCGATTTTAATAATTCTTTTTTCATTAGAAAGCTACATTATCACTGAGTAACATAGGCTATATCTACACTAATATTATAAAGAGGAAAGATTTGTATTTTTGTATGTAACGAATAAACTCAAAACGATTTTAATAATTCTTTTTTCATTAGAAAGCTACATTATCACTGAGTAACATAGGCTATATATAAGATTTGTATTTTTGTATGTAACGGATAAACTCAAAATGTACTGGACCGATTTTTATAATTCTTTTTCATTAGAAAGCTACATTATCACTGAGTAACATAGGCTATATCTACACTCTTATTATAAAGTGGAAAGATTTGTATTTTTGTATGTAACGAATAAACTCAAAAAGTAGGAAAGATTTGTATTTTTGTATGTAACGAATAAACTCAAAAAGTACTGGACCGATTTTAATAATTCTTTTTTCATTAGAAAGCTACATTATCACTGAGTAACATAGGCTATATCTACACTAATATTATAAAGAGAAAAGATTTGTATTTTTGTATGTAACGAATAAACTCAAAACAATTTTAATAATTCTTTTTTCATTAGAAAGCTACATTATCACTGAGTAACATAGGCTATATCTACACTTATCTTATAAAGAGGAAAGATTTGTATTTTTATATGTAACGGATAAACTCAAAAAGTACTGGACCGATTTTTATAATTCTTTTTTCATTAGAAAGCTATATTATCGCTGAGTAACATAGGCTATATCTACACTAATATTATTAAGAGGAAAGATTTGTATTTTCGTATGCAACGGATAAATTAAAAAAGTACTGGACCGATTTTAATAATTCTTTTTTCATTAGAAAGCTACATTATCACTGAGTAACATAGGCTATATCTACACTAATACATATTATAAAGAGGAAAGATTTGTATTTTTGTATGTAACGGACAAACTCAAAAAGTACTGGACCGATTTTTATAATTCTTTTTCATTAGAAAGCTACATTATCACTGAGTAACACAGGCTATATCTACACTCATCTCATAAAGAGGAAAGATTTGTATTTTTGTATGTAACGAATAAACTCAAAAAGTACTGGACCGATTTTAATAATTCTTTTTTCATTAGAAAGCTACATTATCACTGAGTAACATAGGCTATATCTTCACTAATATTATAAAGAGAAAAGATTTGTATTTTTATATGTAATGGATAAACTCAAAAAGTACTGGACCGATTTTTATAATTCTTTTTTCATTAGAAAGCTATATTATCGCTGAGTAACATAGGCTATATCTACACTAATATTATTAAGAGGAAAGATTTGTATTTTCGTATGCGACGGATAAACCTAAAAAGGTACTGGACCGATTTTCATAATTCTTTTTTCATTAGAAAGCTACATTATCACTGAGTTACATAGGCTATATCTACACTAATACATATTATAAAGAGGAAAGATTTGTACTTTTGTATGCAACGAATAAACTCAAAAGTACTCGACCGATTTTAATAATTCTTTTTTTATTAGAAAGCTACATTATCACTGAGTAACATAGGCTATATCTACACTAATATTATAAAGAGGAAAGATTTGTATTTTTATATGTAACGGATAAACTCAAAAAGTACTTGACCGATTTTTATAATTCTTTTTTCATTAGAAAGCTATATTATCGCTGAGTAACGTAGGCTATATCTACACTAATATTATTAAGAGGAAAGATTTGTATTTTCGTATGCAACGGATAAACTCAAAAAGTACTGGACCGATTTTAATAATTCTTTTTTCATTAGAAAGCTACATTATCACTGAGTAACATAGGCTATATCTACACTAATACATATTATAAAGAGGAAAGATTTGTACTTTTGTATGCAACGAATAAACTCAAAAGTAACGGACCGATTTTAATAATTCTTTTTTCATTAGAAAGCTACATTATCACTGAGTAACATAGGCTATATCTACACTAATATTATAAAGAGGAAAGATTTGTATTTTTGTATGTAACGAATAAACTCAAAACGATTTTAATAATTATTTTTTCATTAGAAAGCTACATTATCACTGAGTAACATGGGCTATATCTACACTTATCTTATAAAGAGGACAGATTTGTATTTTTATATGTAACGGATAAACTCAAAAAGTACTGGACCGATTTTTATAATTTTTTTTCATTAGAAAGCTACATTATCACTGAGTAACATAGGCTATATCTACACTTATATTATAAAGAGGAAAGATTTGTATTTTTGTATGTAACGAATAAACTCAAAAAGTACTGGACCGATTTTAATAATTCTTTTTTCATTAGAAAGCTACATTATCACTGAGTAACATAGGCTATATCTACACTAATATTATAAAGAAGAAAGATTTGTATTTTTATATGCAACGGATAAACTCAAAAAGTACTGGACCGATTTTTATAATTCTTTTTTCATTAGAAAGCTATATTATCGCTGAGTAACATAGGCTATATCTACACTAATATTATTAAGAGGAAAGATTTGTATTTTCGTATGCAACGGATAAACTCAAAAAGTACTGGACCGATTTTAATAATTCTTTTTTCATTAGAAAGCTACATTATCACTGAGTAACATAGGCTATATCTACACTAATATTATAAAGTGGAAAGATTTGTATTTTTGTATGTAACGAATAAACTCAAAACAATTTTAATAATTCTTTTTTCATTAGAAAGCTACATTATTACTGAGTAACATAGGCTATATCTACACTTATCTTATAAAGAGGAAAGATTTGTATTTTTATATGTAACGGATAAATTCAAAAAGTACTGGACCGATTTTTATAATTCCTTTTTCATTAGAAAGCTATATTATATATATATACACTAATATTATTAACAGGAAAGATTTGTATTTTCGTATGCAACGGATAAACTCAAAAAGTACTGGACCGATTTTAATAATTCTTTTTTCATTAGAAAGCTACATTATCACTGAGTAACATAGGCTATATCTACACTAATACGTATTATAAAGAGGAAAGATTTGTACTTTTGTATGCAACGAATAAACTCAAAAGTACTGGACCGATTTTAATAATTCTTTTTTCATTAGAAAGCTACATTATCACTGAGTAACATAGGCTATATCTACACTTATCTTATAAAGAGGAAAGATTTGTATTTTTATATGTAACGGATAAACTCAAAAAGTACTGGACCGATTTTTATAATTCTTTTTTCATTAGAAAGCTTTATTATCGCTGAGTAACATAGGCTATATCTACACTTATATTATTAAGAGGAAAGATTTGTATTTTCGTATGCAACGGATAAACTCAAAAAGTACTGGACCGATTTTAATAATTCTTTTTTCATTAGAAAGCTACATTATCACTGAGTAACATAGGCTATATCTACACTAATATTATAAAGAGGAAAGATTTGTATTTTTGTATGTAACGGATAAACTCAAAAAGTACTGAACCGATTTTTATAATTCTTTTTCATTAGAAAGCTACATTATCACTGAGTAACATAGGCTATATCTACACTTATCTTATAAAGAGGAAAGATTTGTATTTTTGTATGTAACGAATAAACTCAAAAAGTACTGGACCGATTTTAATAATTCTTTTTTCATTAAAAAGCTACATTATCACTGAGTAACATAGGCTATATCTACACTAATATTATAAAGAGGCAAGATTTGTATTTTTATATGTAACGGATAAACTCAAAAAGTACTGGACCGATTTTTATAATTCTTTGTTCATTAGAAAGCTATATTATCGCTGAGTAACATAGGCTATATCTACACTTATATTATAAAGAGAAAAGATTTGTATTTTGGTATGCAACGGATAAACTCAAAAAGTACTGGACCGATTTTAATAATTCTTTTTTCATTAGAAAGCTACATTATCACTGAGTAACATAGGCTATATCTACACCAATACATATTATAAAGAGGAAAGATTTGTACTTTTGTATGCAACGAATAAACTAAAAAGTACTGGACCGATTTTAATAATTCTTTTTTCATTAGAAAGCTACATTATCACTGAGTAACATAGGCTATATCTACACTAATATTATAAAGAGGAAAGATTTGTATTTTTGTATGTAACGAATAAACTCAAAACGATTTTAATAATTCTTTTTTCATTAGGAAGCTACATTATCACTGAGTAACATGGGCTATATCTACACTTATCTTATAAAGAGGAAAGATTTGTATTTTTGTATGTAACGAATAAACTCAAAAAGTACTGGACCGATTTTAATAATTCTTTTTTCATTAGAAAGCTACATTATCACTGAGTAACATAGGCTATATCTACACTAATACATATTATAAAGAGGAAAGATTTGTACTTTTGTATGCAACGAATAAACTCAAAAGTACTGGACCGATTTTAATAATTCTTTTTTCATTAGAAAGCTATATTATCACTGAGTAACATAGGCTATATCTACACTAATATTATAAAGAGGAAAGATTTGTATTTTTGTATGTAACGAATAAACTCAAAACGATTTTAATAATTCTTTTTTCATTAGGAAGCTACATTATCACTGAGTAACATGGGCTATATCTACACTTATCTTATAAAGAGGAAAGATTTGTATTTTTGTATGTAACGAATAAACTCAAAAAGTACTGGACCGATTTTAATAATTTGTTTGCATTAGAAAGCTACATTATCACTGAGTAACATAGGCTATTATCTACACTAATATTATAAAGTGGAAAGATTTGTATTTTTATATGTAACGAATAAAGTCAAAAAGTACTGGACCGAATTTAATAATTCTTTCTTCATTACAAAGCTACATTATCGCTGAGTAACATAGGCTATATCTACACTAATATTATAAAGAGGGAAGATTTGTATTTTTGTATGTAACGGATAAACTTAAAAAGTACTGGACCGATTTTTATAATTCTTTTTCATTAGAAAGCTACATTATCACTGAGTAACATAGGCTATTATCTACACTTATCTTATAAAGAGGAAATATTTGTATTTTTGTATGTAACGAATAAACTCAAAAAGTACTGGACCGATTTTAATAATTCTTTTTTCATTAGAAAGCTACATTATCACTGAGTAACATAGGCTATATCTACACTAATATTATAAAGAGGAAAGATTTGTATTTTTATATGTAACGGATAAACTCAAAAAGTACTGGACCGATTTTTATAATTCTTTTTTCATTAGAAAGCTATATTATCGCTGAGTAACATAGGCTATATCTACGCTAATAGTATTAAGAGGAAAGATTTGTATTTTCGTATGCAACGGATAAACTCAAAAAGTACTGGACCGATTTTAATAATTCTTTTTTCATTAGAAAGCTACATTATCACTGAGTAACATAGGCTATATCTACACTAATTTTATAAAGAGGAAAGATTTGTATTTTTATATGTAACGGATAAACTCAAAAAGTACTTGACCGATTTTTATAATTCTTTTTTCATTAGAAAGCTACATTATCACTGAGTAACATAGGCTATATCTACACTAATACATATTATAAAGAGGAAAGATTTGTACTTTTGTATGCAACGAATAAACTCAAAAGTAGTAGACCGATTTTAATAATTCTTTTTTCATTAGAAAGCTACATTATCACTGAGTAACATAGGCTATATCTACACTAACATTATAAAGAGGAAAGATTTGTATTTTTGTATGTAACGAATAAACTCAAAACGATTTTAATAATTCTTTTTTCATTAGAAAGCTACATTATCACTGAGTAACATAGGCTATATCTACACTTATCTTATAAAGAGGACAGATTTGTATTTTTATATGTAACGGATAAACTCAAAAAGTACTGGACCGATTTTTATAATTTGTTTTCATTAGAAAGCTACATTATCACTGAGTAACATAGGCTATATCTACACTAATACATATTATAAAGAGGAAAGATTTGTACTTTTGTATGCAACGAATAAACTCAAAAGTAGTAGACCGATTTTAATAATTCTTTTTTCATTAGAAAGCTACATTATCACTGAGTAACATAGGCTATATCTACACTTATCTTATAAAGAGGAAAGATTTGTATTTTTGTATGTAACGAATAAACTCAAAAAGTACTGGACCGATTTTAATAATTCTTTTTTCATTAGAAAGCTACATTATCACTGAGTAACATAGGCTATATCTACACTAATATTATAAAGAAGAAAGATTTGTATTTTTATATGCAACGGATAAACTCAAAAAGTACTGGACCGATTTTTATAATTCTTTTTTCATTAGAAAGCTATATTATCGCTGAATAACATAGGCTATATCTACACTAATATTATTAAGAGGAAAGATTTGTATTTTCGTATGAAACGGACAAACTCAAAAAGTACTGGACCGATTTTAATAATTCTTTTTTCATTAGAAAGCTACATTATCGCTGAGTAACATAGGCTATATCTACACTAATACATATTATAAAGAGGAAAGATTTGTACTTTTGTATGCAACGAATAAACTCAAAAGTACTGGACCGATTTTAATAATTGTTTTTTCATTAGAAAGCTACATTATTACTGAGTAACATAGGCTATATCTACACTTATCTTATAAAGAGGAAAGATTTGTATTTTTATATGTAACGGATAAACTCAAAAAGTACTGGACCGATTTTTATAATTCTTTTTTCATTAGAAAGCTATATTATCGCTGAGTAACATAGGCTATATCTACACTAATATTATTAAGAGGAAAGATTTGTATTTTCGTATGCAACGGATAAACTCAAAAAGTACTTGACCGATTTTAATAATTCTTTTTTCATTAGAAAGCTACATTATCACTGAGTAACATAGGCTATATCTACACTAATACATATTATAAAAAGGAAAGATTTGTATTTTTGTATGTAACGGATAAACTCAAAAAGTACTGGACCGATTTTTATAATTCTTTTTCATTAGAAAGCTACATTATCACTGAGTAACACAGGCTATATCTACACTTATCTTATAAAGAGGAACGATTTGTATTTTTGTATGTAACGAATAAACTCAAAAAGTACTGGACCGATTTTAATAATTCTTTTTTCATTAGAAAGCTACATTATCACTGAGTAACATAGGCTATATCTACACTAATATTATAAAGAAGAAAGATTTGTATTTTTGTATGTAACGAATAAACTCAAAAAGTACTGGACCGATTTTAATAATTCCTTTTTTCATTAGAAAGATACATTTTCACTGAGTAACATAGGCTATATCTACACTAATATCATAAAGAGGAAAGATTTGTATTTTCATTCATTAGAAAGCTACGTTATCACTGAGTAACATAGGCTATATCTACACTAATATTATAAAGAGGAAAGATTTGTATTTTTATATGTAACGGATAAACTCAAAATGTACTGGACCGATTTTAATAATTCTTTGTTCATTAGAAAGCTATATTATCGCTGAGTAACATAGGCTATATCTACACTTATATTATAAAGAGAAAAGATTTGTATTTTGGTATGCAACGGATAAACTCAAAAAGTACTGGACCGATTTTTATAATTCTTTTTTCATTAGAAAGCTATATTATCGCTGAGTAACATAGGCTATATCTACACTAATATTATTAAGAGGAAAGATTTGTATTTTCGTATGCAACGGATAAACTCAAAAAGTACTTGACCGATTTTAATAATTCTTTTTTCATTAGAAAGCTACATTATCACTGAGTAACATAGGCTATATCTACACTAATACATATTATAAAAAGGAAAGATTTGTATTTTTGTATGTAACGGATAAACTCAAAAAGTACTGGACCGATTTTTATAATTCTTTTTCATTAGAAAGCTACATTATCACTGAGTAACACAGGCTATATCTACACTTATCTTATAAAGAGGAAAGATTTGTATTTTTGTATGTAACGAATAAACTCAAAAAGTACTGGACCGATTTTAATAATTCTTTTTTCATTAGAAAGCTACATTATCACTGAGTAACATAGGCTATATCTACACTAATATTATAAAGAAGAAAGATTTGTATTTTTATATGCAACGGATAAACTCAAAAAGTACTGGACCGATTTTTATAATTCTTTTTTCATTAGAAAGCTATATTATCGCTGAGTAACATAGGCTATATCTACACTAATATGATTAAGAGGAAAGATTTGTATTTTCGTATGCAACGGATAAACTCAAAAAGTACTGGACCGATTTTAATAATTCTTTTTTCATTAGAAAGCTACATTATCACTGAGTAACATAGGCTATATCTACACTTATACATATTATAAAGAGGAAAGATTTGTACTTTTGTATGCAACGAATAAACACAAAAGTACTGGACCGATTTTAATAATTCTTTCTTCATTAGAAAGCTACATTATCACTGAGTAACATAGGCTATATCTACACTAATATTATAAAGAGGAAAGATTTGTATTTTTGTATGTAACGAATAAACTCAAAAAGTACTGGACCGATTTTAATAATTCCTTTTTTCATTAGAAAGATACATTTTCACTGAGTAACATAGGCTATATCTACACTTATATCATAAAGAGGAAAGATTTGTATTTTCATTCATTAGAAAGCTACGTTATCACTGAGTAACATAGGCTATATCTACACTAATATTATAAAGATGAAAGATTTGTATTTTTGTATGTAACGAATAAACTCAAAAAGTACTGGACCGATTTTTATAATTCTTTTTCATTAGAAAGCTACATTATCACTGAGTAACATAGGCTTTATCTACACTAATATTATAAGGAGGAAAGCTTTGTATTTTCATTCATTAGAAAGCTACATTATCACTGCGTAACATAGGCTATATCTCTACTAATATTATAAAGAGGAAAGATTTGTATTTTCGTATTTAACGAATAAACTCAAAAAGTACTGGACCGATTTTCATAATTCTTTTTTCATTAGAAAGCTACATTATTACTGAGTAACATAGGCTATATCTACACTTACATTATAAAGAGGAAAGATTTGTATTTTTGTATATAACGAATAAACTCAAAAAGTACTGGACCGATTTTAATAATTCTTTTTTCATTAGAAAGCTACATTATCACTGAGTAACATAGGCTATATCTACACTAATATTATAAAGAGGAAAGATTTGTATTTTTGTATGTAACGAATAAACTCAAAAAGTACTGGACCGATTTTAATAATTCCTTTTTTCATTAGAAAGATACATTTTCACTGAGTAACATAGGCTATATCTACACTAATATCATAAAGAGGAAAGATTTGTATTTTCATTCATTAGAAAGCTACGTTATCACTGAGTAACATAGGCTATATCTACACTAATATTATAAAGAGGAAAGATTTGTATTTTTGTATGCAACGAATAAACTCAAAAAGTACTGGACCGATTTTAATAAATCTTTTTTCATTTGAAAGCTACTTTATCACTGAGTAACATAGGCTATATCTACATTTATATTATAAAGAGCACAGATTTGTATTTTTGTATGTAACGAACAAACTCAAAAAGTACTGGACCGATTTTAATAATTCTTTTTTCATTAGAAAGCTACATTATCACTGAGTAACATAGGCTATATTTTCACTAATATTATAAAGAGGAAAGATTTGTATTTTTATATGTAACGGATAAACTCAAAATGTACTGGACCGATTTTAATAATTCTTTTTTCATTAGAAAGCTACATTATCACTGAGTAACATAGGCTATATATAAGATTTGTATTTTTGTATGTAACGGATAAACTCTAAAAAGTACTGGACCGATTTTTATAATTCTTTTTCGTTAGAAAGCTACATTATCACTGAGTAACATAGGCTATATCTACACTTATCTTATAAAGAGGAAAGATTTGTATTTTTATATGTAACGGATAAACTCAAAAAGTACTGGACAGATTTTTATAATTTTTTTTCATAAGAAAGCTACATTATCACTGAGTAACATAGGCTATATCTACACTTATATTATAAAGAGGAAAGATTTGTATTTTTGTATGTAACGAATAAACTCAAAAAGTACTGGACCGATTTTAATAATTCTTTTTTCATTAGAAAGCTACATTATCACTGAGTAACATAGGCTATATCTACACTAATATTATAAAGAAGAAAGATTTGTATTTTTATATGCAACGGATAAACTCAAAAAGTACTGGACCGATTTTTATAATTCTTTTTTCATTAGAAAGCTATATTATCGCTGAGTACCATAGGCTATATCTACACTAATATGATTAAGAGGAAAGATTTGTATTTTCGTATGCAACGGATAAACTCAAAAAGTACTGGACCGATTTTAATAATTCTTTTTTCATTAGAGAGCTACATTATCACTGAGTAACATAGGCTATATCTACACTTATACATATTATAAAGAGGAAAGATTCGTACTTTTGTATGCAACGAATAAACACAAAAGTACTGGACCGATTTTAATAATTCTTTCTTCATTAGAAAGCTACATTATCACTGAGTAACATAGGCTATATCTACACTAATATTATAAAGATGAAAATTTGTATTTTTGTATGTAACGAATAAACTCAAAAAGTACTGGACCGATTTTTATAATTCTTTTTTATTAGAAAGCTACATTATCACTGAGTAACATAGGCTTTATCTACACTAATATTATAAGGAGGAAAGCTTTGTATTTTCATTCATTAGAAAGCTACATTATCACTGCGTAACATAGGCTATATCTTTACTAATATTATAAAGAGGAAAGATTTGTATTTTCGTATTTAACGAATAAACTCAAAAAGTACTGGACCGATTTTCATAATTCTTTTTTCATTAGAAAGCTACATTATTACTGAGTAACATAGGCTATATCTACACTTACATTATAAAGAGGAAAGATTTGTATTTTTGTATATAACGAATAAACTCAAAAAGTACTGGACCGATTTTAATAATTCTTTTTTCATTAGAAAGCTACATTATCACTGAGTAACATAGGCTATATCTACACTAATATTATAAAGAGGAAAGATTTGTATTTTTGTATGTAACGAATAAACTCAAAAAGTACTGGACCGATTTTAATAATTCCTTTTTTCATTAGAAAGATACATTTTCACTGAGTAACATAGGCTATATCTACACTAATATCATAAAGAGGAAAGATTTGTATTTTCATTCATTAGAAAGCTACGTTATCACTGAGTAACATAGGCTATATCTACACTAATATTATAAAGAGGAAAGATTTGTATTTTTGTATGCAACGAATAAACTCAAAAATTACTGGACCGATTTTAATAAATCTTTTTTCATATGAAAGCTACATTATCACTGAGTAACATAGGCTATATCTACATTTATATTATAAAGAGCAAAGATTTGTATTTTTGTATGTAACGAACAAACTCAAAAAGTACTGGACCGATTTTAATAATTCTTTTTTCATTAGAAAGCTACATTATCACTGAGTAACATAGGCTTTATCTACACTAATATTTTAAAGAGGAAAGATTTGTATTTTTGTATTTAACGAATAAACTCAAAAAGTACTGGACCGATTTTATTTATTCTTTTTCATTAGAAAGCTACATTATCACTGAGTAACATAGGCTATATCTACACTAATATTATAAAGAGGAAAGATTTGTATTTTTGTATGTAACGAATAAACTCAAACGATTTTAATAATTCTTTTTTCATTAGAAAGCTACATTATCACTGAGTAACATAGGCTCTATCTACACTTATCTTATAAAGAGGAAAGATTTGTATTTTTATATGTAACGGATAAACTCAAAAAGTACTGGACCGATTTTTATAATTTTTTCTCATTAGAAATCTACATTATCACTGAGTAACATAGGCTATATCTACACTTATATTATAAAGAGGAAAGATTTGTATTTTTGTATGTAACGAATAAACTCAAAAAGTACTGGACCGATTTTAATAATTCTTTTTTCATTAGAAAGCTACATTATCACTGAGTAACATAGGCTATATCTACACTAATATTATAAAGAAGAAAGATTTGTATTTTTATATGCAACGGATAAACTCAAAAAGTACTGGACCGATTTTTATAATTCTTTTTTCATTAGAAAGCTATATTATCGCTGAGTAACATAGGCTATATCTACACTAATATTATTAAGAGGAAAGATTTGTATTTTCGTATGCAACGGATAAACTCAAAAAGTACTGGACCGATTTTAATAATTCTTTTTTCATTAGAAAGCTACATTATCACTGAGTAACATAGGCTTTATCTACACTTATACATATTATAAAGAGGAAAGATTTGTACTTTTGTATGCAACGAATAAACACAAAAGTACTGGACCGATTTTAATAATTCTTTCTTCATTAGAAAGCTACATTATCACTGAGTAACATAGGCTATATCTACACTAATATTATAAAGATGAAAGATTTGTATTTTTGTATGTAACGAATAAACTCACAACGATTTTAATAATTCTTTTTTCATTAGAAAGCTACATTATCACTGAGTAACATAGGCTATATCTACACTTATCTTATAAAGAGGAAAGATTTGTATTTTTATATGTAACGGATAAACTCAAAAAGTACTGGACCGATTTTTATAATTCTTTTTTCATTAGAAAGCTATATTATCGCTGAGTAACATAGGCTATATCTACACTAATATTATTAAGAGGAAAGATTTGTATTTTCGTATGCAACAGATAAACTCAAAAAGTACTGGACCGATTTTAATAATTCTTTTTTCATTAGAAAGCTACATTATCACTGAGTAACATAGGCTATATCTACACTAATACATATTATAAAGAGGAAAGATTTGTATTTTTGTATGTAACGGATAAATTCAAAAAGTACTGGACCGATTTTTATAATTCTTTTTCATTAGAAAGCTACATTATCACTGAGTAACACAGGCTATATCTACACTTATCTTATAAAGAGGAAAGATTTGTATTTTTGTATGTAACGAATAAACTCAAAAAGTACTGGACCGATTTTAATAATTCTTTTTTCATTAGAAAGCTACATTATCACTGAGTAACATAGGCTATATCTTCACTAATATTATAAAGAGGAAAGATTTGTATTTTTATATGTAACGGATAAACTCAAAAAGTACTAGACCGATTTTTATAATTCTTTTTTCATTAGAAAGCTACATTATCACTGAGTAACATAGGCTATATATAAGATTTGTAGTTTTGTATGTAACGGATAAACTCAAAAAGTACTGGACCAATTTTTATAATTCTTTTTCATTAGAAAGCTACATTATCACTGAGTAACATAGGCTATATCTACACTTATCTTATAAAGAGGAAAGATTTGTATTTTTGTATGTAACGAATAAACTCAAAAAGTACTGGACCGATTTCAATAATTCATTTTTCATTAGAAAGCTATATTATCACTGAGTAACATAGGTTATATCTACACTAATATTATAAAGAGGAAAGATTTGTTTTTTTATATGTAACGGATAAACTCAAAAAGTACTGGACCGATTTTTATAATTCTTTTTTCATTAGAAAGCTATATTATCGCTGAGTAACATAGGCTTTATCTACACTTATATTATTAAGAGGAAAGATTTGTATTTTCGTATGCAACGGATAAACTCAAAAAGTACTGGACCGATTTTAATAATTCTTTTTTCATTAGAAAGCTACATTATCACTGAGTAACATAGGCTATATCTACACTAATACATATTATAAAGAGGAAAGATTTGTACTTTTGTATGCAACGAATAAACTCAAAAGTACTGGACCGATTATAATAATTCTTTTTTCATTAGAAAGCTACATTATCACTGACTAACATAGGCTATATCTACACTAATATTATAAAGAGGAAAGATTTGTATTTTTGTATGTAACGAATAAACTCAAAACGATTTTAATAATTCTTTATTAATTAGAAAGCTACATTATCACTGAGTAACATAGGCTATATCTACACTAATATTATAAAGAGGAACGATTTGTATTTTTGTATGTAACGGATAAACTCAAAAAGTACTGAACTGATTTTTATAATTCTTTTTCATTAGAAAGCTACATTATCACTGAGTAACATAGGCTATATCTACACTAATCTTATAAAAAGGAAAGATTTGTATTTTTGTATGTAACGAATAAACTCAAAAAGTACTGGACCGATTTTAATAATTCTTTTTTCATTAGAAAGCTACATTATCACTGAGTAACATAGGCTATATCTAAACTGATCTTATAAAGAGGAAAGATTTGTATTTTTGTATGTAACGAATAAACTCAAAAAGTACTGGACCGATTTTTATAATTCTTTTTCATTAGAAAGCTACATTATCACTGAGTAACATAGGCTTTATCTACACTAATATTATAAGGAGGAAAGCTTTGTATTTTCATTCATTAGAAAGCTACATTATCACTGCGTAACATAGGCTATATCTTTACTAATATTATAAAGAGGAAAGATTTGTATTTTCGTATGTAACGAATAAACTCAAAAAGTACTGGACCGATTTTCATAATTCTTTTTCCATTAGAAAGCTACATTATTACTGAGTAACATAGGCTATATCTACACTTACATTATAAAGAGGAAAGATTTGTATTTTTGTATATAACGAATAAACTCAAAAAGTACTGGACCGATTTTAATAATTCTTTTTTCATTAGAAAGCTACATTATCACTGAGTAACATAGGCTATATCTACACTAATATTATAAAGAGGAAAGATTTGTATTTTTGTATGTAACGAATAAACTCAAAAAGTACTGGACCGATTTTTATAATTCTTTTTTCATTAGAAAGCTACATTATCACTGAGTAACATAGGCTATATCTACACTAATATCATAAAGAGGAAAGATTTGTATTTTCATTCATTAGAAAGCTACGTTATCACTGAGTAACATAGGCTATATCTACACTAATATTATAAAGAGGAAAGATTTGTATTTTTGTATGCAACGAATAAACTCAAAAAGTACTGGACCGATTTTAATAAATCTTTTTTCATTTGAAAGCTACATTATCACTGAGTAACATAGGCTATATCTACACTTATATTATAAAGAGCAAAGATTTGTATTTTTGTATGTAACGAACAAACTCAAAAAGTACTGGACCGATTTTAATAATTCTTTTTTCATTAGAAAGCTACATTATCACTGAGTAACATAGGCTATATCTACACTAATATTTTAAAGAGGAAAGGTTTGTATTTTTGTATTTAACGAATAAACTCAAAAAGTACTGGACCGATTTTAATTATTCTTTTTCATTAGAAAGCTTCATTATCACTGCGTAACATAGGCTATATCTACACTTATCTTATAAAGAGAGAAAGATTTTTATAATTCTTTTTTCATTAGAAAGCTACATTATCACTGAGTAATATGGGCTATATTTAGTACTAGATTACTATAGAAATCTTAAGAAATTTCTATTAAAACCGACCGAAGGTGTAAAAAAATTAGCCATAAAATGTCTTTCATAGCATCCGCTGCGAAGAGTATTAATGATAGGACAAAAAAATGTTTTCTAATTTAGTGATTCATGGTCGTTTTAATTAGCATGCCTATAACTTAAATATCTGTACCTATTTATGTCTACCCGTGGGAATCCGGGACGGGCCGCTAGTATTAAATAATATAATACAATACCCGCTTCGCGGTTAACAAAATAACAAATTGTGTAGTTTTAAAACTCAAATAAAATAATGCTTAAACCACAAAAACGCGCACCAAAATAAACTCATCTAAGAGCAAACGAGAAAGATAAAACATGACACACGCCCTAAATCCTGATTCAATTTCGATTCAATTCTCCTTGAAAGAAGTTTTTTGCAAACCTATCAAAGTAAACTAGAGCAAAGTATTTGGAGAAAGTGTTGAACATGAGCATAAAGCAAATAAAATAAACAATTAATTTTTAAATAGTATTCCAATTTTATGGAGCTGAAAAAATCCACAGAATGCGAAGGTGGTTACACAAGCAATTCCCGAATGTTGAAGAAAATATTGTACATTCAAGAAAATATAGTACATTCTATGCCAAATGAATCAAATAAATAGAAATAACGCTTTGTTTTAACGTTTTACTACTACCCGAGTAAAGCAACATAGAAAAATTAGAAGAAAAATTACTGAAAGCTGTTAACTATTCAAAAGATTTCGGGATTGTATACTGTTTCAAAACAATCAAACAAGTTGAAAATAAGTTGTATAAAATGTTTTGAAGTTTGTTTTATTCTCATTGATTCTATTTTTATGTGTAGACGTAACCCAGTTCTACATATTAAAAACAAAAGAGACTGGGAGTGACCCACACTGATAACTTCCAATTGATGCCCGCTAAAAAATTTTGTTGAACTTTTAAGAAATCTTACCAAATAATAACAACAATATTTACATGGGATAACACAACTCTGAAGTAAGCGTGTTTCTTTATTCTGAAGATATTTAAGTCAAAATTAAATTTTAAAAGTTTTAATATCGTTTGTATAGAATAAAATGATTTTGAGGTCACAAACAATTTTTGTTCTTACCCGTTCTTAGTAGTATTGTTTTAAGTTTGTTTTCTTGAGAAAAAACTGTCACTTGAATACAACTTTTAGCAAATGTTAAAAACAATATAAACGTTTGAAAATTCGATTCCTTATAGACCGCAAAATTCATAAATAAAAATACTCAATTTACATTAAGCAAACAAAGAATATATTTATTAAATTATAGTATGCATTTCGGTCCACAACTGGGGAACCATCATCAGCGAGCATCAATATACACTAAATAAGATTACAAAAGAGAAGCAGTGCAAGACAAAATGAAAATGAAAAAAAAAAAAACAAAAACAATTACATACATAGTAAAGTTACATTTATATTGATAACATGAAAAAAATTATTTCTTATTTTGTTATTGTTTTTAAACAACCAAACAAAGGTGATTGAATTGCTCCTGGTTCAAGATTCATCAGGTTGTCATTTATATGTATATATAACGATTCATAGGCATCAAGCTTTGAAGGTCTGCTGATTGATTTAAAAAGGCGAACATTTTCAATACCAAATTTGTTGTGCGGTACTTCGTGGTTAACATCATATGCGTGGGAGGCGATTGCATTCTCAAGTTTCTTGCATTTAACTGCACGAAGGTGTTCATTGAACCTAGTTTGTAATGCTCTTCTTGTTTGACCTATATATTTTTGGTTGCAGTTGGTACAGGTTACTTCATAGACGCCACTTAGTTGTTCAAACGGGGTTTTGTCTTTCGTGGAGCCAAGGGCGAGCTTTAATTTGTTGTTATTGGAAAAAACCATTGACACCAAACAATGGAACAGCTCTTTGATCAAACTTAAAAATCGAAACGTTTATTACTTAAAAGCAGATAAAGGCAATCAGGTGGTTATTATGGACAAAAATGAATATGATCATAGAATGAAAAAATCTATTGAGGAAGACAATTTTAGTATTTGTAAAAAATCTCCACTCCCAACAATGATTAAGGATGCCAAAACAGCGATCGATGCAATATCTCGTGTTTTTGGGATTAACAAATATTGTTTAATTGTGTCGAACCCGTCGGTCCCACTTATGTACGGTCTTCCTAAAGTCCACAAAAGTGGGGACAAAATGAGGAAAATTGTTTCTAATATAAACTCACCCCTTTCCAAGGTAGCTCGTTGGCTAGTAAACGAATTAAAAAAGTTTGGTCCATTTGAAGGCTATTCTGTCAAAAATACCTATGATTTTGTAGACAAAGTCAAAGACGTTGTTATAGAGGATGACGAAATAATGATTTCCTTTGATGTGACAGCTCTTTTTCCATCTGTTCCAATAAACATTGCTGTTGAATCGATTAAAAAACACCTTAACAAATGCAATCTATCAACCGATCAGTTCAACACTTATGTGGAGAC
Organism: Eupeodes latifasciatus; assembly: GCA_920104205.1. Lineage (NCBI taxonomy): Eukaryota > Metazoa > Arthropoda > Insecta > Diptera > Syrphidae > Eupeodes > Eupeodes latifasciatus. The sequence continues at coordinate 267,426,750 of OV049924.1, read as the reverse complement.
TATTGAATTGTGTATGAAACACAATTGTTTCAGATTTCGTGATGTTTTCTACTCAAACGTTTTTGGGTGCAGTATGGGTAATAGCCTTTCACCTTACGTTGCGGAAGCGTTCATGAGCAATTTTGAATCGGATCTAAAGACTGAAGGTATTTTACCCCGCACTTGGTTTAGATATGTGGACGACACCTTTGTAATCGTGAAAGAAACCAATGTGGAACATATTTTGGAAACCATCAACACCCGTTATCCAAGTATACAATTCACTTTTGAAAAAGAAAACCCAATCGAACACACTCTACCTTTTCTTGATCTGGAAATAAAACGCCAAGACAAAAAACTTCATTTCGCAGTTTACCGAAAATCAACATCAACGGATAGATACATTACGAACGATTCATTTTGTCCGTATCAACAAAAAATAGCTTCTTTTCATTCCATGGTACATAGACTTTTCTGCCTTCCATTGTCAGTTGAAAACTATAAACGGGAGTATGAACAAATCAAACATATAGCTGATGTAAATGGTTTTCATTCAACCTTAATTGACCGTCTCATCCACAAACATTCAAGGAAAATTAAACGCAACAAAGAAAGTACACTTTTTTCACAAAATTCAATCGTCTTATCATCACAAGCACAACGAGTTTCTGTCCCCTTTGCACCTTCTGTGACCAACAAGCTTCAAAATATTTTTGAGAAATCAAACTTGCAAATGGTTTTTTCCAATAACAACAAATTAAAGCTCGCCTTTGGCTCCACGAAAGACGAAACCCCGTTTGAACAACTAAGTGGCGTCTATGAAGTAACCTGTACCAACTGCAACCAAAAATATATAGGTCAAACAAGAAGAGGATTACAAACTAGGTTCAATGAACACCTTCTCGCAGTTAAATGCAAGAAACTTGAGAATGCAATCGCCTCCCACGCATACGATGTTAACCACGAAGTACCGCACAACAAATTTGGTATTGAAAATGTTCGCCTCATCAGCAGACCTTCAAAGCTTGATGCCTATGAATCGTTATATATAAAGGGTGTCCCAAAATTACGCCAAGATTTGAATTAAATAGAAAACGCCGTTTTTAGTCTTTTGATAGTTATATTTTTATTGACTCGTAAAGTACATAGGATAGGGTTATGTATGGAATAACACATCGGACAAATGGCCTCCACGGCTTTGCATGCACATGCGCACTCTTTTGTTGAAATTTTCCATGACCATTCTGCATAAATGTGGCTGAATTTCGTTGATGCAGCGTTGAATCGGGTTGGGTTCGAAATCCTGTATGGATCATAATACTGTATTTAAAATACTGTATCTCAAAATACTGTATTTCAAAATACTGTATGTACAAAATACTGTATGATCAAAATACTGTAGCTCAAAATTCTGTATCTTAAAATTCTGTATACCAACATTCTGTATTTCAAAATGCTGTAAATAGGCTGACAAATAAAAATCGTTTTGATAATGTAAAAAAGTGCGCACTTTTTTACATTATCAAAACGATTTGTATTTTTGTATTTGTCAGCCTATTTACAGCATTTTGAAATACAGAATTTTAAAAACAGATTACTTTTATAAAGAATACATCATAATATTTTTTAATTGGCATAATGTTCTAATATATGTACATACTTCCCTTGAACAATAACATTATGATAATTCATAAGTCTTTGAATTAATTAAAAAAAAAAAAAAAATGGTATCTTCGTCTTATTTTCTCTTCCCATTTTCTTCTTATTAATTGTTATTTCTCTCACAGTTGTATATGAATTGTTGTTACCACAATCAACAATTCCATAAGCAATTACACCGAACTTATTTTTCTGTCAAAACTTCCACGTGTTCGTTCATTTCGTTGATATTTAAAAGCTAATGCAAATTTAAGAATTAAGTGAAATTGGAGTTTCAATAAATGACATAATGTACATACATATACATAAATCGAGTTCTGCTTTTGTTGTTCTCTATAATGGAAACTTAAGAGCGGAATTTTTCAAAAATACAGTATTTTTAGATAATGTTTTGCTCATACAGCATTTTGAGAAGAAGAATTTTGAGATACAGTATTATCAGATACAGTATTATCAGATACAGTATTTTGACAACACAGCATTTTGAGATACAGTATATTAACCATACAGTATTATGAATATACAGTATCATACAGTATGATACAGAATTTTAACCATACAGTATTTTAAAATACAGCATTTCAAGCCGCTCCCCGTTGAATCTCCTCCTTTAATGCACGGGTGGTTGTGGGCTTGTTGACATAGACTTGTGATTTCAAATAACCCCATAAAAAGAAGTCTAATGGTGTTAAATCACACGATCTAGGAGGCCAATTTTGATCACCGAAACGAAAGAGTACACGACCTGGAAATGTCTCATGCAGTAATTGAATTGTTTCACGGGCTGTATGACATGTGGCACCGTCTTGTTGAAACCACATATTGGACACATCAATATCATCCAATTTTGGCAGAAAGAACTGTGTAATCATGTTGTTGCGGTAAATTTTACCACAAGAAGTTTCATCTCCCTTTTTGCTAACCACCCTTAAAAATTCTTACTGCGGCCGCAAAATTCTGGAAGAGTTTAGTAGAAACCTGGACCATCAGCCAGTGACCTGCTCTTCTAGCATTTTGGGAAAGCAAATTTAACAGGTCCTACCAAAGTGTGCGAAAGGATTCCACACCAACGAACTGTGCGACGGTTGGCCCACATATTGGATAAACAATATCGTCAAGGCATGAAGACGATACCCATGCCCAACAATGTGTGTAGAAAAGTCACACCAACTTTAACGTAGTATGGCCGAGGGCCCACCATAAAGTACATATTAACGATAGAAAAATCACTCTAAGAATATCTTAATAACTTTTATTTTAATTATAGGCTTGGCTACCGACTTCCTGCAACACCACATAAGTAGTCTTTCCTCAACCAAAAACTAGCGCGTGTAGATACTCGGTAATGCGAGGAATTCCACACGATTTTTCCAGAAAGTCTTGGCTGGAATGGGTTGGAAAGTGAAGAGCTGAACTCACTCATTGAGCTACTGGGTGATCGCATCACCTTTTTAAAGAGATCGCGTGCGATGAAAGATATCTGGCTTCTCGGTCGCACACCCCAATCTTATGGATGGAGGAAGTTGCGGGACCGAGACAGATCGATCACCACGCAAAAGATCCGAGAGGATTGCCTAAGGGCAGGTAGCCGGAAGGGTTAAGCTCGCCATGATGATGGCCACTATTTGGATTGCGCCCAAAGCTATTAGACGAAGAAAAAAAATTGTGTGAAGGATTTTACGTAAAGTAATTTTGTGTACGATAATTTTTTTTAATTTTTTTGGTATTGAGTTGAAGATTTTTGTTCTACTCTGGAGAAAAGTTTTTTTGGAGGAAGGACTACGATAGCTGTTGTGGAGGTTGAAAAGCTAAGTATAGTGTTTTCTTTGTTTCCTAAGAATTTTGCTTTTCTTTGTGTCCTTTTTTTTTGTCTCGAATTCGTCCTTTTGACCTTCGAGTCGAAGTGTTTAACCGTTTGGTTTTGATTCGAAAATTTTCTTGAGGTGATTTTTCTTGGTTGTTTTTTTTTCACTTTTGTTTAATAATTTTTCATATTTCATATCTTTTTCATATTTTTTTTTATCGAGATTTGACCTTCTGTCAATCTCAAAATCTCTACTTGTAATTTTATTATCAAAAAAGATCCTGGTTTTTAATCCCGGCTTCGGCCAAGGTTTTCCAGGCAATAAAAGATAATTTTAATTTCCCTTCTGGAAAATAAACACACTCTTTTATTTCATAATTTGTTTGAAGACTAATTTTTCAGCTCTTGGTTTTGGTAAACTTCCATTAAAAAGTTTCCTGGCGCCCATGGTAATCAATACGACTTGGTGAAATTCACCCCTTCGTATTTTGATATCACTTTTATTTCAATTTTATTAATCACCTCGATTAATAAAATATTCACAAATCGAAACCCCCCCTTAAGCTGAGCTACCGTGCTGGCAATACTTTTATTGCTACCTGTGGTGAATTCTTTCATCTGTTTGTCATATCGACTGACGTTTCTTTTGTCATAATAACTTTCGCGGCACATTGGCGGTGTGCAATTTGTTTAATTTAAAATAATTTAAAGTAAAGAATTTAATTCGCGTACGGTTGTAATCAATATTGGATTCGGAAATCCAATAGTGATTAAATTATCTAACTTATTATATACAATCGGTCGGTCGGTCGGTGGAAAAATTCATTACAATTTGGCGTCCACAACGTGGGGCTTTCTTGCTTTCTGTTTTGTGTGGAATTGGAATACCTACTTGTGATTGTTTGGTTTTGTCCTGTGTTTAGGGAAGTTAATTGTTTTTGTGATTCACTTTTCTTTTAAAGATTTAATTACTTGGTGGTGTTTGTTTTTTCATTTAGGTGAGCTGTCTCGGGAATTTACGGCCACAGGAGGCCTAAGGATATAACCTTAAAAAGGAAAGAAGGGAGTTCGGGAGTGTTTGTTTGATTTTGGCTGAAAAAAAATAAGTGAGTCCTTGGAACATTCTTTATTAGTTTTTTTTTTCTCATACATTGTTTCTTATTCGTGGTATATACATACATATATAATTTTTTATTGATTTTGGATATTTAATTTACTTTTATATAAAGTGATATTTCTTTTTGCTTTTGGAATCCATTTTGTGAAAGTGATTCTATAGTGTTCTCTCTCGCACCTTTTTGTGGATATAGATTGCGTATTTTAGTGAAGTTTTGTTCAATATTCAAGTGTTGCCATTTTACCATTTCGATACTTTTAATAGATTTTTTTTTAATTTTCTTTCGATATTTTAATTTGATCGAATTTAATAATTAATTAATTATTTGAACAGGTGTTGCCACTTTAGGTTATCGGGATCTGGGAAATATTTAAAAAAAAAAAAACATTTTTTCTCTTCTCTTGCGATTTTTTTTTTATAAAGTTAAAATAAAATATTGTTCAACGACCGGTTTACGTAGTTGTTTTTTTAATCGTTAGTTACTATAATTAAATTGCTTTTAAATAAAAGAAATCAAATTTTCTTTGGAGTTTTGCGACTTTTCGTTTCTTTCGCGTCTGCTAGTAATACGTTTCTTTTTGGTATCAATTTTTTTTAGCTCAAGATTATTCACATAGCCTTTTAAATGTGTTTCGTGGATCATTTTGGAAAATAGTATTTTTTGTAATATGGATGTGAGCCAGATTAATAGGTTATCTCAGGACGAGATTACCTATGAAATAGAATGTCGCGGTTTGATTGTCGGTACGGTTGAAGATATGAGAAAGTCTCTTAGGACAACGCTTAAGTTAGAACGTAGGAATTCTTTTGTAGCTGCATCATATCCTTTCACTTTCGAGGAGGATTTGATGGCAGTTGAAAAGAAAGTGGTTGAGATAGGGAAACTTTTAGGGAATCCCCCGAAGTCGGAAACTTCGGGTGAATATTTAAAGATTTTGACGAAAGTAGAATGGTGCTTGCGTAGGTTAGATAGGAGCATTCCTGAAAATGAAAGTCAGGATAAATCAAAGCTTGCCTTGAAAAATAAGGTGATTATGACCATGTCGGTATTAGAGGGGGATGATGAGGAGGATATTGAGGAAGAACAGGTTGTAAGGGAAAAGGAAAGGGATAAACAGCTTCCGGCTGCAACAACAAGAAGTGTGTCAATGGGTACAGCTGTCGATACACCAACAAGCTTAGGAGAAGCAGGCAACAGGAGGAATAATACTGAAAGTGGGGATTTTGTTCCAGGAAGGATTTATGTGGAATCGGACCGATTCCTCAACATCGCCAAATGGGAGGTCAAATTCACTGGGGAACGCTGCGGTACCTCAGTGAATGCATTTCTAGAGAGGATTGAGGAAATGAGACAGGCTAGGGGGGTTTCTGAAACCCAACTTTTTAGGTCAGCAGTAGAGCTTTTCGTCGGAAAAGCATTGATTTGGTATAGGGCAGTTAGGGTTTCGGTTAATTCGTGGCAGGAACTCGTGAAAGAGTTGAAACTCGAATTCTTGCCACCGAATTATGACGATCAGCTTTTAGAGGAGATTAGGCGTCGGACTCAAGGCAAGGATGAATCCATCGGTCTCTATGTCGCGACGATGTCGAATTTGTTTGGTAGATTGACAGAACCCATAACTGAAAGTAGAAGGTTGTCAATGATCCAAAGGAACTTGACACCCTTTTACCAAACACAACTTGGTTTGGCGAAACCAACTTGTGTGTCAGATTTGGTGACGTTAGGTAGGAGTCTAGAAGCCGTTAGGGCCAACGTAGATGCGTATGTTCCACCACCAAGTGTTAGGCAGAATAGGTCTTTGCTAGAACCGGATCTAGCATATGTAGGTGTCGATACTCCCTCGGTTTCGGTTGTTACAGAGAACAACGAAACTCATCGTCAGGCCCAATCATCGAACCAATCTCGAGCCAATTCGAGCATTCGGTGTTTTAAGTGTAATGGATCAGGCCATTATGCAGATAGGTGTTCCACTCCTAGGCGTTGTTTCGGTTGTGGGGCTTTAGGGGTCAAAAGATCTGAGTGTAGGAAATGCTCGGGAAATGGGCAGCGAACTCCTGCGGTAGCAGGGCGAGGAGTTCAGAAGCGTTAGGGTTTTTGCCTGCTGGAAACCAGCTGGTAAATAGGGTTCATTTAGGGTTCACCTTGGAGGCAAACGGGAATGATAGGAGACCATTTTTAAAAGTTAGTATTTATGGTTCTGAATTCGTAGGACTACTAGATTCAGGAGCTTCCAGGACCATAATAGGTAGGGACTCTTGGAAAATACTTGGTGATTTAGGGTTTACTGTGAAGAAAGACACTGTCCACTGCGTGTGTTTGGCAGACGGGTCAGGTGTCGAAGTGTTAGGGACACTCTCTCTTCCGATAGTAGTTGAGGATAGGGCAATCCTTATTGATTGCTTAATTATACCAACTTTGCCGCACACCGTGATTTTAGGCGCAGATTTTTGGGCGCTGTCGGGCATTGTCTCGGATCTCAGGTCACGAGAGTGGAATTTTTCCGAACAGAACATTGCTGTTTCGGTATGTTCTATTATAGAACGATCAGAGTTGGATGATAGGGAAATAAAAGCTTTAGAAACATTAGTGGAGGATTCGTTTAGGAAAATGCCCGAGGGCTTAGGTTGCACAACACTAGTCGAGCACAAAATTAGGACGTCGGCAGAGCCGATAAAACAACGGTACTATCCGGTCTCCCCGGCAATGCAGGTTCATATAGATAGGGAACTTAATGAAATGTTAGAGGCAGGAGTTATTGAGAGATCGACAAGTGCTTGGTCATCTCCAATACTGTTAGTAAAAAAGAAAGATGGCTCCTTTAGATTCTGCGTGGACTATAGGAAGCTGAATAAGAATACGGATAGGGATGCGTATCCCTTACCGTATATTAGTGCAATTTTAGATAGGCTTCGTGGTGCTAGGTTCTTGTCTTCACTAGATATCAAGTCAGCGTACTGGCAGATACCTATGGAGGAGGAATCTAAGCCTTATACTGCCTTTACGGTACCTGGGCGAGGTTTATTTCAGTTTAGGAGAATGCCTTTCGGACTTCATAACTCACCGGCGACTTGGCAAAGATTTATCGACACGGTATTGGGTGCCGATCTTGAGCCATTCGTTTTCGTCTATTTAGACGAAATCATTATCATTGCCGAAACTTTTGAAAAACATCTCGAAGTTCTCAGTGAAGTGATGAAAAGGTTGAGCGATGCCGGATTAAAGGTTAGCAAGGAAAAATGCAACTTTTGCATGCCTTCGCTTAAATTTTTAGGATATATAGTGGATCGTAATGGGTTCCATGTCGATCCTGAAAAAGTAGACAGTATGGTTAGGATTCCAGCACCGAGAAATGTTAAAGAGGTTAGGAGTTTTATAGGGACAGTCTCATGGTACCGTCGTTTTGTACCAAATTTCGCGGAATTACTTAGACCGTTATCAGACTTATTAAAAAAGAATAGGAAGTTCACTTGGACCCAAGAATGCGAGGATAGCTTTAGGAAGGCAAAAGAGTGTTTGGTGACAGCACCTATACTCACTTGCCCAGATTTCAAACGACCTTTTGTCGTTCAAACAGACGCGTCAGATTTTGGTATCGGTGCAGTTCTTTCACAGAACTTTGATGAGGGAGAAAAGGTTGTCTGTTACCTTAGCAGGTCGTTAAATAGAAACGAAAGGAATTATAGTACGACAGAGAAGGAATGCTTGGCTGTACTTTGGGCTATTGAGAAGTTGCGACCGTATCTCGAAGGTGTTCGATTTACTGTCGTAACCGATCATTATTCCTTGGTATGGCTAAGTAATTTGAAAGATCCACAGGGTAGGTTGGCTCGTTGGGCCATTAGGTTACAACAGTTCGACTTCGAAATCGTTCATCGCAAGGGGAAAGAGCATGTGGTTCCAGATATGCTGTCTCGAGGATTGCCACAGTTGGGTGGTATCTCAGAAGAGGTTTCAGACCCTTGGGTGGTAAAAATGATTGCGCAAGTGAATGCCAATCCACTTAGGTTTCCGGCCTGGAGAGTTGAACATGGATAGTTGTTCAAACTCGTAAAGGCTAGTCATATTATAGTTCATCAAGATAAACAAGAATGGAAGAGAGTGATAGATAAAAAGGATAGGTTAGGGATTTTACAAGATAATCATGATAATCCATTAGCGGGTCACATGGGAGTTAGGAAAACTTTTGCCAGGATAGCGGCAAAGTTTTACTGGCCAAAAATGAGGGCGGATATCACCAAGTACGTTAGGAGTTGTCAAGTTTGCCAACAGGTGAAACCTATTAATGAAAAACCAGCTGGGTTAATGACGGAGAGGGTAGGAATCAAATCACCGTGGGAGATGATTTGTATAGATTTGGTAGGGCCGCTTCCTAAATCTAGTAGGGGTTTTACATACATTCTGACAGTGGTGGATTACTTCACAAAGTTTCCACTACTGTTTGCGTTGAGGTCGGCTACTGCAAAAGCTATCTGTAGGGAACTCGAAGACAATGTCTTCCTACTTTTTGGCATACCAAAGGTGACCGTCTGTGACAACGGTCCCCAATGCCGATCGAAGGAATTGAAAACGCTTTGCCAGGCGTACGCGTCACAAATCAAATTTACAGCCCATTATCACCCGCAGGCGAATCCTGCGGAGAGGATTAATCAGATCCTTAAAACCACCTTAAGGGCATATGTTGGGGAAAATCAACGGGTTTGGGACACTCAACTGAGTAAAGTGGCGTGCGCCATTCGCACGTCACAGCATGAAGTTTTGGGAGTGTCTCCTTACTATGCGAACTTCGGGAGGGAAATGGTAACTTCGGATAAAGAAGTACCATCTGTAGCAAATGAGTCAGAAGACGTTCAGGATCCGGAGGGGATCAGGGAACGCTTTAAAAGGCTTAGGGCCGATATTGTAAAGAAGCTGGGAGTAGCTTCTAAACGTTCTGCGGAAGCCTACAATCTTCGACGGCGTGATGTTCAATATCACCCCGGCGAACTTGTATGGCGCAGGAATTTCACGCTTTCGGATGCCGCGAATTATTATGCAGCCAAATTAGCACCGAAATTTGTCGGTCCGTTTGTAATTGATAAGCGTTTGTCACCTTGGACATACGTCTTGAAAGACCGTAATGGTAAAGAACGCGGAACTTGGCATGTTAAGGATTTAAAACCGTTTACAAATGCATCCGAAGTTTTTAATGATTAACGTAGTTTACTTTTTTTTTGCTTTGATTACTTTGCACTTTGATTTTGTTAAATTGTTTTTAGTTCACGATTTTTTTCTGATGGAAATTATTTTCATTTCTCTGGGGCCGACTTTGGAAATGTGTTACCTATGGTGTTAACCAACGGTAAGCACATTTCCTAGGAGGTAAGGGTGGGATTTGTTGCGGTAAATTTTACCACAAGAAGTTTCATCTCCCTTTTTGCTAACCACCCTTAAAAATTCTTAATGCGGCCGCAAAATTCTGGAAGAGTTTAGTAGAAACCTGGACCATCAGCCAGTGACCTGCTCTTCTAGCATTTTGGGAAAGCAAATTTAACAGGTCCTACCAAAGTGTGCGAAAGGATTCCACACCAACGAACTGTGCGACGGTTGGCCCACATATTGGATAAACAATATCGTCAAGGCATGAAGACGATACCCATGCCCAACAATGTGTGTAAAAAAGTCACACCAACTTTAACGTAGTATGGCCGAGGGCCCACCATAAAGTACATATTAACGATAGAAAAATCACTCTAAGAATATCTTAATAACTTTTATTTTAATTATAGGCTTGGCTACCGACTTCCTGCAACACCACATAAGTAGTCTTTCCTCAACCAAAAACTAGCGCGTGTAGATACTCGGTAATGCGAGGAATTCCACACGATTTTTCCAGAAAGTCTTGGCTGGAATGGGTTGGAAAGTGAAGAGCTGAACTCACTCATTGAGCTACTGGGTGATCGCATCACCTTTTTAAAGAGATCGCGTGCGATGAAAGATATCTGGCTTCTCGGTCGCACACCCCAATCTTATGGATGGAGGAAGTTGCGGGACCGAGACAGATCGATCACCACGCAAAAGATCCGAGAGGATTGCCTAAGGGCAGGTAGCCGGAAGGGTTAAGCTCGCCATGATGATGGCCACTTTTTGGATTGCGCCCAAAGCTATTAGACGAAGAAAAAAAATTGTGTGAAGGATTTTACGTAAAGTAATTTTGTGTACGATAATTTTTTTAAATTTTTTTGGTATTGAGTTGAGTTTTGTTCTACTGTGGAGAAAAGTTTTTTGGAGGAAGGACTACGATAGCTGTTGTGGAGGTTGAAAAGCTAAGTATAGTGTTTTCTTTGTTTCCTAAGAATTTTGCTTTTCTTTGTGTCCTTTTTTTTTGTCTCGAATTCGTCCTTTTGACTTTCGAGTCGAAGTGTTTAACCGTTTGGTTTTGATTCGAAAATTTTCTTGAGGTGATTTTTCTTGGTTGTTTTTTTTCACTTTTGTTTAATAATTTTTCATATTTCATATCTTTTTCATATTTTTTTTATCGAGATTTGACCTTCTGTCAATCTCAAAATCTCTACTTGTAATTTTATTATCAGAAAAGATCCTGGTTTTTAATCCCGGCTTCGGCCAAGGTTTTCCAGGCAATAAAAGATAATTTTAATTTCCCTTCTGGAAAATAAACACACTCTTTTATTTCATAATTTGTTTGAAGACTAATTTTTCAGCTCTTGGTTTTGGTAAACTTCCATTAAAAAGTTTCCTGGCGCCCATGGTAATCAATACGACTTGGTGAAATTCACCCCTTCGTATTTTGATATCACTTTTATTTCAATTTTATTAATCACCTCGATTAATAAAATATTCACAAATCGAAACCCCCCCTTAAGCTGAGCTACCGTGCTGGCAATACTTTTATTGCTACCTGTGGTGAATTCTTTCATCTGTTTGTCATATCGACTGACGTTTCTTTTGTCATAATAACTTTCGCGGCACATCGGCGGTGTGCAATTTGTTTAATTTAAAATAATTTAAAGTAAAGAATTTAATTCGCGTACGGTTGTAATCAATATTGGATTCGGAAATCCAATAGTGATTAAATTATCTAACTTATTATATACAATCGGTCGGTCGGTCGGTGGAAAAATTCACTACAATGTCGCGATATCGAGCACCAGTAACAGTCACTGCTTGACCAGCATCATTTTCAAAAAAATATGGCCCAATTATGCCTCCAGCCCAAAATCCACACCATACAGTCACGCGTTGTGGATGCATTTGTTTTTCGACAATCACATGTGGGTTCTCCGAACCCCAAATGCGGCAATTTTGGCGATTGACAAAGCCATCAAGATGAAAATGTGCTTCATCGCTTAGGATGATTTTGCTCGAAAAATCAGGGTCCATTTGTTGATGTTCAATAATCCATTCAACGAACTCTCTTCTCTGTGCATGGTCATTAGGCTTCAATTGTTGTGTTAATTGAATTTTGTAAGCATGAAGACACAGATCTTTGGTGAGTATACGCTGTAGAGAGGTTCTTGAAATTTGCAATTCTTGTCCACGACGTCGAATTGAGGTTCCTGGATTGCAACACTCTCACGCACTGCTTCGACATTCACATTTGAACGGCTTGGTTTTGGACGACCAGTGTGTTTGGCGTCTCCAACGGATCCAGTCTCCATGAATTTTTCAATTAATCTCTTCACAGTTGACGAAGTTAAAACACTATTCCGACCATATTTTGTATGAAATTTTCGAACTGCAGCCACCAAGCTTTCACTATTTTTGAAATATTCTTTAATAATGAAGACACGTTGTTCTCTCGTGTAACGCTCCATTTTTAATAACCCTATACTGTTAGCTGTCAAATTGCTTTTTTTTCAGGGTTGCCAACATTTCACTGCACAAATGGCGGCAAATTCAAATCTTGCGTTAATTTTGGGACACCCTTTACATATAAATGACAACCGGATGAATCTTGAACCAGGAGCAATTCAATCACCTTTGTTTGGTTGTTTAAAAACAATAACAAAATAAGAAATAATTTTTTTCATGTTATCAATATAAATGTAACTTTACTATGTATGTAATTGTTTTTGTTTTTTTTTTTAACTTCCCATAGGAAGTTATTGTAATGGGTCCGATTTGACAAATTGAAAATTTTGACATTTCTCGACGTTTCAAGGTCCCTAGAGTCGAAATAAAAGATTTTTAGAAAGATGTCTGTGCGTGCGTGTGTACGTACGTCCGTACGTCCGTACGTCCGTACGTTCGCGACGTTTTTTTCGTCGTCCATAGCTCAAGAACCAGAAGAGATATCGACTTCAAATAAATTTTGTTATACAGATAATAAGGCAGAAAGATGCGGAAAGGGCTCTCAAGAAAATTGCGTGGGTGGTTTTTTTACCATAGCAGTTTAAAAAAAAGGTGAAAAATTTGGTTAACCCTAAATATCTCATGAACCAATGACGCTAGAGACTTGAATTAAATTTTGTATTATATATTGTAACGTGATACAAAACAATTATATTTTTGGAAAAAAATTCAATTAACGGTTTTTTTTATAAATCAAAAAAACTGAAAAAAAAAATTTGTCACTTCGAAAATTTTACGACTAAAATATGATTTCATCTCCAAAACAATTTTGTGCAACGAAGAATAATGTTTTTGACATCTGATAAAATTTTGAGAAATATCGAATTGACAGTTTTTTTACAAAAAATAATAACCTAAAAAAAAGTTGGTAAAAATTGAGTTTTGACTCAAATATCTTTTCAAAACTTTGAGATATTGGCTTTAAACTACTTTTATCTTTCATAATAATAATGTTTTTGACATCTGATAAAATTTTGAAAAAAATAGAATTGACAGTTTTTTTACAAAAAATTAAAAACCGAAAAAAAAAATTAACAAAAGTTGGTAAAAATTGATTTTCGACTTAAATATCTTTTCAAAAATTTGAGATTATGGCTTCTAACTAATTTTAACTTATAAGAAATATTGTTTTCAACAGTAGGACAAATTTTGAGAAAAATCGAATTGACAGTTTTTTTACAAAAAATAATAACCTAAAAAAAAAACTTAAAAAAAGTTGGTAAAAATTGAGTTTTGACTCAAATATCTTTTCAAGACTTTGAGATATTGGCTTTAAACTACTTTTATCTTTCAAAAAATATTGTTTTCAACATTCAGTAATATTTTGAAAAAATAGAAATGACAGTTTTTTTACAAAAAATTAAAAACCGAAAAAAAAAATTTAACAAAAGTTAGTAAAAATTGATTTTCGACTTAAATATCTTTTCAAAAATTTGAGGTTATGGCTTCTAACTAATTTTAACTTATAAGAAATATTGTTTTCAATATTAGGACAAATTTTGAGAAAAATCGAATTGACAGTTTTTTTTACAAAAAATAAAAACCTAAACAAAAAAATTAATAAAAGTTGGTAAAAATTGATTTCCGGCTCAAATAGCTTTTCAAAAATTAAAAATATTGGCTTCAAACTTATTTTATTTTACAGAAAATATTGTTTTTTATATTCAATAATTTTTTTATAAAAATCCAACAGTCCGTTTTTTCATAAAAAAAAAATAAAATCTACAAAAAATAGAACGCAAATTTGGTAAGAATTGATACATTTAGACAAACTTTTAAGCAAGACAAATCGATAGACGGGATGGGAAGTTATCAGTGTGGGTCGCATCCCAGCCTCTTTTTTCATTTTGTTTTGCACTGCTTCTCTTTTGTAATCTTGTTTAGTGTATATTGACGCTCGCTGATGATGGTTCCCCAGTTGTGGACCGAAATGCATACTATAATTTAATAAATATATTCTTTGTTTGCTTAATGTAAATTGAGTATTTTTGTTTATGAATTTTGCGGTCTATAAGGAATCGAATTTTCAAACGTTTATATAAACTGACCACAAACCGGCTTAAATTTAGTGATTAAATTTGACTAAAACTTGTTAAAAACAATGCTTTTTTCTAACATACAATTAATGTAATGTATTTGTAAGACGAAAATGAAACACGTGTGTGTTCTAATAAGGCTAATTAACAAGTGTCTTTATTTTATGTTTCATTTTACATTCTTCTTTTAGTACATATTTATACTACAATAATTAGGTGTTTCCAATGAGGCAATACTCTACATGTCCTCCCCTAAGATACAAATTTAATATATAAAATGAGGCTGGGATGCGACCCACACTGATAACTTCCCATCCCGTCTGTCGATTTGTCTTGCTTAATAGTTTGTCTATATGAATCAATTTTTACCAAATTTGCGTACTATTTTTTGTAGGTTTTATTTTTTTATGAAAAAAATGACAGTGGGATTTTTATAAAAAAATTACTGAATATCGAAAACAATATTTTCTGTGAAATAAAATAAGTTTGAAGCCAATATTTTTAATTTTTGAAAAGTTATTTGAGTCGAAAATAAATTTTTAACAACTTTTTGTAATAATACTTCTAATACTCGATACTATGTAACGATATAATACTATTGTACTATTAATATTGCTATACTTATGTATGTAACAACATTATGAATAAAGACATTCTTATATCTAACCTCTTGCTTATCACATGGTGTCAGAAAATGTCAAATCAAATTGAAAATTAATAAAAAAGTCAAAGAAAAACAAAATTATTATTTAAATAATAATAAAGTAAAAAAAAAAAAAAAAATTAAAAAATACATTATACAAAATTAATGCCAGACGAAAAGAAACAAATTAAAAAAGTTAAAGAATCCATTACAGAAAAAATCATGCCGGAAGATAACCCCAACGCTGTAGCAAACCCAGGAGCAAGTTTTATCAGACCGCCAAGAGAACTAATCACGACAGGCGATACTTCAACAAACTGGAAAAATTGGATACAACAGTACGAGTGGTTCGAAGTAGCAACACAAATGCAGAGCAGACCCCAAGACGTCCAAGTAGCAACGTTGATGGCAACTATAGGACCTGAAGCCGTGGCAGTATACAATACTTTTCAACTATCGGACGAGGAAAAAACACAGGTAAAAGTCATAAAAGAAAAATTTAGGTCATATTTCGTTCCCAAAATAAACATAACATATGAGAGGTACTCCTTTAACAAAATGCAACAAAGTGGCGGTGAGTTGTTCGATGACTTTTTAACCCGAATAAAATCCCAGGCAAAAAAATGTGATTTCCAAAAATTACAAGACAGCCTACTAAAAGACAAGTTAATAATAGGAATAAACAGCGATCATCTTCGCGAGAAGTTACTTTCCGAAGAGAATCTAACCTTAGAAAAGGCAATAAGCATGTGCAGGGCAAGCGAAATCACGTCAAAACAGCTAAAAGAAATTCACAAGGAAGAACAAGTTGATGAAATCCATCGTCAAACAAAAAAAAAACCCAGCAGCATCACTAAACAAGGAAAAAGTAAACAAAATGGAAATACGTATGATTGCAAGAGGTGCGGAACCAACCATGGAAAAAGGGCATGTCCAGCATATGGAAAAAAATGTACTAAATGCCAATACAGAAATCATTTTCAGTCAATGTGTCAAACAAACAAAAAAGTACACGCAATAGATACGGAAGACGAAAGTGAAGATGACTATGAAATAGATGAGCTATCAGAAAGCAACAAAGATGATGATAAGAGCTGGTACGAGATTATAGAGATCAATAGCACTAAAATCAAAATGAAGCTCGACACGGGGGCGCAATGCAATGTCTTGCCAAAGAGAACTGCAGAGGCGGTAGGCTTAAAGCTTAACCTAGTAAAGAGCAAGACTAAGCTCATTACATACAGCAAAGACGTAATACCCGTAATAGCTGAAGCCAAAATAATAGCCAAGATCAGAATGAAAAACAACTTAGTAAAATTCTTGGTGGTCGATGCAAAGGTCTCGCCAATTCTCGGTAAAAAAGCGTGCGAAAAATCAAATCTCATTAAACGTGTAGAAACACTTGAAAACATCAAATCAACTCCATCCGATGGTGTCGGGTGTCTTAAAGGTTTCGAATACAACGTCGAATTAAAAGAAAATGCACAACTGAAAATACATCCAGCTAGAAGAATACCGTACTCACTGCGAGATGCAGTGAAATCAGAGTTAGATGACATGGAAAGAAAACAAGTAATTGTTCGAACAACTGACGCAACTCCTTGCCTGTCACCGATGGTCGTAGTGAAACAAAAGGGCAAAATACGTATCTGCATCGACCCCACAGACCTCAATAAAAACATTATTCGACGATATCACCCGCTAAATACTCTTCACGAAATTGCAACACACATTAAAGACTCCAAGTATTTCACGTTGCTCGACTGTGAAAGAAGCTTTTGGCAAATAAAGGTGACAAAACAAACAACAAATTACTTAACTTTTTCCACACCTTGGGGCAGGTATAGCTTCTTGGTTTTGCCGTTTGGTCTATGTGACGCCCCGGAGGTGTCCCAGCAGCAAATGGAAGAAACGTTAAAAGGCATTAAAAACATAGAAGTTTCCATAGATGATGTATTAGTACACGCCCCAACATTGAAAGAGTTAAAATTGCTTCAAAAACAAGCTATACAAGCTTTACAAAATAGAGGCCTAAAACTTAATATGAAAAAATGCGTATTCGAAAAAGAAAAAATAAAATTTTTGGGACACTACATTAGCGTGGACGGTATAAAGATGGACCCAGAAAAAATTCGAGCAATCGAACAACTAAAAACACCCGAAAATAAGAAAGAGATACAACGACTACTTGGAATGATAGCATATCTATCAAAATTCGTTAAAAATGCATCAGAGATCACACAACCTTTACGAAAGCTACTAGAAAAAAACACACAGTTTAGCTGGGAGCACGAACAACAAGAAGCTTTGGACAAAATAAAGACAATACTAACTACAGCACCAGTTCTAAAGACTTATGACGTAAACAAAGAGGTAAAAATACAAACAGATGCAAGCTCATACGCAATTGGAGCAACGCTGTTACAAAATGATCAACCGGTAGCGTACAGTAGTAGAGCACTCAACAAAAATGAAATGAATTACCCACAAATAGAGAAGGAAGCCCTAGCTATCAGTTTTGCATGTAAAAAATTTCATCCATACATATACGGAAAAAAATTAGTAATTGAAAGTGACCACAAACCTCTTCAGTCTATTTACAAAAAGTCTATTTATTCAGCTCCTGCAAGGCTTAAAAGAATCCTGATGGAAACACAACGGTATGCACCAAAAGTAGTTTACACAAAAGGATCCAGTATGAATTTAGCAGACACACTAAGTAGAGACTGTCTCAACAATGACACAGAAAAACAAGATCCAGATGAGTTTGAAATACTGCAAATGCACTCAATATCACAGACAGCTTTGGCAAACATGCAAACAGAAACGTCAAAAGATGAACATCTAAAAGAACTAACAAAAATAGTCATGAAAGGCTGGAAAGAAAACGACCACGCACTACCACACTCTGTAAAACCCTATTTCAAATTTCGAGAAGACATTACAATCGAAGAAAATATATTGTACAAGGGAGATAAAGTTATAGTACCAGCCTCACAAAAGCAGCACATTATGGAACAGGTACATAAGGGTCACCTAGGAATCGAAAGAACATTGGCGAGAGCTAGAGAAAATGTATATTGGATAGGGATGACTAATGACCTAAAAAAATATGTAGAAAGTTGTCACGTTTGTCAATCGACTCAACGTAAGCCACAGAAACAGCCTCTAATTTCGAAACCGATCCCTAAATATCCTTTTGAAATAGTAGGAGCTGACATATTTCAACTCCAAAATAAAAATTACCTACTAATCGTAGACAGTTACAGTGGCTATTTTGAGGTAAAGAAACTTAGCCATCTAACTTCAAGGGAAGTAATAAATCTTCTTCAAAAGGAATTCTCAATTCACGGCATACCCTACATACTCGAAAGCGACAATGGACTGCAATACTCATCAAAGGAGTTTCAAGATTTCGCAAGAAGTTGGAACTTCAATCATGTCACATCCACTCCAAAGTATCCACAGTCAAACGGATTGAGTGAAAGGTACGTACAGACAGCAAAAAACATGATAAGGAAATGCAACATGGATGGAACGAATTTATCCTTAGCGTTGCTAAATTATAGGAACACACCACGAAGCGAATCACTGGCCTCACCAAACCAATGCCTCATGAGTCGACGTACGCGAACAATCATACCATGCTCTAAACGTTTATTTTCTCCCCAGATTCCTGCGCACATCTCACAAAGCTTAGCAGAATCAAGGTCGGTACAAAAATATTATTACGACCGTACAGCCAAGGAACAAAAACCACTCGAAGTAAATCAAAAAGTTCGACTTCAACAAAAACATCGGAAATGGGTTGGCGCTAAGGTCATCAAGAAGACTCAACATCCAAGGTCAATGATAGTCAGCACCAAAGATGGGCGAACTTATCGCAGGAACACCATACAAGTACAAAGCACCAAAGCAGACTTTCCAGACGAAACCACAGTATATCCACGGACAACATCATCATCTCCGAACCAAGAAACAATTGGACAAACAAATCATCAGCAGAGCACAAAAACCACACAAAACAATGAATCGCAGTCGCAGCCGATTAGAGAAACGTCAACATTGTCAAAAGATCGAACGTCAAACAAACAGATGACTGAAGAAAAGCAAATGGAGTCACAAACGTCAACAAAACAGATGAAAGAAAATCAAATAAACCCAGGGATGTTACGAACTCGAAGTGCTAGGTTAGTAAAACCTGTGGACCGTTTACAATACACATAAAATTGAACACTAAAATAAATCAATTAATTTAAATAAATGAATTTAAAAAAAAGGCTTAGAATAAGAAATTATGAATTAAACAAAAAAAAAAAAAAAACAAAAAAAACAAAGATGTAATAATACTTCTAATACTCGATACTATGTAACGATATAATACTATTGTACTATTAATATTGCTATACTTATGTATGTAACAACATTATGAATAAAGACATTCTTATATCTAACCTCTTGCTTATCACACTTTTGTTAAATTTTTTTTTCGGTTTTTAATTTTTTGTAAAAAAACTGTCAATTCGATTTTTTTCAAAATTTTACTGAATGTTGACAACAATATTTTTTGAAAGATAAAACTAGTTTAAAGCCAATATCTCAAAGTTTTGAAAAGATATTTACGTCGAAAAACAATTGTTACCAACTTTTATAAATTTTTTTTTTAGGTTTTAATTTTTTGTAAAAAAAACTGTCAATTAGATTTTTCTCAAAATTTTTTCTAATGTTGAAAACAATATTTCTTATAAGTTAAAATTAGTAAGAAGCCATTATCTCAAATTTTTGAAAAGATATTTGAGTCGAAAATCAATTTTTAACAACTTTTGTTAAATTTTTTTTTCGGTTTTTAATTTTTTGTAAGAAAACTGTCAATTCGATTTTTTTCAAAATTTTACTGAATGTTGACAACAATATTTTTTGAAAGATAAAACTAGTTTAAAGCCAATATCTCAAGGTGTTGAAAAGATATTTGAGTCGAAATTCAATTTTTACCAACTTTGAGTAATGTTTTTTTTTAGGTTTTTATTTTTTATAACAAAAAATGTCAATAAGATTTTTCTCAAAATTTTATCAGATGTCAAAAACATTATTCTTCGTTGCACAAAATTGTTTTGGAGATGAATTAATATTTTAGTCGTAAAATTTTCGAGGTGACAAATTTTTTTTTCAGTTTTTTTAATTTATAAAAAAAACGTTAAATGGATTTTTTTCTAAAAATATAATTGTTTTGTATCACGTTACAGTATATAATATAAAATTTAATTCAAGTTTCTAGCGTCATTGGTTCATGAAATATTTAGGGTTAACCAAAATTTTCACCTTTTTTTTAAACTTCTATGGTAAAAAAACCACCCACGCAATTTTCATGAGAGCCCTTTCTGCATCTTTCTGCCTTATTATCTGCATAACAAAATTTATTTGAAGTCGATATCTCTTCTGGTTCTTGAGCTATGGACAACGAAAAAAACATCGCGAACGTACAAACGTACGTAAGAGACACAGGCATCTTCTAAAAATCTTTTATTTCGATTCTAGGGACCTTGAAACTTCGAGAAATGTCAAAATTTTCAATTTGACAAATCGGACCCATTACAATAACTTCCTATGGGAAGTTAATAAATAAGATACAAATTCAAGATATGATGAACTACTACCTAAATCATAAAGATATGTATAACATGATTCTTTAAATAAAATTCACAAAACAACATGATTCTTTAAATGAAATAAAAAAAATAATAATATGATTCTTTAAATAAAATTCAATTTATTATGATCTATAATTTCATATAATCTTATATTATAATATTTGAGGCAAAAGCTATTTGTACTTTAAGAAATATAACTACTTTCATTTTTTGTAATCAATTCATTTTTTTTTATATTCAATTCAATGTTAAATTATTTATTTGTAATGTATTCACTTCAATTTTTTTCTTTATAAATAGATAGGTATGTTTTTCTTTAATTCATTTTTATACTGTTCTGTATCATTAGTTTTCATATTTTTAATAGGTAATAATTTTGTTCTTAAGTGTTTTAACTCATTAATTTTAATCAGCCCTATCACAAATTCCATCGTAATCAAAAATATGCTACGTTTCCCGATTGAAGAATCACAAATTCCATCGTAGTAGATTCGGAGTGAAAAAATCATTTACGATTTTCGAAGTTCGTATAAATTGGCATCACTGAATTCGAATGGAATGGAATGAAAACAACTATTTCCCCGTTAAATAATTTGTGTCGGAGGCTGAAAGACAACGTTTATTTTAAGGAAAAATGTATGTACCTAAGTAATTTTACAAATTCTATTGTTTTATAAATAATTGTTTGATTTTAAAGTGCAAAAACGACAAACAAGGCACAATATGAAAGGCTCTATGAGCTAATGAGCGAAAGAGCAGATCTGGCGCAAGGCTACACAAAACTGGCAAAAGAAGACGTACAAAACTTCTGGGAAAAAGTAAAAGGCGAACTGAACAGTCTTGGGCCGCCTCTAAAAGATGCCTCAAAAGTAAGTGGAACATTCAAATGCATTAACCACGTAATATAATATTGCATTTTATATATAAGGTATGGTTTGATTGGAAGTCCTATATTAAAAAGAAGCTTGTGGACAACAAAACAGAAATAAAAGCAACTGGTGGTGGGGAGTATAGACAGCATTCCTTCTCAAAACTTGAAGAAGCTGTTATAGAGCTCACGGGACTAAAAACATCAACAGCAGGAATCAAGAACACTCATTCTTTTGGAACTGAAATCACTCGCCAGTGTCCCGAGGTTGAAACCAATACACAAACGGAGAAGCAAAGTCCTGAGACACCTGATAATACGGCCGAGCTCATAGATGTTTCTATGACATCCGATAGAGGAGTACATCGGGAAAACGTCCCTCGAAAAGTTGAGGATTCGGCAAATCTTTTGAGGCAGCAGATTGAACTTCAAAAATGTTTTTATGCAAAAACTGAAAAGTTGTATGAAAACCAATCAAAATTGGCAGAAGATGTGGCATATAATACTAAACGGATGTATACAGCTCTGGATAAGCTTTCTGATATCAAAGAGAGACAAGTTGCCGAAACAATCAGACACAATAAAGTGCAAGAAAAGCTCCTTGAGCAAAAATTCGATATCAACCTACATGATTTTGACTAAAAAAACACGGAGAAAATATGGTTAAGAAAAGTTCTATTTATTTATTGTTATTTGCATAAATTACTTAATTGAATTCGATTTTTGTACTGTTTTTTTTTGGTTTTAAATAAATTAAGTTATCGTATGTGTGGTTTTCTTTTTATTTTTCATAATTTATTGTACAAATGTATTTTTAATGTTATCTCTCATAGTTTGTGCTGCATTCCGGCGAGTATTTGTCTCTTCTCCGTTTGTATTCTCTGGAATTTCTTCCTGCTCTTCCAACTCTGGTAGATTAATGTTTGTATAGTCTTCTACTCGATATGTAATGCAAATGTTATGTAACGCACAAACAACGTTTATAATCTGCGCAGCTTTGCTTGGATTATAATGAAGTTGACGTGCACCCAGGATGCACCTAAATCTATTTTTTAAAACTCCAATAGTCCTTTCTACAGCGATGCGAGTTTTGCTGTGTCTTGTGTTGTAATTGCTTTTAGCACTTCCGGCTTCGGCAGACCGATATGGCGTCATGAGCCAAGGTTCCAGCGGGTAGCCAGCATCACCTTAGTATAACACATACAATTTTAGTTTCACAAAACCTTGGAATAATTAAATAAATACCTAGAATTCAAGAATTCCTATCGCCTTCCTGATATTTTCTTTGGAAATATGTTTTTGCGCTGCTCAAATTCCATATGTGGGAATCGTGGTTTGATCCTGGATATCGAGCGTCAACGCACCTTATTTTCAAATTGTTGTCACAAATCTCAAACAAACCAAAGGAATACCTAAACCTATGTATACAGTTTTCTTTGTTCAAAATAGTTTACCAACATAACATTTATACTAAATTGACCTTTACGGTTATAGTATAATCCCTTTGCTTTTGATGGAGCAACAATATTAATGTAGGTCCCATCAACACACATAATCACACCCGGAAAACTTTCCCTAGAATAGAATTCCCTTTTTGCTTGTCGCTTTTCTGTCTCGGTCATCTCAAGCTGAATCCACAAATGACATAGACGTCTTTCGAGAGCCTTCAAAACGTTTGTCAAATTTGAGGAAAAAGTGGACTGTGCCATACCAACTTCGTAATCATTTCCAACACCAAGTTGATATCCACCTTCTCCCAAGAATCTTAGGACAGCTGCCAGCCGACAAATCAGGGATATTGAAGAAGAGAAAACCCCAGGGTCATACTCCTGTTTCAACAGATCCAAAACATACTTTAATGCTGCTTTATTTAGACGAAAATTTCTTTGAAATCTGTAAGGTATTCAAATTAGACTTTGAAATATATATAGGTAAGGTATATATAGGTTCATATATTCAACTTACATTTGGTCGTTTAACTCAAATGGATTACAAGCATCTCTGAGAATTTTTCTTTGAACTTTTAGTTTTTTCTTTCTTAATGTAGCTTCTTCAGTGATGGCAATACTTGCAAAGGCCAATGAATCCATTTTGTTAGAAATATGATCAAGTTTATGTTCATTTATATACTAAAGAAGTTTGTTTTGAGTTTTAGCACCATATATTTGTTACCTTTATTGAAAATCAAAATAGCGACGGTTTTGTAATAAGAATTGAATTCAATTTGTAATTTGTTTAATTTCATTTTGACATAAAACAGCTGATTTCGAAAATCAAAATGAAAGCGTTCAATGCGGAAACACTTGTTTTGAATGCACTTGGATTTTGTGATGGCAGTTTGCCGTAGATCGGGGCGGAGCTGTCCGTACGGGGAATTATTACGATGGAATTTGTGATAGGGCTGAATACTTAAAATATCTTCTAAAGTTCATTCTTTATATGATAATTTTTTCTGGCGTGGTCTCAATGCTCTACTAGTGGCAACTTCTGGAATCTGATTTGAAGTAGGAATGTCAGCGTTACTTTCGAATGCCGTTGAATTACTGTTTTCTTGGTCAACCGGTTCCTCTTGAACGTCGATTCCAACTTCTACATTTTGGTTACCGTTTTTATTTCTAATTTGATCCAGATGTCGTTTTATTTCTCTATTGTTGTGAGCAATGATACAAGAATACGATCGAGGACCAAGTTGTTTTTTTATAGTAGCTTGAGTCCAGCTTGGTTTGTTAGGGTTTTTATAATCTCTTATAATAACACATTGCCCTGTCGAAAATTCGGCATTGCGTTTACCTTTAAAATTCGATATGTTTTTATTTTGACTTTCAATTAATTTGTATCTAGTTGTAGGTGGCTTTAATCCACTTAAACGTGTATTCAAAGGTCTTCCAAGAAATAGTTTAGAAGGAGATTCACCAGTCGAACAGTGTTTGGTGCTACGATAATCGATTAAAAATCTGTTAATAATTGTGTCTAAGCACGAGTTATTGTTGACTTTAAGACTATGTAGCTAGGATTTATTTTTTTAACGTCTTTATAAAATTTTCTGCCTGACCATTCGTCGCTGGATGTCCAGGGGCGGTAAGAATTTGCTTTATACAATTAGTTTTTAAAAAAGTTTTAAATTCTTGTGATGTAACTTGCGGTCCGTTGTCGCTGACAAGGACATCTAATAAGCCATAGCGACAAAAAAGTTCTCTCAATTTAGTTATTGTAAAAGAGGATGTGATTTATTTTGATTTAAAAACTTCAACCCATTTAGAGTAAGAGTCAATTGCAACTAACAGATAATAATTATTAATCGGACCAGCAAAGTCTATATGAACTCGACTCCATACTGAATCAGCAGGATTCCATGGTATCAAAGAAGACTTTTCAGGATTTTGTTGCAATTCTTGACAAGGTATGCAATCACTAATCAACTCTTTAATTTTGCTATCCATCCCAGGCCACCACACATAAGACCGAGCCAATATTTTGGTTTTAACAATACCTAAATGTGAGGCATGAAGTTCATTGAGAACAACATTTTGAAGCTTTCTTGGTACAATGGATCTACATATATCCCCATAGAACACAATCATGTTCGACGGAGAGTTCATACGCTTTATTGCGAACAGGAATGAATTCATCTCCTTTTAACATGTGAACTGTGCCATTTTGAATGGCTTCACTTAGCTTAGACAAAACTGGGTCGCGCCTTGTCTCTCTAGCTATGTCCTTGAAATTCAAAAATAGACCAAAACTGTTTTCTGATTGTATTAAATTAATATAATTACATTCTGTATTATCTTTTGCAATTGAGCACTGCGGCATACTTGAGAATCCATCCGCATTGTTTAAAGAACCTTTAACATATTCAATAGAATAATTAAAGCCTGATAAGATGAGCGACCATCTTTGGATACGAGCAGAAGCCATGATAGGTAAACCTTTATGCTCAGCAAATATGCCTAGTAATGGTCTATGATCAGTACGCAAGATAAATTTATTGCCCAATAGATATTGTTTTAATTTTGTAACACAGAAGATTAAGGCAAGAGCTTCTTTTTCAAGCGTACTATATTTACACTCACCCTTTGATAAAGCTCTCGAAACAAAAGCTATTGGCCTAAGACTTCCATGAATTCTGTGACACAGAACTCCAGCTACAGCATTATTACTAGCATCTGTAGTTAAAACTATTGGTAGACTTGGATTAAAGTGTGCCAAAACTTGATCGGATGTCACATCAGATTTTATTAATTCATATGCCTTTTGGCATTCTTTTGACCAACAAAACGGAACATTCTTACGGAGGAGCTCGTTTAGAGGAAACATTTTTTGACTGAAAATATTTATAAATTTGGAATAATAATTCACCACTCCAATGAAAGCTGTTAGCTCTGAAATATCTTTTGGAACGGGTGCCAACGAGACACTTAAAACACGGTCATTATTTTTGCTCAAACCATTTTTATCAATTGAAAATTCTAAATAGCAAATTTTCGGTTTAAAAAACTCACATTTAGTTAAATTTAACTTAAGACCTGCTAAACAAAGTTTCTTCAAAACTAATTTTAGAGTTTCAATATGTTCGGCCATGTCCTTGCCGGTTATAGTTATATCATCTTGATAGACCACTACATTTTTAATTCCAAGTAATAAATTTTCCATAACTCTTTGAAATAAAGCTGCTGCAGTTTTAACACCATAAGGTAATCTTTTAACTTTCAAAAGACCTATGTGTGTACTCCAGGTACATAAAAGCTGTGACTCTTCATCGAGTAATAATTGGTTATATGCATTAGAAAGGTCAAGTTTACTAAATAATTGTCCTCCTTCAAGTGAAGCAATGATTTCTTCAATTCTAGGGAGTGGGTGAATGAAATTTTCTAAGCATTTATTTATGGTGACTTTAAAGTCGCCACATATACGCAAATCACCGTTTGGTTTTAAAATTGGAACTAAGGGTGTACCCCATTCCGAATTATCTACCTGCTCAAGAACTCCGTCTTCAATTAATTTTCTTAATTGATTTTCTACTTTACTTTTCCAAGCAAATGGTAGTGGCCTCGGTTTTAAAAATAAAGGTTTTACATATTCAAAGACCTTCAACGAAATTTGTTTGCCCTTGTATTCTCCCAACCATTCTTGAAACACTTCTGAAAACTCGGTTTTTAATTGGTCTACAACAATTGATAAACTATTTTCTAGAGCCAAAACCGATTTTACTTGAATCAAATCGAAGTTAAACTGTCTTAAAAAGGAACGACCGAGAGGTGAACTTTTTGTACTAGTGACAACAACTATTATTTTTTTTTTGTACCTCGATACGATATTAAAGCATCGTACTCACCCAAAAGTTGGATTCTTTCACCACTATAGTCAACATATGGAACTTGACATGGTATTAAGGACTTTGCACTATGTGTTTTTTCGTAAAAAGAAATTGGAACCAACGTACAAGGAGCACCGATGTCGCAAACAACTTTCATCAGAATACTATCCAGTACAACTTCCAAAGAGTAGATCCCTCTAGAAGATTTTGAAGCCACGCTGTAAATAGAAAGATCAAATAAATCAATATTAATATCATTATATGAATTGCTATCAGAATCTGATACGTAATTTACAACATTATTTCTTCTTTTTGTTTGACACACTGGTGCTTAACGCCGCTGCTGCCACTGCTCGTTCCAAGTCCACCGCTGCCTCCTCCAGATCCACTGCTGCTTCCGAAATTATTTTTCTGTTTGCCTCGTGCTTGGCTCTTTGACCACGTGCTTTTCTTCATGACAAGGTTAACATGTTCCTCATTGACGATGTTATTTGCCGTCATCTTTGGCTCCACGATCATCGCTTTTTTTAGTGCATCTGCGACAGTGAGCTTTTCATCTTCTTCACAAAGTCGTTCGAATATTTTGCTGGGTAGATGCATGATGAATTGATTTAACACAAAATCGTCCAGATGATCGCCAAATTTGCAATTCAATGCCAAGCTTTTTACTCTGGCAAACCACTCGCCCACAGTTTCGCTTTCATTTTTTATTGATGAGAAAAATTTTTTTCTTTCGCGAAAAATTATTGTTGGTGGAGTATAATGTGTACTTAAGATTGAGCACAAGTCCTTGTATGTTTTAGAGATATGTGACCCCGGACTACACAAACTGTGCAAGACGCTGTAGGGAGCTGCACCGATCGACTTCAATAGAGCAGCCTTTTTTTGGTAGTCCTCAGTGCAATTGATTTCACAAAAGTGAATATTCAATTTTTCTTTCCAAATCAAAAAAGTTTCATTGTTCGGAGAAAATTCTGGAATGTTTGAAGCCTGGAACAACGTGATTGATGCCGGTGCTGCTGGTGTTTCAGTTGACATTGTTGAGTTAAATGGTTTAATGAATCAATAATTTAATGCACGAATTTTGTTTTTTTTTTTGAGCAATTTTTTTTTTCGTAAAACGATGTTGAAAAAAAAATTAAATAATTTTTTTTTTTTATTTTAATTAAATTTAAACCAACTCGTCGCCATGTATTCGTAAGACGAAAATGAAACACGTGTGTGTTCTAATAGGGCTAATTAACAAGTGTCTTTATTTCATGTTTCATTTTACATTCTTCTTTTAGTACATCTTTATACTACAATAATTAAGTTTTGCCAATGAGGCAATACTCTACAGTATACTGTTTCAATACAATCAAACAAGTTAAAAATAAGTGGCATACAATGTTTTGAAGTTTGTTTTATTCCCATTGATTCTATTTTTATGTGCATGTATACCTAAAACGTATGTATAATAAAGGATAATATACATGAAAATATACTGAACTGAAGAAAAGTTAGAAAACAGAAGAATAATGCACGAAAGCTAAGTGTGCAAGTTTAATTAAAGGTGATTACTTTAAGTGAAAGTTGGAGAGCACAATATTATAACAAACCCCTTTCCATGAAACCTATTAAGTCGGGACTCTGTATGTGCTATTTACAAAACACATTTGTTAGAGCAGTAAATTTCACGAGATTTAAGGGTGTGCGAAAATCATTTCTCAAAAGATATGTATTCCGCTTCCGAAATTCGTTTAAAATTGTCTGTTATACCTGACTTAAATATTTTAAAAACCTTAACTGACACTGCAGAAGGTGAGACGAATAAGAGGAATATGAATACTACACAAGAAGACGAGAGTTTTGAAACAGTGGTTTCTAATCAAGAGCAATTGGAGTTTTTAGAGGAAGGAGTGGGCAAAATCCAAAGTGCTGAATTACTCGATATCTTTGAAGCAGATGAACCGCTTAGCAAAATTATTCAAGTTGGAGAATCAATCGAAGCAAAAACCTCATGTAGAGAGCATAAGGCAACGCAGACAAACATCAAGGAAACAGCCGAGGTATTTCAATTAAGAAAAGAGTGTAAGAGTTTAAAAAAAGAAATTGAAATTAAAAAAAAAGAACAATATTCAGATGCTGCGTATTTAGAAAAAACTAAAAACGTTTTACCTAAAGAGTTAGCTCGAATTGTTGAAACTCATATTGCAAATTATAAAAAAAAAAAAAAACAGAAAGGATGGAGATACTCTAATGAAGTTAAAAAATTTTGTCTCAGCATATATTTCATTGCACCTAATGTATATTACTTTTAAGAGCATAATTTATGTTTGCCATCCAAAACAACTTTAACTAGATTTTCCAAAGATTGGCCTTCTGAACCTGGACTTCACAAGTCATTATTTAATGCGTTAAAGCTAAAAATACAGGTTTTACCAGGAATCGCCCAAAATTGTGTGATTTGTTTAGATGAAATGTCGTTGAAAACTCATCTTTATTTCAATAAAAATAAGGGAGCGATAATAGGATTGGAAGTCGATGGACAGGATAAAACACATTAAGCTGCAAATTATGCCATTGTTGTAATGGTAAGAGGCCTTACTCATCGGTATAATCAGTTACTTGGGTATTACTTTGTCAATTCCTCTTGTCCAGCCAAGACATTGAAGGAAATCGTAGTCAAATGTGTTAATGAATTGATTGAAGTTAAAATGAAACCCAGGCTTGTAATTTCAGACCAAGGTGGAAATTTTATTGGTCTTAATAGACTTCTAGGCATTCCTTTGCACAAAACTGACTGATGAACATATTTTCCCAAACAATTTTCAGAAGGTGCGTGTCAGATTTGCTTCTCAGTCAATAAGTTCAACCGTTTCAGCTGGTATTTATACCCTTGCCAGTATAGGTGCTTAATCGTCAACAGCTATTAAAACTGCTGAAATAATTGAAAAAATTCAAATTCAAAAAAGGAGCAAATAGATTTTCTAAACGAAATGAAATCTTTTTTTGAAAATATTACTTTTTTTGATAGCTCAATTAATGTAACAAAGAAAATGAGATTTATAAATGGATGGCAACAGAATATACATGCTCTGATTGATATTTTTAGTGACTTAAAAGAAGAAGGTATAACATTTCTTCTCACAAGAAAACTTAATCAAGATTGTTTAGAAAACACATTTTCTGTGTTACGCAATCGAGGAGGAAATAATAAGTTGCTGACTCCTTTTCAATTCACATGTGCTTTCAAAAGGTCGTTTGCCGCCAAGTATAGGGAGGACATTACCCAAGGAAACTGCGAGCCAACTATAAATTTGGAACTGCCGCATATTGATATGCATATTAAATCAAACGAAGAAAAAAAAGACGAAGTAATTTACGCTTTTGAAACCGAATCTGACTAAAAAACTGTTGATTTTGGTTGTCAGGTTAGGTTAGGTTAGGTTACTGTGGCTATGGATACAAAAACCACACAGTTAGGCCAGAAGAAAGGCCCATTGTGATACCACATGAATCTAGAGAATTACTTCCCACTAGTTGAACCATTTTGAGCTTTTTATAAAGCGAAGGAGATATCTGATATCCTTTTTAGCTAGTTCACTGGGATCATCAAAAGAGTATTCTCCCAGATGAAGTTTGCGTCTTCGTGAAAGAGCAGGGCAGGTGCAGAGGAGGTGAGAGATTGTTTCCTCCTCCTCCTCGTCCATACAGCTTCTGCAGAAGTCATTTGAGGCTACACCAAGTCGTATTGCGTGTCTGCCTATAAGACAGTGTCCCGTAAGGACACCTATTAGGGAGCTAATATGATTTAATATGCTTTGGGATAGCAAATCTTTAGAGCGCTTTAGGTCCAATGAAGGCCATATTAGCATGTTGGTAAATTGTGCCACCTAGAGTTTGCCATCTCGAAGGATTTTTCTTTTAGCAGAAGTTTACATGTAGCTATTGGTATACCTATCTTCTCCCTTTCAGGTGAAATAGGTATGACAGTTCCATTTTTAGCGAGTTCATCGGCTCTACAATTTCCTGCGATGTCTCTGTGGCCCGGCACCCAGCATAGGTGAATGTTAAATTGCTGCGCCATCTCCCTAAGAGACGATCGACAATCGAGGGCCGTTAGAGATTTGGTTGAGACGCCTTCAAGAGACTTGATAGCAGCCTGACTGTCAGAGAAGATGCGTATATCATAAGTTGATATCACGTTTTCTCTTAGCCAGGAGAGAACCTCTTTGATCGCTAAAATTTCCGCTTGGAAGACGCTACAATGATTAGGGAGGCGGAATGAGATGCTTAGATTAAGCTTTTCTGAGTACACACCACTACCAACTCCCTCATTTGTCTTGGATCCATCTGTGTACAAATGGATGCTTTCATCATCTAGGAGTTTTTTGTCTTCCCATTCAACCCTGGATGGAATGGATACCTGGAAGTTTTTACCAAATTGGGGTTTTGGAATAGTGTAGTCTATTTACTTTGGCATAGAACCAAAGAGGTTTAGAATGATGGAGTGCCCAACATTGTTGTTGGTCCATTGAGATGAGGCGTTGAGTCTTATGGCTGTACTCGCTGCCACTTGTTTGCTGAAAATGTCGAGGGGTGTCAGATGGAGGAGAGTGTCCAACGCTGCTGAGGGTGTGGTTCTCAAAGCCCCGCTAATGCAGAGACATGCAGTGCGTTGGACTCTGCTGAGTTTGTCGTAGTATGTGACTTTTTCCAGTGCAGTCCACCACACTGCAACCCCGTACATAAGTATTGGTCGGATGACCGATGTGTATAGCCAATAAGTTATGCGAGGTTGAAAACCCCATTTATTTCCTATGGCTTTCTTGCAAAGGAAAAGAGCTGCTGTAGCTTTTTTAACTCTTTCCCGAATATTAGGTTTCCAACTTAATTTTTTGTCCAATATCAGACCAAGATATTTGGCCTCATTGGTAAAAATTAGTGGTACACCTTTTATTGAGGGAGGTACAATTTCTGGGATCTTGTATTTCCGCGTAAAAAGGACGAGGTCTGTTTTTTGAGGATTAATACTAAGTCCGCAGTGATCTGCCCATCTAGTGAGCATATTGAGTGCGTTTTGGAGGAGGTCTCTCAGTGTATTAGGATGTTCTCCTATGACGGCGATAGCAACATCATCGGCATACGCAATCACTCTGTAGCCTTCTCTCTCAAGGGATATTAGTAGCTCGTTAACCACTATGTTCCACAGGAGAGGGGACAGAACACCACCTTGCGGAGTGCCTCTACTGACAGACCTCTTCGTACAAAAATCCCCCATCTTAGAGTTGATGATCCTGCTTTTTAGCATTAGATTTATCAATTCACAGAGTGAGTATTCGACGTTTAGGGTCGTCATAGCAGAAGTGATAGCGGATGTGTCAACGTTGTTGAAAGCGCCTTTAATATCCAGGAAGGCCACCATAGTATATTGTTTTTGTTCTAGGGAGTATTCGATAGTTCTTACCAAGGTGTGCAAGGCTGTTTCTACCGATTTCCCTTTGCAGTAGGCATGCTGAGACATCGATAGTCTCTTATCAATGCTGTTACGTACATGGATATCAATCAATCGTTCCAGAGTTTTGAGAATGAATGATGATAGGCTAATAGGTCTTAGATCTTTAGGGTTGACATGCGAACATTTGCCCGCCTTGGGAATGAATACTACCTTTACTTCTCTCCATCGCTGAGGTATATGGACCATATCTAGACAACTTTTAAATATCATCTCAATGATGGGCAAAGTTATGTTAGTCGTAAATTGCAGCTTAGCTGGTATGATGTGATCTGGCCCTGGAGATTTGTAAGGTTTGAAACTATTCAGAGCCCAAGTCAACTTCTCTTTTGTAACAAGACCTTGAGGAAAAGTTAAGTTAATACCCGACCCAGAATGGTTTGTTGTATTAACGTATTTGGAGCTATCAGGGAAGTGGGTGTCCAGTAGCAGGTTTAGCGTTTCTTCGCAAGAGTTAGTCCAAGTACCATCCAAGTTTTTAAGACAACTGGGCATGGTTGGATTTGTCGAGAGAATCTTCCTTATCCTTGATCCCTCCGAGGATTCTTCTATTGAGCTACAGAAGTATCTCCAAGAAGATCTTTTGGCTATTCTCAATTCCTTTTTATACTTTTTGAGAGATTCCTTATAGGAGTCCCAGTCTTGTGGATGTCTAGTCTTTTTTGCACGATTAAAAAGCCTTCTACAGCCTTTCCGGAGTATACCCAGTTCAGTAGCCCACCAGTATGGTTTCTTCTTTCCCCGCACTATAGTGAGGGGGCAGGCAGTTTCCATGGCTTTATTAAGGGCTGCTGTAAGCTCGTCGACTTTTTGATCGAGTTCAAAAGCGCACAAGGGCGGGTCAGGAAGTTCTGGTTTAATCAGATTCTTCAGAGTTGCCCTATATTTTGGCCAGTCTGTTTTCCTATAGTTTCGAAATTGGATCGGTTTTGGGACCTCTTCAATAAGTGTGAATTGGATGTATCTATGATCGGAGAACGAGTGCTCCTTTGATACTCTCCAATTCAATATTTTATTTGAGAGATGTAACGAGACAAGAGTCATATCTAAAACTTCTTGTCGATTTTTAGTAACGAAGGTTGGTTCACTACCTACATTACATACTACCAGATTAGTTGTTAAAATATAATCAAAAAGAGACTCACCTCTGTCATTTATATCGGTACTACTTCACGTAGTATGGTGCGCATTGGCGTCACAACCGATAATTATGTTGGTTTTAAGTCTTGTTGATTCAGCGACCGTCCTCTCCAGAATGGTACCAGGTAGTGGGCCCTGGTGGTCGTGGCCCAAATACGCTGATACCAGTGTAATGTTATTATTATTTCCCTATTTTTGAGTTTTTCTTAGTTCTCCAACCGATTCAATCCGAGGATCAAAATGCACGATCGTTTTCTTCTAAGGTCGTCACCCGAAATAAATAGAGTAAAAATTATGTTTTAAGACTGATTTTTATTTTCAAACGTTAGGGCTATTTATACTTAAATCTATCTTCCAAATATTTGGGTTCACCCCCACTCTTACATCTAACTATTACAATTTTAATTTTTGTAATCAATATGCAATATCATTATTAACCCACATATGATGGCCCGGATGACGACAAAGATTCGAATTCCATTTGAATAGAATGAACATTCAATTCTATCCACCCAAATGCAATTCGATGCCTTAGCCACCGCGACACATTCAGGTGCAGTCATTGTTCTATTAATGAATCATTTTGTGCACAACGATTTACAATGGTAACATGATTATTCAAAACAAAATTGATTGTGTGATAACTGACCATTCACAAGTTTGTTCAATTGTAGGTCAGTGTATTAACGTTAAATGAATAATGTATGTATGTATATACACAACACCCTCACCCTTTAAAAAAAAATTATTTTCTTTTTTCTTTAAGAATGAGAAAATTATTTTTGATACTATATTTTACATATTTTTTGCTCTTATTAAATTGTTATTGTGCACTTCTCTATTTACATTTTCAACACTAATTATACTTTTCGGTCCATTTTGAGCAATAATCTTGTAAGGACCTTTAAAAGGTTTATCTAACTTTTTTTTATTTCCTACTTTTAAATACACATAATCTCCTATTTTAAAATTTGATATATTTACATTAGATTGGTTTCTTTGCATTTTATTCTTATTTTGTTCTAAGCTTTCTTTAGCTCTATTATGTGCATATTGCAATTTCATTTTGAATTCATTCACATAATTATCAATGTTATAAATACTTTCTTTGTTTTTAATGATTTCACAAGGTAGAGCACACAGTTTTCCATATACTAATTCAAATGGTGAATAATTTGTAGTACTGTGTGGTGTCGTATTGTATGTGTATGTGTAGTAAGGTAGTAGTTCTTCCCAGTTATTTTTTTCATCTGTTGTCATTAAATAGTCATTTAAAATTCTATGATTTCTTTCTACTGAGCCTAAAGTTTCATGGTGTAAAGAAGTGGACGTGGTTTTTTCTATTTTTAGTAATTTACAGATGTTTACTAATAGTTCGTTTGTGAACTCTGTGCCCTTGTCTGATTTTAGTTTTCTAAAACAACCATATTTCAAAATGAATTTTTCTACAATGGTTTTTGCTACTGAAATCGCATCTTTTGTGACTAATGGAAATGCTTCTATAAACTTTGTTAGTTCACATTGAATCGTGAGAATATAACTGTATCCATTCGATGGTCTAAGTGGTCCTACTGTATCTACTGTTATTACTTCAAATGATGTATTTGGTGTTTCTGTCCTCGTGAATCGTTCTTTAGTATATCTAGTTATTTTAATTTCATTACAAATCTTACAATTATTTATATAGTTCCTAACCATCTTATTCATATTTTTCCATACATATTTCTGCTTTAGCTTTGCAATACATCTTCGTATTCCATTGTGTCCTCCTAATTTATCATCATGATACTTCTTTATTAAATTATTCATTTCTTCTACTTGCTCTATTCTTTTTGGTGGGGTGTATAATATAATGTCTAGACAATTTTCTTTCTTATTCTTTTGCAGTTCGTTAAATACTTCTTTAAATTTATTCACTGATATTGTTTCAAAAATACCGTTGTTATTTGCTAGCGCTAGCTTTTCTATTTTCACATGCTTTGTATAGGATAACAATTTCTTCAAAATCAATTTTAACTCTGATAGAGAATTATCATTGTATCCAACATGTATTCTATCTTTGACTGCATATATTGTTTCCATAGGGGTCCCCATTAAATTCTTTATATTTTCAAGTTGCAACTTCTTAATATTTCTAGTATCTGATATAGATATGCATTCCCATATGTGGAGGTGTACAGTCTCCTCTGGGGGCATAATTTCCGGATTTTTTTCTTTTTCACTAGTGTTTTCTTTATCTCTCAACTTCATTGCTCTTGTTATTACATTAATACTTTGTTTTGGCATCATTTCTATTAGTTCTTTTGAACTTAGCTTTACTCTAGACAATGCATCAGCATTTGTATTCATTTTTCCTTGTTTAAAAACTATATCAAAATCATAATCCATTAAATCTACTCTAATTCTAGTTAATCTGGATGAAGGGTTCTTATGTGTAAATAAACTAACTAATGGTCTGTGATCTGTATATACCACAAATCTTCTACCATACAGATATGGCCTAAAATGATTAATCCCCCAATGAATACCAAGTAGTTCTTTCTCTATAACTGATTTATTTAGCTCGTGTTTGTTCAATGCTTTACTTGCATAGGCAATGGGCTTATCATTGCCTACCTCTCCTTGGGAAAGAATAGCCCCCAATGCGTAATTTGAAGCATCTGTTGTTATTAAAAATGGTTTTGAAAAGTCTGGGTAGCTTAGGATTGGTGGGGACATTAGCTTGTTTTTTAGAGTTTCAAAGGCACTTTGACAACTTTGTGTCCAGCTAAAAATTTTATTTTTCTTTAATAATTCATTTAAAGGTTTCGCAATATCCGCAAAATTTTGTATAAAACGTCTATAGTAGTTACAAAAAGCTACGAATCTTCGAACCTCATCTGCATTATCCGGTTTTGGGGGAGAGTACGATAACTTTGGCGCCGAGATATAATAACGGTTTTTGGTAGAGGGGCTTAATAGAAGCATTTTTTACTATGGGAGGGGGGTCTATCTCCCCCCGTTTAGGCGGTAGGGGCAATTTAAAAAAACATGTACTTTAAATGGAAAAAAAATAATTAAAAAATAACGGTAGTACTTACAATTAAGTATTATACCTTTTTTTAAAGCCAACACTTGTGCCTAGTAGCTTGTTTTTAAATCAAGTCAAAACTATGCATAGTTTTCAAAAAAAACTGTTTTAAACTTAAAATTTGGTCAAAAAAAAAGTTAAAAATATGGTTTAGAGTGTAATATTTCAAAACTTTTAGATTATCTACAATTTTTTTTTAGAATACATTGCTCTTATTTATTTTTGATCGAAAACTGAAAACTAGATGACTTTATGTCTTCTAGTTCTTGAGAAAATTGAAAGTTACCAAAAAAAATATTTTAATTAAATTACTTTTTCCTTGCTAACGTAGTCTTATTTTGATAGTAGTAATCGAATATGGATTAAGATACACCTAGGGTAAATTAATTTTTCTTAAATCCAGCTTATTTAAATGCAAAAGAAACTTTGCATGCACCCCATCTTGCACCCACCGCACCTTGCACCCCCCCCACCTTGCACACACACCAACTTGCACCCACCCCAAATCCTATAGTGTGCCCAAGCAGGGGGGTTGCAGGGGGGCAGCATGCCCCCCTTATAGATGCCACTGTTGCATACACCCACACTCGCGCACACCTTACTGTTGCATACACCCAAACACGCATTACGCATACGCAAATACCATTATTACTATCAAAATAAGACCACTCAAGCAAAAAAAAAAGAATTAAATTAAAATAGTAGTTGTGGTTATTTTCAATTTTCTCAAAAACTAAAAGAGATACAATCATCTAGTTTTCAGTTTTTGATCAAAAACAAATAAGAGCAATAAATTCTGAAATAAAAACAATGGTAGATAATCTTGAAGTATTGAAAAAGTTACACTTTAAACCTTTTTTTAACTTTTTTTACTCAAATTTGAGTTTAAAATTAAATTTTTATTTTCAATTTTCTCAAAAACTAAAAGACATAAAATCATCTAGTTTTCAGTTTTTGATCAAAAACAAATAAAAGCAATAAATTCTGAAATAAAAACAATGGTAGATAATCTTGAAGTATTGAAAAAGTTACACTTTAAACCTTTTTTTAACTTTTTTTACTCAAATTTTGAGTTTAAAATTAAATTTTTATTTTTAATTTTCTCAAAAACTAAAAGACATAAAATCATCTAGTTTTCAGTTTTTGATCAAAAACAAATAAGAGCAATAAGTTCTGAAATAAAAACAATGGTAGATAATCTTGAAGTATTGAAAAAGTTACACTTTAAACCTTTTTTTAACTTTTTTTACTCAAATTTTGAGTTTAAAATTAAAGTTTTCAAAAACTACGCATAGTTTTGACTTGATTTAAAAACTGGCTAATAGAACAGAGTGTTGGCTTTAAAAAAATGTATACAACTTAATTGTAAGTATCACCGTTATTTTTTAATTATTTTTTTCCATTTTAAATAATGACTTTTTTAAATTGCCCCTCCCGCCTAAACGGGGGGAGATAGACCCCCCCTCCCATAGTAAAAAATGCTTGTATTAAGACCCTCTACCAAAAACCGTTATTATATCTCGGCGCCAAAGTTATCGTACTCGTGCCCGGTTTTGGGTATTCATTTATAACATTGTATTTACTTGGGTCCGTGGTAACCCCTTCTGCAGTTATTAAATGTCCAAGATATACTACTTCCGGGCGCAGAAAATTACATTTACTTGGGTTTAGTTTTAAATTATATTTACGCAACCTTTTAAAAACTTCTATTAGGTTATTATTATGTTCCTTAAGATTTGAACCAAACACAATTATATCATCAACATATAAAAATGCAGATGCTTGCAAGTCACTAAGTGCAATTGTTAACATTTTCTGAAAGCTATTCGTCGAAATCTTCAATCCAAAAGGTAATCTTTTGAATTGAAAATGTCCAGTATCTGTTGAAAAAGCTGTAAGAGGTCTGGATTTCGGATGCAGTGGAATTTGGTGAAATGAACTTGTCATATCCAATGTTGAAAAATATTTAGCTTTTCCTAGTTTGTCTAGTACATCTTCTAAACGAGTTAATGGAAATTTATCGTCAAGCACTTTTTTGTTCAAAGACCTAAAATCAACTACTAATCTCCATTTTTTATTTCCATTTGTGCTTTTCTTTGGTACTATTAACAACGGTGAGTTGTACGGACTAGTAGATGGCTCAATTATATCTTCATATATTAACTTTTCAACTTGATCTTTTATCTCTTTCAAATTCGCATGAGGCAGTCTGTAATTTTTTATATACACTGGTGTTTTATCAATAGTTGTTATCTTTTGTTCATAAAAATTATTTTTAGTTAATGTTTCTCCCTCTAAGTAAAATATAGTCTGGTATTCTTTGCATATTTTTAAAATTTCTGTTTTTGCATCATTATCTAAACTGTCTACCTTTATTTCATTTCGAATGTTATTAAATCTGTCTTCATCTACTAAATTATTTTTAAACTGTAATACTGCGTAGTTGGAAACTGGTTCTATTCCTAAAGAAATATGATATAGTTTTACTTCTTTTTCAGTTGTATTAAGAATTTTCACATGTTTAATTCCTGTAGCTGGTATTAATGAATTTGCTATAAATATTCCCTTCTTAATTTCTTTTCCAGAAATTAAACTGTCTTCATCTAAATCAAAATGAATTTTTTTAATTATCTCTGTTCTAGGTGGTATCGTGATATTACTATAAATGTCTCTTGTGTCCATATTCATTGGCAGTATTATTTCTTCTCCATTTAATGAGATTACCAGAACACATGTCTCATAATCAATTTTGCAATTGTATTTTAATAAAAAATCTCTACCTAAAATTCCATCTGTGGATAAATTTAAACTATCATCAGTTACATTAAATGTATGTTCCAATTTCATGTCTTCTATGCTCAACTCTATTTTTGCTATACCTTCAGTTAATATCGATACTTCAGATATACCATTTATCTCACAATTTCTACCATATTCTACTCTATTAGTACCTACTGCATTATTTTTGATTATTGAAATATCGGCTCCTGTGTCTATTAATAAACTTATTGGCTGATTTCTACCCTTTACTCTTAATTTTATAAAATTTGTCTGTCCTTCTAAAGTTTCAATGTGAATTATCTTCTTCTTGACATTGACCCCGGATTTTATTGGCCGGGGACGTACCCGTTTCCCTGAAAATTTCGCCTGTCAATATTCCCTGCAACTTTGTGTTGTCCTCTGTTGCTGTTGTTCTGGCCCCTATTTTGGCTAAAATATCTGCTATTATTTTGTTGTGACCCGTTGAAATTTGAAAAGCTATTGAAATTTCGGTTGAAGTTACCTCTGGGCTTCTTCTACCTGAGCGTCGAACTTGTCGAGTTGTAGAAGCTGAGTAAGGTCAATGATTCTCGGGAATTATTTCTCCAGAAGAGTCCTGAAACCAAAGGTCGCTCACCCCTACCCCTCCCAATCCCTACCCCCTCCTCCGTCGGCTTTGTGTTACTATGCTGGCTGATGTCTCCTTATCTCCCGACTGTATGGTATATCACTATATGTCAACCTAGCTCCCTTCTGGGACGCTTATGGCTTAATTGCTGTTCGTCTCTCCTGCTCCAAAACATATCCTTCCTTCAACTTCCCAATTGGGCTGGACCTAAGGTGTTATACGACCCGTGCCGATGATCAGCCAGGCTGAGGGCCCAATTTCTAAAAATAGCTCAGTCGTTAACGGAGTATCCGGATACCAGGCGACCTCCGGATTAGCTAGCCTTATCTGTGTAAGCGAATCTCTACACAGATGGACCCCCCCCTTTACTTCGCTACTCGTCGGAATCCAAATGAATAATTTAAAACAAAACCAAAAACAAAAACAGTACTGGAAGAAAAAACGTCAAACCGGTACCGGTATTCCAGCTACACCGGGCGGCAGCTCGGCGGCAACGTCGGCTGTCGTTACTCCTGTGCCGAGCACCGGAAAAGGGTCTGTGCCAAGTCACTGCCCTTCTTCTAGTGCGGTGCAGGATGTATCCACACCGGGCGGCAGTTCGGCGGCAACGTTGGCTGTCGTTACTCCTGTGCCGAGCACCGGAAAAGGGCCTGTGCCAAGTCACTGCCCTTCTTCTAGTGCGGTGCAGGATGTACAATTGGCGAAAACGCTTCCTCATGTCGGTAGTGGAAAGTTCGTGATTAATGATCTTTCCACTACTAAAGAGAGTAAACCTCTCCAGTACGCTCCTAGGAGCTCTTATAAACAACGGCGGAATGCGATGAGGATTATAAAATCCTCTGGTTCAACACTGGGGGATGGAAGTAATCCCATCCTTAACAAAAGGCTGGAGTGGGCTAGATCCATTCTAGACAATACTAGTCGCAACGACTCCACGTCAAAGCGACAAAGGTCCTTGGAGGAGTCCACTCCCATCCCTAAAAAGCCTAAAGTGCAGAACACCGGCACTCCTATCATTCCTAGAGTTCCTCTCACTAAACCTTTTAGTGATGTACTCAAGGAATCTAATAAAATCATTATCGCGGTCATTGATAGGAGCAATATTGATGGCACGATTACATCTGAACGTTGGCAGAGGGTGAATCTGGAGCTCTCGGCTGGCTTTCTAAAAGTCATGCGGGATCATCCGGGTCCACCGCCTGTAACAAGCGATGAGGGTTGGCATCAAGGTCATGTCAAGCTCATCGCTTGTAAAGATCAGAGGTCGCGCGATCTTTATACGCTTGCTGTCGGCATGCTGGGCGAAGTCTGGCCAGGTGCAAAACTCGAGGTCGTTGCAAAGGAGGACATTCCATGCAGGCCTAGAGCTCGCACGTGGATCCCTAAAGAACCCTCATGTCCGGATGACATACGCGAAATCATAAAGATTAGCAACCCGGACCTCCCTTGTCACGACTGGAAGATCGTGAAACTGGAGGAGCCAAAGGGTCTTTATCGAAATGCGATTATCGTTATTAATAAAGACTCTGTGGCTTCTCTGGCGCGAGATAAGGGAGTGATAAGATACGGTTTTGGGACAATTAAATTGCGTATCTATAAAAAAGATGAGATAGACGCTTCATGCGAGCCTCCACGACCCTTTTCGGAAGC
Source organism: Eupeodes latifasciatus (assembly GCA_920104205.1). Classification (NCBI taxonomy): domain Eukaryota; kingdom Metazoa; phylum Arthropoda; class Insecta; order Diptera; family Syrphidae; genus Eupeodes; species Eupeodes latifasciatus. Next base: position 267,385,085 of record OV049924.1, on the reverse strand, counting down.
CGTGTCGCAGGACGTTGGGTTTTCCAGTGCTACAATCACATTCCCTTCCTTGGATGTGGATGAAGTTGTACCTGGGCCCTCTTCTGTCGCAGCACGGTCTTCCTCTGAACCCTCTTTAGAAGCTGTGCCGCAAGACGTAGAGAGTCCCAGTGACATCATCACCTTCCCATCCTTGGATGTGGATGAGAATGTGGCAGGGCCCTCTTCTGTCGCAGCACAGTCTTCTTCTAAAAACGTCGGAGGTTTATCCCTAATGGACACCGAAGACTCAAATGACAAAGCTCTCCCCAGTGAGGAGGAAGATGAACTATTAGGTTCTTCTTCGTCTGATCTGGATGAGCTGGATCTAACAGTGGTGGAGGTTGATCTGCCAACTTGTAGCCAAAATGCTGCAAATACTACAGATTAACCTCCAACACTCTAAAACGGCTTCGGTCTCCCTACTTCTCCGCCTGCCAAAAACTGGAGAAGATGTCGTTCTCATCCAAGAACCCTGGATTGTGAAATCCCTTGTTCGAGGATTGAGAACTCCTGGTTACTACGTGCTCTATGTAACAGGAAAAGGTAACGCAAGGTCCTGCATACTAGTAAAACGTAATCTAAATGTATTTTTACTCCCTAATTTCAGTGATAAAGATGTCACCACAGCCAGTATGGTAATAGACAACCATACCTACTGGCTGGTGTTGTGTATATACATACATACATTATTCATTTAACGTTAACACACTGACCTACAATTGAACAAACTTGGGAATGGTCAGTTATCACACAATCAATTTTGTTTTGAATAATCATGTTACCATTGTAAATTGTTGTGCACAAAATGATTCATTAATAGAACAATGACTGCACCTGAATGTGTCGCGGTGGCTAAGGCATCGAATTGCATTTGGGTGGATAGAATTGAATGTTCATTCTATTCAAATGGAATTCGAATCTTTGTCGTCATCCGGGCCATCATATGTGGGTTAATAATGATATTGCATATTGGCTACAAAAATTAAAATTGCAATAGTTAGATGTAAGAGTGGGGGTGAACCCAAATATTTGTAAGATAGATTAAGTATAAATAGCCCTAACGTTTGAAAATAAACATCAGTCTTAAAACATAATTTTGACTCTATTTATTTCGGGTGACGACCTTAGAAGAAAACGATCGTGCATTTTGATGCTCGGATTGAATCGGTTGGAGAACTAAGAAAAAACTCAAAAATAGGGAAATAATAATAACATTACATGGCGATCCTGCGGACTACGAACAAAAAGAAAAGTATTCATGACCACACTGAAGAAATTAATAAAATCTTCGAAAAATGGGAGAAATTCTTGAAATATACACCAGAACCCATAACAAGTGAGACAGGAAACCAGGCACCAACCTACACCCCAACGCCAATATCAGCTGGCCCAAAACCATTGTCACTGGAGGAATACAGGAGAAGACAGGAAAAACAAAAAATTAATAGCCAGCAAATAAGAACGGCGGCAGTTACCCTAACTACAAAAAAGAAGAGAGGAGGAAAAAAAGGGCGTTCCAGAAAAGGTGTGCGGAACTACAAAAAATTATAAATACATATAAGTTCAGGAGCACAAAAAAGAAGACTGGTTGAGGAGATTAAACAGCTAAAAAAAGATGGGTGGCAAGGAGTCAAAAGAGGAGATAATAAACAACAATGCAGCAGCAGTAACAACAACAACGTTTAATGATTTAGATAGCAAGATAATATATTTAAATTGCATATTATTAATAATATTAACATTATGTAAACTAAATGCACATTATAAGAAATATTTAAGAAAACACACTTTCAAAAATATTAGTAATGTTTAATAAAAAAAAAAAAAAAAAAAAAAAAAATATGTACATTTATAAACAATAAAAATATAAAGATAATTAACACAGTTCATTTATGGAATTCGAAATATTAGGCAAGTTATTAAAAAATTTAAAAAAGTCCCCAGGTAGAACATATAGTCAAGAATACATACAAAATACAAACAAACAAATTGACGAGGCATGGAAAGAAATTACAAAAAAAGCAGACTTGAAGGACATTAAAGAATTAAAAGATAAATATACAAAAATTGTTGAACAGATAAATAGCTTTTTAAAAATTAAAAACACTAGTTCGCAGTCTAATCCAAAAATAAACATGGCAGATTTCGATTTAATTACTGCCTCAAAGGTAATACCAGAATTTCGAGGAGATCAAAAGGATCTAAATAATTTCTTGGGTTTGATTGAATTCTACAACGACACTCTTAAGGATGACACTCAAAAAGAAACATTAATAAAGTTCATTCTAGCCACCAAGCTTGCAGAAACAGTAAAAAATAAAAATTCTTAGGGAAAACAAGCCAACAAAATTTAAAGATTTAAAGAAGATACTACAATCTGCTTACAAATCAAATAAAACTGCATCTAGGTTACACAATGAAATTTCGAAATGTTATCAAGGAAATCAATCAGTTCTGACTTACGCTTCACGAATAGAGGCACTATTAGCTTCCTTAAATGAACTCCAAATTTCTGAACAAGGAGATGAGCATAGGGAAGTAATATATAAATTGAATGATCAGATTGGATGACAGCTTTCAAGAATGGTCTATCAGAACCATATAAATCACTAGTGACAGCTGCAAGACCAACAAAGCTTGCAGATGCTGTACAAGTAGCATTAGAAATTAACCCAGACCGATCAGAACAAATAATGTATTTTAATAGGGTACAGAGAGGTAGAAGTAAGCCCAGAGGTAGGTTAGGTTAGGTTAATGTGGCTGTGGATACAAAAACCACACACTTAGGCCAGAAGAAAGGCCCATTGTGATACCACATGAATCTAAAGAATTACTTCTCACTAGTTGAACCATTTCGAGCTTTTTATAAAGCGAAGGAGATATCTGATATCCTTTTTAGCTAGTTCACTTGGATCATCAAAAGAGTATTCTCCCAGATGAAGTTTGCGTCTTCGTGAAAGAGCAGGGCAGGTGCAGAGGAGGTGAGAGATTGTTTCTTCTTCTTCCTCGTCCATACAGCTTCTGCAGAAGTCATTTGAGGCTACACCAAGTCGTATTGCGTGTCTGCCTATAAGACAGTGTCCCGTAAGGACACCTATTAGGGAGCTAATATGAAGTCTGCTTTGGGATAGCAAATCTTTAGAGCGCTTTAGATCCAATGAAGGCCATATTAGTTTTGTGGCTGCGCATGTTGGTAAATTGTGCCACCTAGAGTTTGCCATCTCGAAAGCTTTTTCTTTTAGCAGAAGTTTACATGTAGCTATTGGTATACCTATCTTCTCCCTTTCAGGTGAAATAGGTATGACAGTTCCATTTTTAGCGAGTTCATCGGCTCTACAATTTCCTGCGATGTCTCTGTGGCCCGGCACCCAGCATAGGTGAATGTTAAATTGCTGCGCCATCTCCATAAGAGACGATCGACAATCGAGGGCCGTTAGAGATTTGGTTGAGACGCCGTCAAGAGACTTGATAGCAGCCTGACTGTCAGAGAAGATGCGTATATCATAAGTTGATATCACGTTTTCTCTTAGCCAGGAGAGAACCTCTTTGATCGCTAAAATTTCCGCTTGGAAGACGCTACAATGATTAGGGAGGCGGAATGAGATGCTTAGATTAAGCTTTTCTGAGTACACACCACTACCAACTCCCTCATTTGTCTTGGATAAATCTGTGTAAAAATGGATGCTTTCATCATCTAGGAGTTTTTTGTCTTCCCATTCATCCCTGGATGGAATGGATACCTGGAAGTTTTTACCATATTGGGGTTTTGGGATAGTGTAGTCTATTTACTTTGGTATAGAACCAAAGAGGTTTAGAATGATGGAGTGCCCAACATTGTTGTTGGTCCATTGAGATGAGGCGTTGAGTCTTATGGCTGTACTCGCTGCCACTTGTTTGCTGAAAATGTCGAGGGGTGTCAGATGGAGGAGAGTGTCCAACGCTGCTGAGGGTGTGGTTCTCAAAGCCCCGCTAATGCAGAGACATGCAGTGCGTTGGACTCTGCTGAGTTTGTCGTAGTATGTGACTTTCTCCAGTGCAGTCCACCACACTGCAACCCCGTACATAAGTATTGGTCGGATGACCGATGTGTATAGCCAATAAGTTATGCGAGGTTGAAAACCCCATTTGTTTCCTATGGCTTTCTTGCAAAGGAAAAGAGCTGCTATAGCTTTTTTAACTCTTTCCTGAATATTAGGTTTCCAACTTAATTTGTTGTCCAATATCAGACCAAGATATTTGGCCTCATTGGTGAAAATTAGTGGTACACCTTTTATTGAGGGAGGTACAATTTCTGGGATCTTGTATTTCCGCGTAAAAAGGACGAGGTCTGTTTTTTGAGGATTAATACTAAGTCCGCAGTGATCTGCCCATCTAGTGAGCATATTGAGTGCGTTTTGGAGGAGGTCTCTCAGTGTATTAGGATATTCTCCTATGACGGCGATAGCAACATCATCGGCATACGCAATCACTCTGTAGCCTTCTCTCTCAAGGGATATTAGTAGCTCGTTAACCACTATGTTCCATAGGAGAGGGGACAGAACACCACCTTGCGGAGTGCCTCTACTGACAGACCTTTTCGTACAAAAATCCCCCATCTTAGAGTTGATGATCCTGCTTTTTAGCATTAGATTTATCAATTCACAGAGTGAGTATTCGACGTTTAGGGTCGTCATAGCAGAAGTGATAGCGGATGTGTCAACGTTGTTGAAAGCGCCTTCAATATCCAGGAAGGCCACCATAGTATATTGTTTTTGTTCTAGGGAGTATTCGATAGTTCTTACCAAGGTGTGCAAGGCTGTTTCTACCGATTTCCCTTTGCAGTAGGCATGCTGAGACATCGATAGTCTCTTATCAATGCTGTTACGTACATGGATAGCAATCAAACGTTCCAGAGTTTTGAGAATGAATGATGATAGGCTAATAGGTTTTAGATCTTTAGGGTTGACATGCGAACATTTGCCCGCCTTGGGAATGAAAACTACCTTTACTTCTCTCCATCGCTGAGGTATATGGACAAAATCTAGACAACTTTTAAATATCATCTCAATGATGGGTAGAGTTATGTCAGTCGTAAATTGCAGCTCAGCTGGTATGATGTGATCTGGCCCTGGAGATTTGTTAGGTTTGAAACTATTCAGAGCCCAAGTCAACTTCTCTTTTGTAACAAGACCTTGAGGAAAAGTTAAGTTAATACCCGACCCAGGATGGTTTGTTGTATTAACGTATTTGGAGCTATCAGGGAAGTGGGTGTCAAGTAGCAGGTTTAGCGTTTCTTCGCAAGAGTTAGTCCAAGTACCATCCAAGTTTTTTAGACAACTAGGCATGGTTGGATTTGTCGAGAGAATCTTCCTTATCCTTGATGCCTCCAAGGATTCTTCTATTGAGCTGCAGAAGGATCTGCAAGAGGATCTTTTGGCTATTCTCAGTTCCTGTTTATACTTTTTGAGGGATTCCTTATAGGAGTCCCAGTCTTGTGAATGTCTAGTCTTTTTTGCACGATTAAAAAGCCTTCTACAGCCTTTCCGGATTGTACCCAGTTCAGCAGCCCACCAATATGGTTTCTTCTTTCCCCGCACTGTAGTGAGGGAGCAGGCAGTTTCCATGGCTTTATTAAGGGCTGCTGTAAGCTCATCGACTTTTTGATCGAGTTCAAAAGCGCACAAGGGCGGATCATAAAGTTCTGGTTTAATCAGATTCTTCAGAGTAGCCCTATATTTTGGCCAATCTGTTTTCCTATAGTTTCGGAATTGGATCGATTTTGGGAACTCTTCATTAAGTGTGAATTGGATGTATCTATGATCGGAGAACGAGTGCTCCTTTGATACTCTCCAATTCAATATTTTATTTGAGAGATGTAAAGAGACAAGAGTCGTATCTAAAACTTCTTGTCGATTTTTAGTAACGAAGGTTGGTTCACTACCTACATTACATACTACCAGATTAGTTGTTAAAATATAATCAAAAAGAGACTCACCTCTGTCATTTATATCAGTACTACCCCACGTAGTATGGTGCGCATTGGCGTCACAACCGATAATTATGTTGGTTTTAAGTCTTGTTGATTCAGCGACCGTCTTCTCCAGAATGGTACCAGGTAGTGGGCCCTGGTGGTCGTGCCCAAATACGCTGATACCAGCCAGTAGGTATGGTTGTCTATTACCATACTGGCTGTGGTGACGTCTTTATCACTGAAATTAGGGAGTAAAAATACATTTAGATTACGTTTTACTAGTATGCAGGACCTTGCGTTACCTTTTCCTGTTACATAGAGCACGTAGTAACCAGGAGTTCTCAATCCTCGAACCAGGGATTTCACAATCCAGGGTTCTTGGATGAGAACGACATCTTCTCCAGTTTTTGGCAGGCGGATAAGTAGGGAGGCCGAAGCTGTTTTAGAGTGTTGGAGGTTAATCTGTAGTATTTGCAGCATTTTGGCTACAAGTTGGCAGATCAACCTCCACCACTGTTAGATCCAGCTCATCCAGATCAGACGAAGAAGAACCTAATAGTTCATCTTCCTCCTCACTGGGGAGAGCTTTGTCATTTGAGTCTTCGGTCTCCATTAGGGATAAACCTCCGACGTTTTTAGAAGAAGACTGCGACAGAAGAGGGCCCTGCCACATTCTCATCCACATCCAAGGATGGGAAGGTGATGATGTCACTGGGACTCTCTACGTCTTGCGGCACAGCTTCTGAAGAGGGTTCAGAGGAAGACCGTGCTGCGACAGAAGAGGGCCCAGGTACAACTTCATCCACATCCAAGGAAGGGAAGGTGATTGTAGCACTGGAACCCCCAACGTCCTGCGACACGGCTTCCGAAAAGGGTCGTGGAGGCTCGCATGAAGCGTCTATCTCATCTTTTTTATAGATACGCAATTTAATTGTCCCAAAACCGTATCTTATCACTCCCTTATCTCGCGCCAGAGAAGCCACAGAGTCTTTATTGATAACGATGATCGCATTTCGATAAAGACCCTTTGGCTCCTCCAGTTTCACGATCTTCCAGTCGTGACAAGGGAGGTCCGGGTTGCTAATCTTTATGATTTCGCGTATGTCATCCGGACATGAGGGTTCTTTAGGGATCCACGTGCGAGCTCTAGGCCTGCATGGAATGTCCTCCTTTGCAACGACCTCGAGTTTTGCACCTGGCCAAACTTCGCCCAGCATGCCGACAGCAAGCGTATAAAGATCGCGCGACCTCTGATCTTTACAAGCGATGAGCTTGACATGACCTTGATGCCAACCCTCATCGCTTGTTACAGGCGGTGGACCCGGATGATCCCGCATGACTTTTAGAAAGCCAGCCGAGAGCTCCAGATTCAACCTCTGCCAACGTTCAGATGTAATCGTGCCATCAATATTGCTCCTATCAATGACCGCGATAATGATTTTATTAGATTCCTTGAGTACATCACTAAAAGGTTTAGTGAGAGGAACTCTAGGAATGATAGGAGTGCTGGTGTTCTGCACTTTAGGCTTTTTAGGGATGGGAGTTTACTCCTCCAAGGACCTTTGTCGCTTTGACGTGGAGTCGTTGCGACTAGTATTGTCTAGAATGGATCTAGCCCACTCCAGCCTTTTGTTAAGGATGGGATTACTTCCATCCCCCAGTGTTGAACCAGAGGATTTTATAATCCTCATCGCATTCCGCCGTTGTTTATAAGAGCTCCTAGGAGCGTACTGGAGAGGTTTACTCTCTTTAGTAGTGGAAAGATCATTAATCACGAACTTTCCACTACCGACATGAGGAAGCGTTTTCGCCAATTGTACATCCTGCACCGCACTAGAAGAAGGGCAGTGACTTGGCACAGGCCCTTTTCCGGTGCTCGGCACAGGAGTAACGACAGCCAACGTTGCCGCCGAACTGCCGCCCGGTGTGGATACATCCTGCACCGCACTAGAAGAAGGGCAGTGACTTGGCACAGACCCTTTTCCGGTGCTCGGCACAGGAGTAACGACAGCCGACGTTGCCGCCGAGCTGCCGCCCGGTGTAGCTGGAATACCGGTACCGGTTTGACGTTTTTTCTTCCAGTACTGTTTTTGTTTTTGGTTTTGTTTTAAATTATTCATTTGGATTCCGACGAGTAGCGAAGTAAAGGGGGGGGGTCCATCTGTGCAGAGATTCGCTTACACAGATAAGGCTAGCTAATCCGGAGGTCGCCTGGTATCCGGATACTCCGTTAACGACTGAGCTATTTTTAGAAATTGGGCCCTCAGCCTGGCTGATCATCGGCACGGGTCGTATAACACCTTAGATCCAGCCCAATTGGGAAGTTGAAGGAAGGATATGTTTTGGAGCAGGAGAGACGAACAGCAATTAAGCCATAAGCGTCCCAGAAGGGAGCTAGGTTGACATATAGTGATATACCATACAGTCGGGAGATAAGGAGACATCAGCCAGCATAGTAACACAAAGCCGACGGAGGAGGGGGTAGGGATTGGGAGGGGTAGGGGTGAGCGACCTTTGGTTTCAGGACTCTTCTGGAGAAATAATTCCCGAGAATCATTGACCTTACTCAGCTTCTACAACTCGACAAGTTCGACGCTCAGGTAGAAGAAGCCCAGAGGTAACTTCAACCGAAATTTCAATAGCTTTTCAAATTTCAACGGGTCACAACAAAATAATAGCAGATATTTTAGCCAAAATAGGGGCCAGAACAACAGCAACAGAGGACAACACAAAGTTGCAGGGAATATTGACAGGCGAAATTTTCAGGGAAACGGGTACGTCCCCGACCAATAAAATCCGGGGTCAATGTCAAGAAGAAGATAATTCACATTGAAACTTTAGAAGGACAGACAAATTTTATAAAATTTAGAGCAAAGGGTAGAAATCAGCCAATAAGTTTATTAATAGACACAGGAGCCGATATTTCAATAATCAAAAATAATGCAGTAGGTACTAATAGAGTAGAATATGGTAGAAATTGTGAGATAAATGGTATATCTGAAGTATCGATATTAACTGAAGGTATAGCAAAAATAGAGTTGAGCATAGAAGACATGAAATTGGAACATACATTTAATGTAACTGATGATAGTTTAAATTTATCCACAGATGGAATTTTAGGTAGAGATTTTTTATTAAAATACAATTGCAAAATTGATTATGAGACATGTGTTCTGGTAATCTCATTAAATGGAGAAGAAATAATACTGCCAATGAATATGAACACAAGAGACATTTATAGTAATATCACGATACCACCTAGAACAGAGATAATTAAAAAAATTCATTTTGATTTAGATGAAGACAGTTTAATTTATGGAAAAGAAATTAAGAAAGGAATATTTATAGCAAATTCATTAATACCAGCTACAGGAATTAAACATGTGAAAATTCTTAATACAACTGAAAAAGAAGTAAAACTATATCATATTTCTTTAGGAATAGAACCAGTTTCCAACTACGCAGTATTACAGTTTAAAAATAATTTAGTAGATGAAGACAGATTTAATAACATTCGAAATGAAATAAAGGTAGACAGTTTAGATAATGATGCAAAAACAGAAATTTTAAAAATATGCAAAGAATACCAGACTATATTTCACTTAGAGGGAGAAACATTAACTAAAAATAATTTTTATGAACAAAAGATAACAACTATTGATAAAACACCAGTGTATATAAAAAATTACAGACTGCCTCATGCGAATTTGAAAGAGATAAAAGATCAAGTTGAAAAGTTAATATATGAAGATATAATTGAGCCATCTACTAGTCCGTACAACTCACCGTTGTTAATAGTACCAAAGAAAAGCACAAATGGAAATAAAAAATGGAGATTAGTAGTTGATTTTAGGTCTTTGAACAAAAAAGTGCTTGACGATAAATTTCCATTAACTCGTTTAGAAGATGTACTAGACAAACTAGGAAAAGCTAAATATTTTTCAACATTGGATATGACAAGTTCATTTCACCAAATTCCACTGCATCCGAAATCCAGACCTCTTACAGCTTTTTCAACAGATACTGGACATTTTCAATTCAAAAGATTACCTTTTGGATTGAAGATTTCGACGAATAGCTTTCAGAGAATGTTAACAATTGCACTTAGTGACTTGCAAGCATCTGCATTTTTATATGTTGATGATATAATTGTGTTTGGTTCAAATCTTAAGGAACATAATAATAACCTAATAGAAGTTTTTAAAAGGTTGCGTAAATATAATTTAAAACTAAACCCAAGTAAATGTAATTTTCTGCGCCCGGAAGTAGTATATCTTGGACATTTAATAACTGCAGAAGGGGTTACCACGGACCCAAGTAAATACAATGTTATAAATGAATACCCAAAACCGGATAATGCAGATGAGGTTCGAAGATTCGTAGCTTTTTGTAACTACTATAGACGTTTTATACAAAATTTTGCGGATATTGCGAAACCTTTAAATGAATTATTAAAGAAAAATAAAATTTTTAGCTGGACAAAACCATTTTTAATAACAACAGATGCTTCAAATTACGCATTGGGGGCTATTCTTTCCCAAGGAGAGGTAGGCAATGATAAGCCCATTGCCTATGCAAGTAAAGCATTGAACAAACACGAGCTAAATAAATCAGTTATAGAGAAAGAACTACTTGGTATTCATTGGGGGATTAATCATTTTAGGCCATATCTGTATGGTAGAAGATTTGTGGTATATACAGATCACAGACCATTAGTTAGTTTATTTACACATAAGAACCCTTCATCCAGATTAACTAGAATTAGAGTAGATTTAATGGATTATGATTTTGATATAGTTTTTAAACAAGGAAAAATGAATACAAATGCTGATGCATTGTCTAGAGTAAAGCTAAGTTCAAAAGAACTAATAGAAATGATGCCAAAACAAAGTATTAATGTAATAACAAGAGCAATGAAGTTGAGAGATAAAGAAAACACTAGTGAAAAAGAAAAAAATCCGAAAATTATGCCCCCAGAGGAGACTGTACACCTCCACATATGGGAATGCATATCTATATCAGATACTAGAAATATTAAGAAGTTGCAACTTGAAAATATAAAGAATTTAATGGGGACCCCTATGGAAACAATATATGCAGTCAAAGATAGAATACATGTTGGATACAATGATAATTCTCTATCAGAGTTAAAATTGATTTTGAAGAAATTGTTATCCTATACAAAGCATGTGAAAATAGAAAAGCTAGCGCTAGCAAATAACAACGGTATTTTTGAAACAATATCAGTGAATAAATTTAAAGAAGTATTTAACGAACTGCAAAAGAATAAGAAAGAAAATTGTCTAGACATTATATTATATACCCCACCAAAAAGAATAGAGCAAGTAGAAGAAATGAATAATTTAATAAAGAAGTATCATGATGATAAATTAGGAGGACACAATGGAATACGAAGATGTATTGCAAAGCTAAAGCAGAAATATGTATGGAAAAATATGAATAAGATGGTTAGGAACTATATAAATAATTGTAAGATTTGTAATGAAATTAAAATAACTAGATATACTAAAGAACGATTCACGAGGACAGAAACACCAAATACATCATTTGAAGTAATAACAGTAGATACAGTAGGACCACTTAGACCATCGAATGGATACAGGTATATTCTCACGATTCAATGTGAACTAACAAAGTTTATAGAAGCATTTCCATTAGTCACAAAAGATGCGATTTCAGTAGCAAAACCCATTGTAGAAAAATTCATTTTGAAATATGGTTGTTTTAGAAAACTAAAATCAGACAAGGGCACAGAGTTCACAAACGAACTATTAGTAAACATCTGTAAATTACTAAAAATAGAAAAAACCACGTCCACTTCTTTTCACCATGAAACTTTAGGCTCAGTAGAAAGAAATCATAGAATTTTAAATGACTATTTAATGACAACAGATGAAAAAAATAACTGGGAAGAACTACTACCTTACTACACATACACATACAATACGACACCACACAGTTCTACAAATTATTCACCATTTGAATTAGTATATGGAAAACTATGTGCTCTACCTTGTGAAATCATTAAAAACAAAGAAAGTATTTATAACATTGATAATTATGTGAATGAATTCAAAATGAAATTGCAATATGCACATAATAGAGCTAAAGAAAGCTTAGAACAAAATAAGAATAAAATGCAAAGAAACCAATCTAATGTAAATATATCAAATTTTAAAATAGGAGATTATGTGTATTTAAAAGTAGGAAATAAAAAAAAGTTAGATAAACCTTTTAAAGGTCCTTACAAGATTATTGCTCAAAATGGACCGAAAAGTATAATTAGTGTTGAAAATGTAAATAGAGAAGTGCACAATAACAATTTAATAAGAGCAAAAAATATGTAAAATATAGTATCAAAAATAATTTTCTCATTCTTAAAGAAAAAAGAAAATAATTTTTTTTTAAAGGGTGAGGGTGTTGTGTATATACATACATACATTATTCATTTAACGTTAATACACTGACCTACAATTGAACAAACTTGTGAATGGTCAGTTATCACACAATCAATTTTGTTTTGAATAATCATGTTGCCATTGTAAATCGTTGTGCACAAAATGATTCATTAATAGAACAATGACTGCACCTGAATGTGTCGCGGTGGCTAAGGCATCGAATTGCATTTGGGTGGATAGAATTGAATGTTCATTCTATTCAAATGGAATTCGAATCTTTGTCGTCATCCGGGCCATCATATGTGGGTTAATAATGATATTGCATATTGATTACAAAAATTAAAATTGTAATAGTTAGATGTAAGAGTGGGGGTGAACCCAAATATTTGTAAGATAGATTTAAGTATAAATAGCCCTAACGTTTGAAAATAAAAATCAGTCTTAAAACATAATTTTTACTCTATTTATTTCGGGTGACGACCTTAGAAGAAAACGATCGTGCATTTTGATCCTCGGATTGAATCGGTTGGAGAACTAAGAAAAACTCAAAAATAGGGAAATAATAATAACATTACACTGGTATCAGCGTATTTGGGCCACGACCACCAGGGCCCACTACCTGGTACCATTCTGGAGAGGACGGTCGCTGAATCAACAAGACTTAAAACCAACATAATTATCGGTTGTGACGCCAATGCGCACCATACTACAAATGCTGATGCATTGTCTAGAGTAAAGCTAAGTTCAAAAGAACTAATAGAAATGATGCCAAAACAAAGTATTAATGTAATAACAAGAGCAATGAAGTTGAGAGATAAAGAAAACACTAGTGAAAAAGAAAAAAATCCGGAAATTATGCCCCCAGAGGAGACTGTACACCTCCACATATGGGAATGCATATCTATATCAGATACTAGAAATATTAAGAAGTTGCAACTTGAAAATATAAAGAATTTAATGGGGACCCCTATGGAAACAATATATGCAGTCAAAGATAGAATACATGTTGGATACAATGATAATTCTCTATCAGAGTTAAAATTGATTTTGAAGAAATTGTTATCCTATACAAAGCATGTGAAAATAGAAAAGCTAGCGCTAGCAAATAACAACGGTATTTTTGAAACAATATCAGTGAATAAATTTAAAGAAGTATTTAACGAACTGCAAAAGAATAGGAAAGAAAATTGTCTAGACATTATATTATACACCCCACCAAAAAGAATAGAGCAAGTAGAAGAAATGAATAATTTAATAAAGAAGTATCATGATGATAAATTAGGACGACACAATGGAATACGAAGATGTATTGCAAAGCTAAAGCAGAAATATGTATGGAAAAATATGAATAAGATGGTTAGGAACTATATAAATAATTGTAAGATTTGTAATGAAATTAAAATAACTAGATATACTAAAGAACGATTCACGAGGACAGAAACACCAAATACATCATTTGAAGTAATAACAGTAGATACAGTAGGACCACTTAGACCATCGAATGGATACAGGTATATTCTCACGATTTAATGTGAACTAACAAAGTTTATAGAAGCATTTCCATTAGTCACAAAAGATGCGATTTCAGTAGCAAAACCCATTGTAGAAAAATTCATTTTGAAATATGGTTGTTTTAGAAAACTAAAATCAGACAAGGGCACAGAGTTCACAAACGAACTATTAGTAAACATCTGTAAATTACTAAAAATAGAAAAAACCACGTCCACTTCTTTTCACCATGAAACTTTAGGCTCAGTAGAAAGAAATCATAGAATTTTAAATGACTATTTAATGACAACAGATGAAAAAAATAACTGGGAAGAACTACTACCTTACTACACATACACATACAATACGACACCACACAGTACTACAAATTATTCACCATTTGAATTAGTATATGGAAAACTATGTGCTCTACCTTGTGAAATCATTAAAAACAAAGAAAGTATTTATAACATTGATAATTATGTGAATGAATTCAAAATGAAATTGCAATATGCACATAATAGAGCTAAAGAAAGCTTAGAACAAAATAAGAATAAAATGCAAAGAAACCAATCTAATGTAAATATATCAAATTTTAAAATAGGAGATTATGTGTATTTAAAAGTAGGAAATAAAAAAAAGTTAGATAAACCTTTTAAAGGTCCTTACAAGATTATTGCTCAAAATGGACCGAAAAGTATAATTAGTGTTGAAAATGTAAATAGAGAAGTGCACAATAACAATTTAATAAGAGCAAAAAATATGTAAAATATAGTATCAAAAATAATTTTCTCATTCTTAAAGAAAAAAGAAAATAATTTTTTTTTAAAGGGTGAGGGTGTTGTGTATATACATACATACATTATTCATTTAACGTTAATACACTGACCTACAATTGAACAAACTTGTGAATGGTCAGTTATCACACAATCAATTTTGTTTTGAATAATCATGTTACCATTGTAAATCGTTGTGCACAAAATGATTCATTAATAGAACAATGACTGCACCTGAATGTGTCGCGGTGGCTAAGGCATCGAATTGCATTTGGGTGGATAGAATTGAATGTTCATTCTATTCAAATGGAATTCGAATCTTTGTCGTCATCCGGGCCATCATATGTGGGTTAATAATGATATTGCATATTGATTACAAAAATTAAAATTGTAATAGTTAGATGTAAGAGTGGGGGTGAACCCAAATATTTGTAAGATAGATTTAAGTATAAATAGCCCTAACGTTTGAAAATAAAAATCAGTCTTAAAACATAATTTTTACTCTATTTATTTCGGGTGACGACCTTAGAAGAAAACGATCGTGCATTTTGATCCTCGGATTGAATCGGTTGGAGAACTAAGAAAAACTCAAAAATAGGGAAATAATAATAACATTACACTGGTATCAGCGTATTTGGGCCACGACCACCAGGGCCCACTACCTGGTACCATTCTGGAGAGGACGGTCGCTGAATCAACAAGACTTAAAACCAACATAATTATCGGTTGTGACGCCAATGCGCACCATACTACAAATGCTGATGCATTGTCTAGAGTAAAGCTAAGTTCAAAAGAACTAATAGAAATGATGCCAAAACAAAGTATTAATGTAATAACAAGAGCAATGAAGTTGAGAGATAAAGAAAACACTAGTGAAAAAGAAAAAAATCCGGAAATTATGCCCCCAGAGGAGACTGTACACCTCCACATATGGGAATGCATATCTATATCAGATACTAGAAATATTAAGAAGTTGCAACTTGAAAATATAAAGAATTTAATGGGGACCCCTATGGAAACAATATATGCAGTCAAAGATAGAATACATGTTGGATACAATGATAATTCTCTATCAGAGTTAAAATTGATTTTGAAGAAATTGTTATCCTATACAAAGCATGTGAAAATAGAAAAGCTAGCGCTAGCAAATAACAACGGTATTTTTGAAACAATATCAGTGAATAAATTTAAAGAAGTATTTAACGAACTGCAAAAGAATAGGAAAGAAAATTGTCTAGACATTATATTATACACCCCACCAAAAAGAATAGAGCAAGTAGAAGAAATGAATAATTTAATAAAGAAGTATCATGATGATAAATTAGGACGACACAATGGAATACGAAGATGTATTGCAAAGCTAAAGCAGAAATATGTATGGAAAAATATGAATAAGATGGTTAGGAACTATATAAATAATTGTAAGATTTGTAATGAAATTAAAATAACTAGATATACTAAAGAACGATTCACGAGGACAGAAACACCAAATACATCATTTGAAGTAATAACAGTAGATACAGTAGGACCACTTAGACCATCGAATGGATACAGGTATATTCTCACGATTTAATGTGAACTAACAAAGTTTATAGAAGCATTTCCATTAGTCACAAAAGATGCGATTTCAGTAGCAAAACCCATTGTAGAAAAATTCATTTTGAAATATGGTTGTTTTAGAAAACTAAAATCAGACAAGGGCACAGAGTTCACAAACGAACTATTAGTAAACATCTGTAAATTACTAAAAATAGAAAAAACCACGTCCACTTCTTTTCACCATGAAACTTTAGGCTCAGTAGAAAGAAATCATAGAATTTTAAATGACTATTTAATGACAACAGATGAAAAAAATAACTGGGAAGAACTACTACCTTACTACACATACACATACAATACGACACCACACAGTACTACAACTTATTCACCATTTGAATTAGTATATGGAAAACTATGTGCTCTACCTTGTGAAATCATTAAAAACAAAGAAAGTATTTATAACATTGATAATTATGTGAATGAATTCAAAATGAAATTGCAATATGCACATAATAGAGCTAAAGAAAGCTTAGAACAAAATAAGAATAAAATGCAAAGAAACCAATCTAATGTAAATATATCAAATTTTAAAATAGGAGAGTATGTGTATTTAAAAGTAGGAAATAAAAAAAAGTTAGATAAACCTTTTAAAGGTCCTTACAAGATTATTGCTCAAAATGGACCGAAAAGTATAATTAGTGTTGAAAATGTAAATAGAGAAGTGCACAATAACAATTTAATAAGAGCAAAAAATATGTAAAATATAGTATCAAAAATAATTTTCTCATTCTTAAAGAAAAAAGAAAATAATTTTTTTTTAAAGGGTGAGGGTGTTGTGTATATACATACATACATTATTCATTTAACGTTAATACACTGACCTACAATTGAACAAACTTGTGAATGGTCAGTTATCACACAATCAATTTTGTTTTGAATAATCATGTTACCATTGTAAATCGTTGTGCACAAAATGATTCATTAATAGAACAATGACTGCACCTGAATGTGTCGCGGTGGCTAAGGCATCGAATTGCATTTGGGTGGATAGAATTGAATGTTCATTCTATTCAAATGGAATTCGAATCTTTGTCGTCATCCGGGCCATCATATGTGGGTTAATAATGATATTGCATATTGATTACAAAAATTAAAATTGTAATAGTTAGATGTAAGAGTGGGGGTGAACCCAAATATTTGTAAGATAGATTTAAGTATAAATAGCCCTAACGTTTGAAAATAAAAATCAGTCTTAAAACATAATTTTTACTCTATTTATTTCGGGTGACGACCTTAGAAGAAAACGATCGTGCATTTTGATCCTCGGATTGAATCGGTTGGAGAACTAAGAAAAACTCAAAAATAGGGAAATAATAATAACATTACACTGGTATCAGCGTATTTGGGCCACGACCACCAGGGCCCACTACCTGGTACCATTCTGGAGAGGACGGTCGCTGAATCAACAAGACTTAAAACCAACATAATTATCGGTTGTGACGCCAATGCGCACCATACTACGTGAAGTAGTACCGATATAAATGACAGAGGTGAGTCTCTTTTTGATTATATTTTAACAACTAATCTGGTAGTATGTAATGTAGGTAGTGACCCAACCTTCGTTACTAAAAATCGACAAGAAGTTTTAGATATGACTCTTGTCTCGTTACATCTCTCAAATAAAATATTGAATTGGAGAGTATCAAAGGAGCACTCGTTCTCCGATCATAGATACATCCAATTCACACTTATTGAAGAGGTCCCAAAACCGATCCAATTTCGAAACTATAGGAAAACAGACTGGCCAAAATATAGGGCAACTCTGAAGAATCTGATTAAACCAGAACTTCCTGACCCGCCCTTGTGCGCTTTTGAACTCGATCAAAAAGTCGACGAGCGTACAGCAGCCCTTAATAAAGCCATGGAAACTGCCTGCCCCCTCACTATAGTGCGGGGAAAGAAGAAACCATATTGGTGGGCTACTGAACTGGGTATACTCCGGAAAGGCTGTAGAAGGCTTTTTAATCGTGCAAAAAAGACTAGACATCCACAAGACTGGGACTCCTATAAGGAATCCCTCAAAAAGTATAAAAAGGAATTGAGAATAGCCAAAAGATCTTCTTGGAGATACTTCTGTAGCTCAATAGAAGAATCCTCGGAGGGATCAAGGATAAGGAAGATTCTCTCGACAAATCCAACCATGCCCAGTTGTCTTAAAAACTTGGATGGTACTTGGACTAACTCTTGCGAAGAAACGCTAAACCTGCTACTGGACACCCACTTCCCTGATAGCTCCAAATACGTTAATACAACAAACCATTCTGGGTCGGGTATTAACTTAACTTTTCCTCAAGGTCTTGTTACAAAAGAGAAGTTGACTTGGGCTCTGAATAGTTTCAAACCTTACAAATCTCCAGGGCCAGATCACATCATACCAGCTAAGCTGCAATTTACGACTGACATAACTTTGCCCATCATTGAGATGATATTTAAAAGTTGTCTAGATATGGTCCATATACCTCAGCGATGGAGAGAAGTAAAGGTAGTATTCATTCCCAAGGCGGGCAAATGTTCGCATGTCAACCCTAAAGATCTAAGACCTATTAGCCTATCATCATTCATTCTCAAAACTCTGGAACGATTGATTGATATCCATGTACGTAACAGCATTGATAAGAGACTATCGATGTCTCAGCATGCCTACTGCAAAGGGAAATCGGTAGAAACAGCCTTGCACACCTTGGTAAGAACTATCGAATACTCCCTAGAACAAAAACAATATACTATGGTGGCCTTCCTGGATATTGAAGGCGCTTTCAACAACGTTGACACATCCGCTATCACTTCTGCTATGACGACCCTTAACGTCGAATACTCACTCTGTGAATTGATAAATCTAATGCTAAAAAGCAGGATCATCAACTCTAAGATGGGGGATTTTTGTACGAAGAGGTCTGTCAGTAGAGGCACTCCGCAAGGTGGTGTTCTGTCCCCTCTCCTGTGGAACATAGTGGTTAACGAGCTACTAATATCCCTTGAGAGAGAAGGCTACAGAGTGATTGCGTATGCCGATGATGTTGCTATCGCCGTCATAGGAGAATATCCTAATACACTGAGAGACCTCCTCCAAAACGCACTCAATATGCTCACTAGATGGGCAGATCACTGCGGACTTAGTATTAATCCTCAAAAAACAGACCTCGTCCTTTTTACGCGGAAATACAAGATCCCAGAAATTGTACCTTCCTCAATAAAAGGTGTACCACTAATTTTCACCAATGAGGCCAAATATCTTGGTCTGATATTGGACAACAAATTAAGTTGGAAACCTAATATTCAGGAAAGAGTTAAAAAAGCTACAGCAGCTCTTTTCCTTTGCAAGAAAGCCATAGGAAACAAATGGGGTTTTCAACCTCGCATAACTTATTGGCTATACACATCGGTCATCCGACCAATACTTATGTACGGGGTTGCAGTGTGGTGGACTGCACTGGAGAAAGTCACATACTACGACAAACTCAGCAGAGTCCAACGCACTGCATGTCTCTGCATTAGCGGGGCTTTGAGAACCACACTCTCAGCAGCGTTGGACACTCTCCTCCATCTGACACCCCTCGACATTTTCAGCAAACAAGTGGCAGCGAGTACAGCCATAAGACTCAACGCCTCATCTCAATGGACCAACAACAATGTTGGGCACTCCATCATTCTAAACCTCTTTGGTTCTATACCAAAGTAAATAGACTACACTATCCCAAAACCCCAATTTGGTAAAAACTTCCAGGTATCCATTCCATCCAGGGATGAATGGGAAGACAAAAAACTCCTAGATGATGAAAGCATCCATTTTTACACAGATTTATCCAAGACAAATGAGGGAGTTGGTAGTGGTGTGTACTCAGAAAAGCTTAATCTAAGCATCTCATTCCGCCTCCCTAATCATTGTAGCGTCTTCCAAGCGGAAATTTTAGCGATCAAAGAGGTTCTCTCCTGGCTAAGAGAAAACGTGATATCAACTTATGATATACGCATCTTCTCTGACAGTCAGGCTGCTATCAAGTCTCTTGACGGCGTCTCAACCAAATCTCTAACGGCCCTCGATTGTCGATCGTCTCTTATGGAGATGGCGCAGCAATTTAACATTCACCTATGCTGGGTGCCGGGCCACAGAGACATCGCAGGAAATTGTAGAGCCGATGAACTCGCTAAAAATGGAACTGTCATACCTATTTCACCTGAAAGGGAGAAGATAGGTATACCAATAGCTACATGTAAACTTCTGCTAAAAGAAAAAGCTTTCGAGATGGCAAACTCTAGGTGGCACAATTTACCAACATGCCCAGCCACAAAACTAATATGGCCTTCATTGGATCTAAAGCGCTCTAAAGATTTGCTATCCCAAAGCAGACTTCATATTAGCTCCCTAATAGGTGTCCTTACGGGACACTGTCTTATAGGCAGACACGCAATACGACTTGGTGTAGCCTCAAATGACTTCTGCAGAAGCTGTATGGACGAGGAAGAAGAAGAAACAATCTCTCACCTCCTCTGCACCTGCCCTGCTCTTTCACGAAGACGCAAACTTCATCTGGGAGAATACTCTTTTGATGATCCCAGTGAACTAGCTAAAAAGGATATCAGATATCTCCTTCGCTTTATAAAAAGCTCGAAATGGTTCAACTAGTGAGAAGTAATTCTTTAGATTCATGTGGTATCACAATGGGCCTTTCTTCTGGCCTAAGTGTGTGGTTTTTGTATCCACAGCCACATTAACCTAACCTAACCTACCTCTGGGCTTACTTCTACCTCTCTGTACCCTATTAAAATACATTATTTGTTCTGATCGGTCTGGGTTAATTTCTAATGCTACTTGTACAGCATCTGCAAGCTTTGTTGGTCTTGCAGCTGTCACTAGTGATTTGTATGGTTCTGATAGACCATTCTTGAAAGCTGTCATTCCAATCTGATCATTCAATTTATATATTACTTCCCTATGCTCATCTCCTTGTTCAGAAATTTGGAGTTCATTTAAGGAAGCTAATAGTGCCTCTATTCGTGAAGCGTAAGTCAGAACTGATTGATTTCCTTGATAACATTTCGAAATTTCATTGTGTAACCTAGATGCAGTTTTATTTGATTTGTAAGCAGATTGTAGTATCTTCTTTAAATCTTTAAATTTTGTTGGCTTGTTTTCCCTAAGAATTTTTATTTTTTACTGTTTCTGCAAGCTTGGTGGCTAGAATGAACTTTATTAATGTTTCTTTTTGAGTGTCATCCTTAAGAGTGTCGTTGTAGAATTCAATCAAACCCAAGAAATTATTTAGATCCTTTTGATCTCCTCGAAATTCTGGTATTACCTTTGAGGCAGTAATTAAATCGAAATCTGCCATGTTTATTTTTGGATTAGACTGCGAACTAGTGTTTTTAATTTTTAAAAAGCTATTTATCTGTTCAACAATTTTTGTATATTTATCTTTCAATTCTTTAATGTCCTTCAAGTCTGCTTTTTTTGTAATTTCTTTCCATGCCTCGTCAATTTGTTTGTTTGTATTTTGTATGTATTCTTGACTATATGTTCTACCTGGGGACTTTTTTAAATTTTTTAATAACTTGCCTAATATTTCGAATTCCATAAATGAACTGTGTTAATTATCTTTATATTTTTATTGTTTATAAATGTACATATTTTTTTTTTTTTTTTTTTTTTTTTTTTATTAAACATTACTAATATTTTTGAAAGTGTGTTTTCTTAAATATTTCTTATAATGTGCATTTAGTTTACATAATGTTAATATTATTAATAATATGCAATTTAAATATATTATCTTGCTATCTAAATCATTAAACGTTGTTGTTGTTACTGCTGCTGCATTGTTGTTTATTATCTCCTCTTTTGACTCCTTGCCACCCATCTTTTTTTAGCTGTTTAATCTCCTCAACCAGTCTTCTTTTTTGTGCTCCTGAACTTATATGTATTTATAATTTTTTGTAGTTCCGCACACCTTTTCTGGAACGCCCTTTTTTTCCTCCTCTCTTCTTTTTTGTAGTTAGGGTAACTGCCGCCGTTCTTATTTGCTGGCTATTAATTTTTTGTTTTTCCTGTCTTCTCCTGTATTCCTCCAGTGACAATGGTTTTGGGCCAGCTGATATTGGCGTTGGGGTGTAGGTTGGTGCCTGGTTTCCTGTCTCACTTGTTATGGGTTCTGGTGTATATTTCAAGAATTTCTCCCATTTTTCGAAGATTTTATTAATTTCTTCAGTGTGGTCATGAATACTTTTCTTTTTGTTCGTAGTCCGCAGGATCGCCATGTAATGTTATTATTATTTCCCTATTTTTGAGTTTTTTCTTAGTTCTCCAACCGATTCAATCCGAGCATCAAAATGCACGATCGTTTTCTTCTAAGGTCGTCACCCGAAATAAATAGAGTCAAAATTATGTTTTAAGACTGATGTTTATTTTCAAACGTTAGGGCTATTTATACTTAATCTATCTTACAAATATTTGGGTTCACCCCCACTCTTACATCTAACTATTGCAATTTTAATTTTTGTAGCCAATATGCAATATCATTATTAACCCACATATGATGGCCCGGATGACGACAAAGATTCGAATTCCATTTGAATAGAATGAACATTCAATTCTATCCACCCAAATGCAATTCGATGCCTTAGCCACCGCGACACATTCAGGTGCAGTCATTGTTCTATTAATGAATCATTTTGTGCACAACAATTTACAATGGTAACATGATTATTCAAAACAAAATTGATTGTGTGATAACTGACCATTCCCAAGTTTGTTCAATTGTAGGTCAGTGTGTTAACGTTAAATGAATAATGTATGTATGTATATACACAACACCAGCCAGTAGGTATGGTTGTCTATTACCATACTGGCTGTGGTGACATCTTTATCACTGAAATTAGGGAGTAAAAATACATTTAGATTACGTTTTACTAGTATGCAGGACCTTGCGTTACCTTTTCCTGTTACATAGAGCACGTAGTAACCAGGAGTTCTCAATCCTCGAACAAGGGATTTCACAATCCAGGGTTCTTGGATGAGAACGACATCTTCTCCAGTTTTTGGCAGGCGGAGAAGTAGGGAGACCGAAGCCGTTTTAGAGTGTTGGAGGTTAATCTGTAGTATTTGCAGCATTTTGGCTACAAGTTGGCAGATCAACCTCCACCACTGTTAGATCCAGCTCATCCAGATCAAACGAAGAAGAACCTAATAGTTCATCTTCTTCCTCACTGAGGAGAGCTTTGTCGTTAGAGTCATCGGTCTCCATTAGGGATAAACCTTTGACGTTATTTGAGGAAGACTGTGCTACGACAGAAGAGGGCCCTGCCACATTCTCATCCACATCCAAGGATGGGAAGGTGATGATAGCACTGGGACCCCTTTCGTCTTGCGGCACAGCTTCTGATGTGGGCTCGGAGGAAGACTGTGCTGCGACAGAAGAGGGCCCAGGTACGACATCATCCACGTCCAAGGAAGGGAAGGTAATAGTATCACTGGAACCCACTACGTCTTGCGACACAGCTTCCGAAAAGGGGTGTGGAGGCTCGCATGAAGCGTTTACCTCATCTTTTTTGTAAATACGGAGCGTGATAGTCCCAAAACCGTTTCTTATCACTCCCTTATCTCGCGCCAGAGAAGCCACAGAGTCTTTATTGATTACGATAATCGCACTTCGATAAAGACCCTTTGGCTCCTCCAGTTTCGCGATCTTCCAGTCGTGACAAGGGAGGTCTGGGTTGCTGATCTTAATGATCTCGCGTATGTCATCTGGACATGAGGGTTCCTTAGGGATCCAAGCGTGAGCTCTCGGCCTGCATGGAATGTCTTCCTTTGCAACGACCTCGAGTTTTGCGCCTGGCCATACTTCGCCCAGCATGTCGACAGCAAGCGTATAGAGATCGCGCGACCTCTGATCGTTACAAGCGATGAGCTTGACATGACCTTGATGCCAACCCTCATCGCTTGTTACAGGCGGTGGACCCGGATGATCTCGCATAACTTTTAGAAAGCCAGCCGAGAGCTCCAGATTCACCAACTGCCAACGGTCAGAAGTAATCGTGCCATCAATATTGCTCCTATCAATGACCGCAATTATGATCTTATTTGAATCCTTAAGTACATCACTAAAAGGTTTAGTGAGAGGTACTCGAGGAATATTGGGAGTTCTGGTGTTCTGTACTTTGGGCTTTTTCGGGACGGGAGTGGACTCCTCCAAAGACCTTTGTCGCTTTGACGTGGAGTCGTGGCGACTAGTATTGTCTAGAATGGATTAAGCCCACTCCAGCCTTTTGTTAAGGATAAGATTACTTCCATCCCCCAGTGTTGAACCAGAGGATTTTATAATCCTCATCGCATACCGCCGTTGTTTATAGGAGCTCCTAGGAGCATACTGGAGAGGTTTACTCTCTTTAGTAGTGGAAAGATCATTATTCACGAACTTTCCACTACCGACATGAGGAAGCGTTTTCGCCAATTGTACATCCTGCACCGCACTAGAAGAAGGGCAGTGACTTGGCACAGGCCCTTTTCCGGTGCTTGGCACAGGAGTAACGACAGCCAACGTTGCCACCGAACTGCCGCCCGGTATGGATACATCCTGCACCGCACTAGAAGAAGGGCAGTGGCTTGGCACAGGCCCTTTTCCGGTGCTCGGCACAGGAGTAACGACAGCCGACGTTACCGCTAATCAAGATTGTTTAGAAAACACATTTGCTGTGTTACGCAATCGAGGAGGAAATAATAAGTTGCTGACTCCTTTTCAATTCACATGTGCTTTCAAAAGGTCGTTTGCCGCCAAGTATAGGGAGGACATTACCGAAGAAAACTGCGAGCCAACTATAAATTTGGAACTGCCGCATATTGGTATGCATATTAAATCAAACGAAGAAAAAAAAGACGAAGTAATTTACGCTTTTGAAACCGAATCTGACTAAAAAACTGTTGATTTTGGTTGTCAAAATGCGTTTTATTATTTTGCGGGCTATATTTACAAAAAAAATACCGTCAAAACCATAAGTGTGAAGTGGAACTGAGCCAGCAACCTAATATTTCCTCCATATTCACAGATTTTAAAGAATTTGATGGTGCGAATATAACGGCCACAACAAGATTTTTTAGATGCATAAGAGAACCTCAAACAAAAGTTTATAACTAATTTGAAAAATTTATATTTTTTTAATAATTTTGAAATGAAAATGTTTGATATTTTAAAAAATGAATTTGATTACAATTGCTGTAAGAACCAAAATAAGGACTTTATTATAAAGTTTTTTATACGAGTTCGATTATACCATATCCTTAAGAATTTCAATGCAACTGTGAAATAATCTAGCAGTAAGCATAAATATCTAAGCGTTACATATATGTATGTAAAACATTATTATTTATAAGACCTAAATAAAATTACTCTAAAAAATGATATAGCTATGCCTTTATTTTTCGGAACACCCTATGCTACAGTTAAAAGAAAAATGCTTTTTCTTCCTTCTCTTTTACACTGTAATACTTCTTACTACCATCTATTTCTCGTGTTTGTGTGACATAGCGGTAATTTAAAATATGAACTCAGAAGGAAAACGTGGAGAGTGTCCCTACTCATTATTAGATATACTCTGGCCAGCAGGTGCTAACTTGCTAAGGGATGCGGAAGCGGATTGAGTATTTTGTTTTGTGGAGTTGATTTGTTTGTTTTCATTTTGGTCTGTCTTTCTTAAGTTAAGTTCTTTTCTTTACTTATTTTGTTCATTCACTCATTTAGTTTTCATTCAGTCGTCAAATATCCTTGGAAGAGTATGGACCTACGTGGATTTTTGTAAATGTTTTTCTCTTTCAGAAAATTATGCATATGCGGAAGCGGATCGATCAAGTTGAATTTTGTCTGTATTTGTTTTGGTTGGTCTGTTTTTAGTTGAGTTGTTTTGTTGTGAGTCTCTGAGGTCTGAGTCACTACAGTACGCTTTTTGGAACTGTTTGAATATATATAAGCCAGGGTGCTCTATATCTTTTTTTGGATTGTGCGAGATTGGTTTGGATAAAGCATTCTGGAAATGTATCTTTGCAAAACTGAAATGGTAAAGGTGTAGTTAAATTTTGCTAAAAACATTTTCTAGCATCACAAATAACTATTAAAGGGACCAACACAATTTTTGCTTCCAAATTCCTTCCCCCTTCCTTTCCTTGGATCTTGTTCCTACAATGGTCATTTCATGGAGGATATTTGTAAGAAGCTTTTAGAGACATCTATCAATATTGCCAGGCCAACTTATGCCAGAAAAAAAATATTCAATCTCAAAATGGTGCAAACACTTCTTGCTTACCGGGATTATCAGATTAGGTTAGGTTAGGTTATAGTGGCTGTCCAAGATGGAAACGGACACACTTAGGCCAATTTAATGGCCCATCAGTGGCGATGGCACCATATAAGTCTATTCCCATCGACTTACCTTTTGTAAATCTCAATATCAACAAACAAACTTCATGGAACATGTATATAAACAAATCTTACAACAGCAACGCTAGTGACATCGAAATTACTTTGCAATAATTCAATCAACATGTATTTTCTTCTTTAGGTATGCCGGGTTATTATTTTATCGCTGAATAGAATAAATTTTGTTTTCTCTCCCGTTTCCGCTTCTACTTCTCGCTACACGTGTGCTTCTTTATTCAACCAACGCTTTCTTAAGCATAGAAATAACCCGATGTTCACCGACTTTCATCAATGAATTTGTATGTATCTGAAAATTCACTTACTTGTGCAAAAAACAAACAAGAGTGTTGGAAATGGAGAAATACGCATTGCGCAATGCGCATTGCATTGAACTAGGCAAATGAGATTTTGTTCTAAAATACAGTTTACAAGCAGATTGCAGTGCAAGGTGTATAAATAAAAGTGTGAACAAAAAAATTATTGATTGAAGATAAAAAGAATTAAAGTTTGAATTGGAAGTGATTTGTAAAAAGTGGTAGCATTTTGTTGAAATTTTAGTTACTCAAAAGTCACAATGGCTCTTATAGGAATAGATTGCTGTTTGACAGATTTTCTGTTAGATTAAAATAATGACTTTGAGAAACTTAATTTCTTAAACAAAAAAAAAGTGATAGAAATAGGACCCTCTACCCCTCCTTTAAGCTTATCTATTAAATAAGAAAGCAAAGATTTTTTTTTTTAATTTGATTCAAAATAAACAAACGGATGTTAAAAACGCCAAAAGAGAAATAGAATGTTTTGAGTCTTGTCTTGGCTCTGATTTCTTAGAAATATTTGAATCAATTTTCAAAAGTTTAAACGGTTGCGCAGAACCGCCACGAAAAAGAAGATTACTTGAAATAGATTCAAAACCGCGCTATAAACGCCTTTTTATAGATATTAAAGATAATATTATAGTACAACTTAATATAAGATATAAATCTTTTACTAATTTAGTATTCTTAGATTTACTTAATAAATCGAAATATGAGTCTTTTGCAGCAACAATGCCGGATGAAGAAATATCTTCTTTAATAAATATTTTTTCTGGAATATTCGATTTTGCGGCTTCAAAAAATTAACTTAAAGTCTTCGACTAACTTCTCTCTGAGTCGGTTGTAGATTATTTCCTAAAATGTCTAAGATTTGTGCAAATTGCAATCTACCCATTAAACGTTCCCAAAGTTCTGAATCCGTAGAGTGTGGTTTTTACTGCGGCCGTCATTTTCATAAAAATTGTGTTCAATTATCGGATGATAACTTTAAATCTTTAATTAATCCAAATATATTCTGGAAATGTAACTCTTGTGTGAACATTAACCTTTCCGCCTTTTTTCTTAATTTTCATGAGCTCTCCCTAAGTGTGAGTGAGATAAAA
This sequence comes from Eupeodes latifasciatus, assembly GCA_920104205.1. NCBI lineage: Eukaryota > Metazoa > Arthropoda > Insecta > Diptera > Syrphidae > Eupeodes > Eupeodes latifasciatus. The sequence goes on along the minus strand of OV049924.1, from coordinate 267,357,018 downwards.
AATGATTTAAGTGCTCTCAAATCGGTTCTTACCATTAACTCTCCTAAACGAAAAAAAAATTCTAAAATCAATGAAAAAGAAACTGAATCCCCTTCCCCCTACGTGAATCACTATCACGATTCCCAAAAGGCTGATCTGCCATCATCCACCCCCAGCCTGCCTATGGTAGTGGAAAATGTTAAAAACCCATCAAAAGTATCATCTGCCCCATCTCATTTTTCTGAACCGCAAAATCCAACTAATTCTGACTCTCAGTTCCCGGTTCTAAATAGTAACAACTCTGAATGGAAAACAGTGCATTCGAATAAAAAGTCAGCAAAGCCAATTTATTCAAAAAAAATTATTGGAACTGACACTTCAACCTCTCTCTGTGCTATACCCAATTATAAATGGCTTCACTTATCTAAATTCAACAAAGACACGAAATCCGAAGATATTATTAGCCACATATCAAAAAAAACTGATATTCCAGCAAATCAATTTAAATGCTATCCGTTAATTAAAAAAGAGACTGATTTTTCAAAACTCAAGTTCATAACATTTAAATTGAGTGTTCCTGCGTCTAAATATTCGATTATCATGGATTCCTCTATCTGGCCATGCTCTGTCCAAATAAAAAAATTTGTCTCGCGAGAAAACAAAAATGAAATAAATAAACCCTCATCTCAGTCAACAAGAACTTCTTCGTCATCATCATTATCATTAACACAGTCAACATTGCTGCCGTCGTCGTCGCCACCACCGTCATCATCATCCCCACCAACACCACCACCACCCGCCCCTCCATGAACACAACAGCCGCCACTCAATGTCAATTGACAATCAAAATCTACAACATCTTCTAAACTAAATTGCTCTCCTTCGTACTCTTATCAGTGTTCTGGTAATTATAATCAGCTGTTCGGCTATTACCAAAACGTCGGAGGAATGCGCACAAAAATTCAACAAATGTTCTTGTCTCTGTCATCCATTCAGTATGATTTCGTTGCACTCACCGAAACTTGGTTATCCATTGACCATCTTAATGCTGAAATCTGCAACAACAATCACTATGCTCTTTTTCGTAAAGATCGTTGTTCTCAGACTACTGGTTTGGAAAGAGGTGGAGGTGTGCTATTGCTGTCTGCTCTACATACGTATGCATTGAAATGAGTTTGCCTTCTGCTTCTTCTTGTCCGTACGACATTGACCAAATTATAGTCAAAATCTTATTTGAAAATAAATACGTATTATTTGTTGTTGTAAGTTATATTCCACCCAGAAGCTCATTAGATTTGTATAAAATTCATGTAAATAATTGTAATTTCTATTTATCTAAACTAAAAAATAATTAACATATAATTATTGTTGGAGATTTTAATCTTACTAATATTGAATGGGTTTTTGATCCCGAAGAACAACAACTGTTATCATTTAATGTTAACACAGATTTTGAATGTGAAGTAATTGATTCTTTTGCATAATATAATAATAATTTAAATCATATTCTTGATCTTGTTTTTGTCGATAGAGAATTAAACATATCAGTTGATAAATCACTTTATCCTATTTTTCCTAACTCTGTTCACCATTTAGCTCTTAATGTTAATTTTTCATTCTACAATTATTTCAAAAGCACAAATTGTAATAAATTTAAATACGCAAAAGCTAACTACACAGACATTGCGAGTTATTTGTCGGGTGTACCGTGGCGCTTAAATTATAACTCTATGAATTTGTTTGATTTTTATAATTTCTTCATTGATAATTTGAAAGCGGCAATTGATATGCATGTCGCATGTCCCAAAAGTAAAAATTAATAAAAATTGAAAGCCTCCTTGGTTTAACAAGAGGCTTTGTAACTTAAGTAATAAAAAAAACAAGGCTTACAAAAGGATACGCACTTGCGAAAATAATATCGAATTAAAAAATAATTACATTCGGCTAGCGCGAGAATTCGATGTTCTTAACAAATTTCTATATAAAAATTACATTTTATCGATTGAATCAAACATAAAAACTAATGGAAAATGTTTTTGGTCATTTATTAATAGTAAAAAAATGTCAAATGGTATTCCTAGCAGTATGAACTACCTTGGTTCTACATTTTCGGATCTTTCAAATATTTGTAATTCGTTTGCCCATTACTTCGAATCTAATTATTCGAAATCTAGTTCCGATCCATTAAGAATAGCCGAATTATCTAATCATAGTTATAAGGTTGACATAGGACAATTAGAAATTAATATTTCGGAAATCGAAGAAGGTCTTTTGAATTTAAATAACGATTGCAAGCAAGGCCCTGATGAAATTCCACCAATTATTTTGAAGAAATGTGCACTTGCTATATCTGAGCCCCTTTATTTCATCTTCAATGCCTCTCTTGGGAAAGGTGAATTTCTTTCAGTGTGGAAAAAATCATTTCTTTCTCCAATTCATAAAAATGGTCCTAAGCAGGAAGTAAATAACTACCGTCCTATTTGTAAATTATCAAGTATACCGAAACTCTTGGAGAAAATTATATGTGAAAAGTTGACATTTCTCCTTAAGGAGCATATTTCACATTTTCAACATGGCTTTATTGCAGGAAGATCCACTACCACTAATCTTTCTATCTTTTCCAATTTCGTTTTAAATAAACTCGAAGAAGGCTACCAAATTGATGTTATCTACACTGATTTTGCGAAGGCTTTTGATAGAGTTAGTCATACTATTTTGATTGAAAAACTGAAACAATTTGGTTTTCACTCAAATATGTTGAAATGGTTGGAGTCCTATCTAAGGGATCGTGTACAATTTGTTTGTATTGATCAAGTGCTCTCTAGTCCAATTATTGTTACCTCGGGTGTCCCGCAAGGAAGCCATCTTGGCCCCCTTCTTTTATTAATATTTATCAACGACCTGGCTGATATCTTGCTAAATTCTAGTACACTTTTATTTTCAGATGATTTAAAGTTTTTCAGATGCATAAATTCTTTAAATGATTGTATTCTTTTGCAAAATGATCTCCAAAAGTTAACAGAATGGTGTACAACTAACCAATTATTCTTGAACGTTAATAAATGTCAAATTTTTTCCTTTTGTCGCAATTTTTCAAAAATTTCTTTTGATTACAAAGTTAATAACTTTCTTCTTCAAAGAGTTTTGGAGAAAAAGGACCTTGGTGTATTGTTTGATTCAAAACTAAACTTTAGGAAGCATATAGAATATATTGTAGCTAAATCCAATTCAATGGTAGGTTTTATTAAACGTAATTCAAAAGACTTCAAGGACCCTTTTGTCCTTAAATCTCTATTTAACTCCTTTGTTAGATCAAACTTAGAATACTGTTGTGTGATTTGGAATCCTTACTACAATATTTATTCAAATAGAATTGAAATGATTCAAAAAAAAATTACAAGGTTTATAATTCTGAAATTAGGTTGGAACATCGAAATCCCGTCGTACTTGACTAGATGTAAACTTCTTGGAACTCAGTCACTTGAAAATAGAAGGAAAATGTTTTCAGTAATGTTTATAAGTGACATTTTGTCGCATCATATCAAATGCCCTTTCCTTTTATCGTTGATAGATTTGTATGCTCCCTCGCGTCAAATAAGAGAACGTTGCTTATTCCGAGAAAAGGAACATAGGGTAAACTATGGCTATGGGTAAATTGGCTTGAATGTTCAAACTTGTAAGGCGTTATTACCAAAATGCACTTTGTTTTTTTATCTTACTTGTAAAAAGAATATTACTTAAAGAAAACACTTTGCCCGAAAAAAAAGTATGTCAATTTCTGATATTCTTTTCTAGTCGCTCATTTTTCTCCGAGTTACCTTTAGAAATAAGTCACGCCTCGCCACTGTGGCCCATTGTGATACCACATGAATCTTGAGGATTCCTCCTTACGAAACGTGAGAGGCTGATTATACTGATATGATTTAGATCGTTTAGATCGTTAAAGAAGAATTCTTCTATGTAATTCTTGCGTTTTCGAGCCAGAGCAGGGCATGTGCAGAGAAGATGTAGAACTGTTTCTTCCTCTTCCTCGTCCATACAGCTTCTGCAAAAGTCATTTGAGAATACGCCTAGTCTCGTGGCGTGCTTTCCTATTAGATAGTGCCCGGTTATGACACCTATTATTGAGCTTATAATGCGATCTGCTTAGAGAGAGCAAGCACCTTGAACGTTTTAAATCCAGTGTTGGCCAGATGTTTTTTGTGACTTGACACGTGGTGATGTTGTTTCACCTGGTGCCTGCCCTCCTCACAGCGTCTTGCATTAACAACAGTTTACAAGTAGCGATTGGTATGCCAGTATGTGCCAAACGTGGTAGGAAGGGCTGCACTGTACCGTTCCTGGCGAGTTCAACTGCCTTACAGTTACCTGGGATGTCTCTATGGCCCGGCACCCAGCAAAGGTGAATATTAAACTGTTGTGCCATCTCCATTAGAGATGATCGACAGTTATGGACTGTTATAGAGTTTGTAGAGACAGAGTCCAGAGATTTGATAGCGGTCTGGCTATCTGAGAAAATACGGATATCAGATGTTGATATCACGTTTTCTTTAAGCCAGGACAAGACTTCCTTTATCGCCAAAAGTTCCTCCTGGAACACGCTACAATGATTGGGAAGGCGGAATGAGAGACTTAATTTCAGTCGTTCAGAGTATAACCTCCACCAACCCCTTCTTTTGTTTTTGACCCATCTGTATAAAAATGGATAGACTCATCCTCCAAGAATCTCCTATTCTCCCAAAAAGATCTGGGAGGTATAGAAATCTGGAAATTTCTGTCGAATTGCAGTTGGGAGATGGTGTAGTCTGTGTGCTTTTGAATTGATTCTAAATACCTAAGAATTACGGACTGGCCAATGTTGTTGTTAGTCCACTGCGACGAAGCTTTGAGGTGAATAGCAGAGCTTGCAGCTATTTGTTTGCTAAATATTTTAAGAGGTGTTAGGTAGAGTAAGTTGTCCAGTGCCGCAGATGGGGTCGTGCGAAGCGATCCGCTTATACATAGGCAAGCTGAACGTTGGACTTTATTTAACTTATCCCTGTTTATACCTTTCTCTAAAGCAGTCCACCATACTGCCACACCGTACATTAAAATCGGTCTGATTACCGATGTGTATAGCCAATGCGTGATTCTGGGTTGTAAGCCCCATTTATTACCAATAGCTTTTTTGCAAGAAAAGAGAGCTACAGTAGCTTTTTTGACTCTTTCCTGTACGTTGCGTTTCCAATTTAGTTTTTTTTATCTAAGACAAGACCCAGGTATTTAGCCTCATTTGAGAATTTTAATTGGATTCCTTTAATATAGGGAGGGTTGACAAATGGAATCTTGTATCTCCCCGAAAATAAGACCAAATCGGTTTTGTGTGGGTTAACACCCAGTCCACACCGATCAGCCCAAAGTATTAGTCTGTCTAAGGCATTTTGTAAGAGTTCTTTTAGGGTGTTAAGATGCTTTCCTGAAACTGCTATAGCAACGTCGTCTGCATAGGCTATCACTCTGAAGCCCTCCGCATCCAGACTAGTTAGGATTTCATTCAACACTAGGTTCCAGAGGAGAGGGGATAGAACACCATCTTGCGGTGTCCCTCTACTAACAAATCATCTGCCAGAAGAGTTGCGCAGTTTTGAGTTAATTATACTGCTGGTAAGCATTAAATAAATTAACTCCCGAAGCGAACTCTCTACATTTAGAGATGTTAGTGCAGATGTGATTGCAGATGTGTCCACGTTGTTAAAGGCACCTTCGATGTCAAGGAAAGCAACCATGGTGAACTCTTTATGATGGAGGGAATATTCGACGGTGCGTACTAAGGTGTGTAACGTTATTTCCACCGATTTACCTTTACAGTAGGCATGTTGAGACGAAGACAGAAGTCTTGTATCAATACTTGCCCTTAAATGGATATCAATCAATCTTTCCAAGGTCTTAAGAAGGAATGATGATAGACTTATAGGTCGTAGATCTTTAGGATTGACTTGCGAGCATTTACCTGCTTTGGGTATAAAAACAACTTTAACTTCTCTCCATGCCGAGGGAACATGGACCAGGTAAAGACAGCTGGTAAAAATTGCCTCAAGGATTGGTGCAATTATGTCAGAAGTCTTTTGTAGCTCGGCTGGTATTATTCCATCTGGTCCTGCAGATTTAAATGGTTTGAAGCTGTTGAGAGCCCATTGTAGCTTGTCCCTTGTGATCAGACCTTGTGGGTATGTTGTATTTGGACTTGAACGTATATAACTGTTGCAAGTTTCGGTAAGAGAACTACCAGGAAAATGAGTATCCAATAGTAAGTTCAGCGATTCATTACTTGAATTTGTCAAGGAGCCGTCTGCATTTTTCAAGCAGCTTGGCATCGCTGGACTAGTTGAAAGAATTTTCCGTAACCCAGAGGCTTTAGAGGTTTCTTCTATAGTGCCACAGAAGGATCGCCAAGAAGATCGCTTAGATTTTCTTAATGCCTTCTTGTAAATTCTTAGGGATTCTTTGTAAGAGTCCCAGTGAGAGGCTAGTCTTGCGGCTTTGGCTCGGTTGAAGAGTTTCCTGCATTCTTTCCTGAGCGAGTCAAGCTCTGAGGCCCAAAATTGTGGTTTCCTCTTTCCTCTTATGTGTATAAGTGAACAAGCAATTTCCAGCGATCTGTTCATAGCTGAGGTGAGGTCATTGACTTTGTTGTCAAGTTCATTAGTATTTGAGGAAGGACTAGATAGTCCAGGTTTTAGTAAACTTTGTAACGAGTTCCTGTATGAAGCCCAGTCAATTTTCCGATAATTTCGAAAAGTCAATGGACTCGGGTTTTCATCCACATTGATATTGAACTGGATATATCTATGATCAGAGAACGAGTGTTCTCTGGATACTTTCCAGTCCAAGATCATATGGTGTATAGTATCTGAGACGAGAGTTATGTCTAGGACTTCTTGTCTAGTTTTAGTGATGAAGGTTGGTTCATTTCCAACATTACTTACTAAGAGGTTAGTACCAAGAATATAATCAAAAAGAGACTCACCTCTGTCGTTGATATTCGTACTTCCCCATACCGTGTGATGAGCGTTAACATCGCTTCAACGACGATTCTCTCCAGGGTTTTTCCAGGGAGAGGGCCAAGGTGGTCATGGCCAAGATACGCCGACACTAGCCAGAAACTTCCTTGGGTTGTTTCCAGCCTAGCAACGGTGGTATCTTTGTCACTGAAATGATGGAGTAAAAATACATTAATGCTACGTTTCACTAGTATGCAAGATCTACATAGGTTCACCTGTATCTGTCACACACAGTGTGTAGTACCCAGGAGTCCTGAGTCCTTGAAAAACGGATCCCACATCCATGGCTCTTGGAACAGGACGATGTCTTCCCCGTTTCTTGCCAGACGGAGAAGAAGTGAGGCTGAGGCCTTTATGGAGTGTTGGAGATTAATCTGTACTAACTGCAGCATTTTGGCTCCACCACGGTTTTGTTCTGATCCTCTGAGTCTGAGGATGAACCCAAGAGTTCGTCCTCGCTCAGAAGAATCATGTTTAAGTCGTCCTCAGTCTCCATTAAGGATGGACTGTTGTCGACTTTTTTAGAGGGTAGAGTCGTGATTGGAGAGGCCATGGGTGCATTGTCACACTCTGGTGGGAGAGAAGACGACGTCCCAAGCCCACCAACCGCGAGTTCACCTTCGGTTGTTTTAGGAGGCACGCTATCCGCGTTAACCTCATCTAATTAACACATTCGTTAATAGGAAAAACTTATCCATCATTTTCTGGTGTTAAAGAATCTCTTAATTCCTACATTTCTCCGTTTATAGATGACGACTACTTGTCTTTAGAAGGAAATCGCTCTCCTCCAGGTCTAGAGATAAAAGTTTACTGCAACAGATTGCGCAATAATTCTTTTAAAATTTTCTCTAAAGACGACGAAATAATAGAAGAGCATTTCCCATTTTCAGAAAATGGTTCTCCCATGATTCAATCCACCAGTTCTCCAAAAAGGGTAAACCTCACAAGTATTATTTATAGACCCCCAAAAAAACGCAAAGAAGATACCATAAATGACTTAGCTGAAATTCATTTATGGTATCGACCCAGTCAGGACATTTATTTCTTGTCAGTTACTTCATAAGCCCAACTCAAAATGGGGTAATGAAGGGAGGGATTTATTTCTGACATTTTTTTACAAATCGCCCGTTCTGTATACATAAGTACTTGCTTGAAATCGGATTTACTTTACCTGCTGTATCCACTATTCAAAGATGGCACATGAATATCGAATTTTCGCCTGGAATAGTAGATAGTGTTCTTAATTTGCTTAATTCAAAATGCTCGTCTCTTTCCAAGTTGGACCGAAAGTGTATCTTACTACGAGATGAAATGGCCATTTAACCTGAATTAGAATATAGCACTTCAGAAGACGTTATTATTGGATTTGTTGATCATGGTCATCTTGGCAGATCAGGTGTAGTTGCTTCGCATGCTTTAATCGTTATGTTACGTGGTTTAAATTCAAACTGGAAGCAAGCCATTGGTCTATATATTGGAAACTGATATATCGGTAAAAGATTATCTATTTTACTTCATAAATTATATTTATTAACTTAAATATAAACAGGAATAATACGGGATAATAATTCAGAGTACTGTACAATGTCGTGGCTATATTCTAACTGATTGCTTTTAGCTTAACACAACATAACATAACATACAGTTAGATGTATGCATATTGCATATATATATATATATATAAGTAAATATTTAAATAAATGAATGTGCATGATGTTTATGCACAGTGATGTCTATCAGTGGACACTACATTTTTCTCCCCCTCAAAATTATCGTCTTCTGGGTCGAATGTTTACTGAAGGAGTGAATCTAACAACTGGTTTTCGGATGCGCTGTGAGCGTCGTTGCTGAATCTCGACTGGAGATTGCAGTATACTTCTTGGCGTTGCGTGTGGGTTTGATGTAGATGGTGTAGGCACAGGTTGATTTTGTTCACTTTGGCCAAGTGCAGCTAATCGTCTTCCTTCTTCAAACTCAGAGGCTCCAATGGCTTTTCGAATTTGATTTTGATGCCTTCTGCTGACTCCTTTATTTGCTTGTACCTCAAACATCCGATTTCCGACTCTGTTTGTAATTTTAGCAAGTACCCACCTTGGTCCTCTGGAAAAGTTTCGGATATACACTCCTTCACCCACAGCAAACTTTGAATTCAATGCAGGCATCTTTGGTGGTTCTTCACGTGGTGCTAATTGTGACAAAAGCGTGCGGGGCTGTCTAGCATGAAGCAGCTCTGATGGTGACTTTCCACTTGAATTTGGTAAAGACCTGTAAGAAACTAAAAACTCTAGTAAGGCTTTTCTTTTATCATTACCATATTGAAACAGCTTTTTCATCGCGGACTTAAAAGTCCTAACCATCCAATCGGCTTCCCCGTTAGATGAAGGGTGAAATGGGGCCGATCTCAAGTGTTGAATGTTACGCTCTTCACAAAATTTTTGGAACTGTTCCGATGTAAACTGGGGGCCATTATCGGAAACTATCAACTCAGGCAGGCCTTCAATTCCAAAAATATTCTCCAAAGCTGTTAGCGTTGACTCTGCTGACGTATTTGACATTTCGACCACATACGGCAAATTAGAGTAAGCAACCACACAGATGATATACATGCCCGACAGAAAGGGACCAGCAAAGTCCACATGTACCCTATGCCATGGTTCTGATGGTGTTGGCCAGCTCGTAAACTCCTGTTTTGGATTTGCAGCATTTTGTTGGCACTTCTCACATTGCTGTATCAACAATTCAATTTCATGGTCAACTCCAGGCCACCAACAATGTCGACGAGCTAACTATTTTGTCCGAACTATCCCCAATGGCCAGCATGTAATATATTTAAAACTTTTTTTCTTAAACTTAAGGGAACGATAACCCTAGACATATCGTTGCCCTGCTCGAGCAAAACTCCATTTTGGCGAGTTAAAGCAAAACGCCGAGAAAAAAATTACCTTAAGTCTTCATCTTCTTTCTTAAGCTTATCAGGCCAACCAATATCTAGCAGTCGATAAACTCTTCTAAGCACTGGATCCTTAGCTGTTTCCTTTGCTACCAGCTTTGCATTGACGGGAAAATCAGCGAACTCATCGTCCATATCTGCATTAACCTCAAAAATGTTCTCTTCTTCATCGTCGAATTTAGTATCAGGCCCTAAAGGCAAGCGGGACACGCCATCTGCATTTCCATGTTGACGTGTTGGCTTGTACTTGATGGTATAAGTATATGCCATCAAAATAATAGTCCATCTCTGCAACCTGTGAGCTGTCATTGTTGGTAACTGCCTGCTGGGGATAAATATGGACAAAAGCGGCTTATGGTCTGTAACCAACTCGAACATGCGACCATAAATGTAATGGTGAAATTTCTGTACACCGAATATTATTGAGAGCGCCTCCTTCTCAATCTGGCTGTGTTTGACTTGCTGGGAGTTCAATGTCTTGGATGCGTGAGCTATAGGGCGTTCTGATCCATCAGGATAACGATGCATTAAAACAGCACCAATTCCATGAAACGATGCATCCGTCGTTAGCACGATTGGTAATTCGTCTGTAAAATGCACAGGACGTGTTGTTTATACCACTTCAGACTTTAATTGATCGAACGCTTCCTGATGACGCCTAGTCCAAATGAAGCGTGTATTCTGTTTTCTTAACTCGTTGAGCGGAGCTGAAATTTTAGAAAGATTATTTATAAATTTTCCATAATACGTTAATTTTCCTAAAAAAGCTTGTAACTGCTTAAGGTCTTTGGGGGCTTCATATTTTTAACAGCTTCAATTCCACTATCGGTTCGCCTTATACCTTCAGCATCAATCTTGTGACCCAGATACTCAATGCTTTTTTGAGCAAATTCGCATTTCTTAACTTCACAGTGTAGGCCAAAAGGTTTTAGTCGACCCAGAAGTTCTTTTACGTTTTTAGCATGTTCTTTTTTGTTACGGCCCGTGACTATAAAATCGTCAATAAAAACAGCACAATGATTCATCCCAGATATGATTTGATCCATCAACTTTTGGAACATGCAAGGAGCACTAGCGATTCCATTGGGCAATCTGAGATGCTCGAATAAGCCAAAATCTGTATTGATTACTGTGAACTGCCTTGATTCCTCATCGAGGGGTATTTGAAAGTATGCATCACTGAGATCAATCTTTGTAAAATAAATACCTCCCTTTAGCTTATGGAAAATCTCTTCTACTTGAGGAATATAATAGCTATCTACATCAAGCTCTGGATTTATTGTTATTTTGAAGTCCCCGCAGATTCTCACTTTACCTGACGGTTTTTTTACTACCACGATTGGAGCAGCTCACTGACTTGAATTTATTGGACGTAAGATCTCCGCTTTGACTAATCTATCTAGCTCCTCTTTCACTTTAGCTTTTAAAGCAAATGGAGTAGGACGAGGTTTGAAAAATCTAGGTCTAACATTATCTTTGACGTATAATTTAGCTGAGTAGTTTTTGCACAATCCTAGACTACCATTGTAGCAGCAGCAACTAGATTGCACAATGGCAACACTTGGTTGCATATAAAAGTTTGACATTTCATATCTTGAAATAATTATCTATGTTTTGCTTTCTTGTACATTCTTGTATATTTCTTACCTCATGGTTAACTTTCTTTTTGATGTCTGCCTTCCGCCGAAGAGGTTATCCCAAATTTATAAGTTCAATTGCTGATTATTAAATATATTGTACCTAAGTTTAACGAACCACCGAGTTTTTATTTCCAACACTTTTTGGTTCAAACCCAACATTGTGGCGACGAGGATTGGTGAAGTAGATACATATAATGGATAAAGAAGCAATTGAAAAATTGCTGTTGCAGCAACAAGCATGGATGGAAAAGATCTTTGAGTCCAACAAAGATTTTATGGAGAAGGCTTTGCAGAAGAGTGCAAAAGTTTCTTCATCGTCAGTTCCATCATTTCGCCAATTTAATTCGGAAAAAGAAAGTTGGGATAACTACCTTTTTCAGCTACAACAGCATTACACCGCAAATTCCCTGGAAGACGTTGAACTTCGGAAGTCACATTTTCTGTCAGAATGTGGTCCAGATATCAACGAACTACTCGTGAAGCTTTTTGAAACAGAGAACGTAAGTACACACACTTTTAAAGAACTTACGGAAAAACTAACAAGCCATTTTTCGACAAAATTACATGTATTGGCTTCGCGCTGTAAATTCCTCCGCACAAAAATGTCTCCTGGCCAGTCATATGCGGAGTGGATCGCGGATTTAAGAGGAGTAGCAAGAAGCTGTGCTTTTGTTTGCGGCAAAGAAGGTTGCAGTCAATCGTATGCAGATATGATGATACGCGACATGATAGTTTTTCACACTCCGCATGACGCAGTCCGCAACGCAGCTACGCAGAAAAAAATCCTACACTAGAAGAGATAGAGGATATTGCCACCGCCTACGAGTCCACCCAGCTTGCAAATGACATATTAAAAGACAAAGGAAAGTCTTTAGTTTCTGCTGAGGTAAACGCAGTTAGTACAGCCAACAATTTCAAGAAGGCTAATGATAGTCCTGCAAGAAGGTCTTGTCCAGGTTGCAATATATATCACGACCGAAACGATTGTCGTCATTGTGATTCAGTTTGTGATCTCTGCAGTAAGAAGGGTCACATCAAAAGTGTATGTTTGTCAGCAGCACAGCGATCCGATGGTGGAACTTCATTCACAAAGAAAAAGCAGAAGTATAAGCATTCAAAGTCACGTGGCCGTGCTGCAAAGAAACAAGTAACAGAGAATCGCAAAAAGGGACATGAATCAGCACACTACATTCATCAATTAGAAGAAGATACATCGGAGATATCAGAGCCTACCCATGTGGAAAAAAAAGCACTCATTTCAATTTCAGATGAGGTATCATCATCGTGGGAGATGGAGCGAAGGGGACGTAAGATTTTTATACGCTTAGACATAAATCAAATCCCAACTACTTTTCAGGTGGACACAGGGGCTACCTCTTCACTTATGGGACTGGAGAGTTTTCGAAAACTTAACAATTTCAAGTTGTTGCCTACAAGTCGCACTCTCACGACATATGGTGATATGTCCGTTCCCATTAAAGGTGAAGCTGTTGTTACTGTGCAATGGCGTAACGAGAGTAAGCAGCTAACCTTGCTCGTTATTGACAGTACGAGCGCCTCAAACATAATGTGACTCAATTGGTTTGAGGCTTTTAATTTTGGGGTTAAATATCCGAATGAGAACATTTTGCAGTTGTCAGACGGATCTCGTGATCAGCTTGCCGCACAAGCACAAGGCCTTTGTGCGGAGTACAAATCTGTTTTTACATCCGAACTTGGCTGTAGCAAACATATTGTGGCTCACCTTACGTTGAAACCTGACAGTCATCCCCGATATTTTAAATACCGGCCAGTTCCTTTTGCGCAACAAGCCGCTGTCAAAAATGAAATTGAGAGGTTAGTTAGTATGGGTGTTTTGAAAGCCGTTGAAACTAATCAGTGGGCAGCCCCCATCGTAGTTGTCAAGAAGCAGAATGGAGATCTTCGACTTTGTGGTGATTTCAAGGTCACCATTAATCCTCAGTTGGAAATAGACAGACACCCAGTTGCACGAATTCAAGAATTATTTTGTCGTCTTCAAGGCGGTCGTTTCTTTTCAAAAGTGGATCTCTCTGATGCATACCTCCAAATTCCACTGGACGATGCATCCAAGCGCCCGTGTGTCATCAATACGCACCTTGGGTTGTTCGAATATCAGCGACTTCCATTTGGGACCGCAAGCTCGGCTGGTATTTTCCAACGCTACATGGAGCAACTGGGTAAGCTAAATTACAACAATCAATTCATACCTAATTTTGCACAATTAGCGGCACCGTTGAACAAGCTTAGATCCAAAGAAGTACCTTTCTATTGGGGTCAACAACAACAAAAATCGTTCGATGATTTTAAGGAGAAAATCATGAAAATTTCGAGTTTGGTTCATTTTCAAAATGATTTGCCTATTTCTTTAGCTACAGACGCCTCATCGCATGGCATTGGAGCTGTGATCTCCCATCATTACCCTGATGGAACGGAGAAGCCGATAGCGTTTGCTTCAAAAACACTGACAGAAACTCAAAAAGGTTACAGCCAGATAGAAAAAGAGGCACTTTCTACCCATGGGGCCAGACGAGAATTTCGACAATTCAGAGGAAGACAGAGTTTATCTAATAGACAACATGCTGGAAAATTTCCCCGTTAATGTGGCAGACATCGCTGCTGCGTCAATTCATGATGTACTGATTAAAAAGGTCATGTCTTATGTTCAGCATGGCTGGCCAAATTTTATACCGCCTTCTGAGACCGATATACTCCCGTTTTTCCGTAGAAAGTTCTGCTTGTGTGTGTGTACTAATGTTCTTCTTTTTCAGAGCGAGAATTTTTGTAGAGTGGTTATTCCAAAAGCTTTACAACCAAGAGTATTGCAGATGATTCACCATGGACATTGGGGCATGACTAGGATGAAGCAGATTTCGAGGCGATATTGTTGGTGGCCTGGTATAGATGACCAGATCCAGATGACAGTGAAGGAGTGTCGCGCGTGTCAACTTAATGCCAGTCATTCGCCGAAGGAATATTCTAGCTGGCCAACTACTACCGAGGTTTGGGAGCGATTGCATGTGGATTTTGCGGGGCCATTTAAGAAAAGCATGTGGCTTATCGTGGTCGACTCCAACTCTAAATTTCCTTTTGTAATCAAGATGACATCAACTACGTCACTTGCGACCACACACGCGTTGCAAACAATTTTTGCCTTGGAGGGTTCACCAAAGACCTTAGTTTCCGATAATGGTAAGAAAAATTCGATTCAACACTTAACGTCAGCACCCTTCAACCCTGAATCTAATGGAGCCGCAGAGCGTATGGTACGCACTTTCAAGACATCATTGTCTAAGATCTTGGAGGCTTCGTCTCAAGATGAGGACGCTTTGGCAATTTTCTTGGCGACATATCGCTCGACACCAGACAGTACAGGAATCTCTCCAGCTGAAAAATTGCATGGTCGAATGCATCGAAAAGTTTTAGCTGCAATGGTCCCCGAGAGACCCATTACTACAAAATCACCGGAGAATGACACTAAATTCCCGCTGGAACAACTGGTTTTCTTTCGTCAATACCTTAACAAACAGACGTGGGTACCTAGTGTAATCTCAAAAAAACTTGGTCGTAAGATGTACATCGTGCAGAAAGATAATGCCAATTACAGAAGGCACCAAAAGCAACTTCGTACTCGAGAGAATCAGAAGGCGTCACAAGACATGCACGAAAGCGCTGTCGATGGTAATTTATTACTCAAAAATCACTCTAAAAATTCAATTACAGAAAATAATCATCTAAATTCACCACCAACAAATCGTTCAAATGACTCAATAATTTGGGAGAGTCCTACTGCTGCAAGTCCTGTGGATTTAACTTCTCCATCAGCATCTAACAATCAACCATTAAACCCCTGCAGTCAGAAGAAATTTTCGACTCCGAGTACTCCTAGAAGATCTGACCGTTTACGTTTCAAAAAGATTTCTTATTATCCTTAAATTAGGTGCGAGGGAAACTGTAGCATCAGCAACTAGATTGCACAATGGCAACACTTGGTTGCATATAAAAGTTTGACATTTCCTATCTTGAAATAATTATCTATGTTTTGCTTTCTTGTACATTCTTGTATATTCCTTACCTCATGGTTAACTTTCTTTTTGATGTCTGCCTTCCACCGAAGAGGTTATGCCAATTTTATAAGTTCAATTTCTGATTATTAAATATATTGTACCTAAGTTTAACGAACCACCGAGTTTTTATTTCCAACACTTTTTGGTTCAAACCCAACAACTATCAAACACATCAGGGAACTGGCTACAAATATCTTTAACACATGCTTTTAATTCCATATCGTCTTCATAGCTAGCAGTTGAAAAGTATATAGTATCACAATAACTTACTTGGAACTCCAGCGTGTCAAACCAGTCCATGCCCAAAATGTTTCCACCTTCATAGGTATCAGCAACCAATAGTTGAAATGTATGTTCCTTACCTTTGAACTCCACCGCTACATGAACATAATCTTTCACAGGAACCGCATGGTTTCCATAAGCCTTAAGCACCTTATGGGATTTAATACAAACTGGTTTACCTAGCTGTTCATATGATTTTAACCCGATCATAGAACAAGTAGCACCTGTGTCGATTTGGAACTCTAATTTCAGCTCATTGATCAACAAGTTAGCAAAAAGTTTTTTTTCTATGACGTGCTACATCTGTGCCTTCCTCTTTTAGAGTTAGAATCTGATCTACTTTACCATATGTTTTCGCTTTGCGGTTTTGCCAACACACGGACGAGATATGGCCTTTGACATTGCACACTCGACATTCAGCTTCGCGCATTGGGCATTTAGCTTGAGTATGTCTAACCCCACAACCCGGGCAAGATTGTTTAGTTTCCTTGCGAGTATCACGAGATTTTGAACCTCTTTGTTCTGAAAACGAACGACCCCTAGAGCGTGAACGTGGCTGCTTTTTGTAATTAGCTTCAACGCGGTTAACTGTTTGAGCTGCACTGTTATCTCCTTTTATCGTCAAAACTGATTTTTGTGTTGATACGTTTCCGCTATCTTTACAACGTCATCCAAGCTAGGATTCGATTTTTGCAAAGCAGCTGAGCGAACCGTGTCATGTGGAGTATGCAGAACAATCATGTCTCTTATTAGGTTTTCTACAAACGGTTGTTTGCACTCCTCTTTACTACACATAAATGCACAATCCCTAGCAGCACCTACTCCGTATATGTTTGGCTATCTTTCATTCTCATCTGAAAAAAGCATAACGGGCTGCAAGCACATGTGTTTTATCAGCAAAATGCACTGTTAGCTTAGCAATGACTACAGCAAAAGCTACATCTTCGACTTTCTTATCCGCAAACAAATTTCTAATCAGCTCGTACAGTTCAGGTCCACACCAAGACAAAAAAATGCTTTCTTCTGATCATCATCATCAACATTGTAAGCTTTGAAATATTGATTTAATTGATCGACGAAAGATGACCATGACTGCTTGCGTTTATCAAAAGGTGGAAAAATTGGTATATGGTTGGTACCGGCTGGTGAGGTTGCAGCCTCTTTCGATGATCCAGAAGCACTCAATTTTTCCATAGCGTTCTTTTCATTAGCAATCACGTCTTCCATCCATTTTTGCTGCTGCCTTAAAAGGGTTGTTAGGGAATCTAAAAGCGTGTCTGGATTCGCCATTTTATAAAATAATGATTTTTATACCGACAAACAAATATTTAGCTACTTCTCGAAAATATCAAAATTAGATTTGTAAATCCTCGTCACCAATTGATATACCGGTAAAAGATTATTAATTTTACTTCATAAATTATATTTATTAACTTAAGTATGAATAGGAATAATACGGGATAATAATTCAGAGTACTGCACAATGTCGTGGCTATATTCTAACTGATTGCTTTTAGCTTAACACAACATAACATACAGTTGGATGTATGCATATTGCATATATATATATATATATATAAGTAAATAGTTAAATAAATGAATGTGCATGATGTTTATGCACAGTGATGTCTATCAGTGGACACTACAGAAACATTTCTGGTTTAGATTTGAGTAAAATAATCCAACATTGCATTTCCAAAGTAACATCTTTAGGATATGAGGTATGTGCCGTAACAACAGATCAGGGAAACAACAATCGAAATGCTTATAAGTTACTTAGGACTGTAGTTGGTAGACCTTTTTATGAGGTAGATGGTAATAAGACTTTTCTTCTGCATGATGTCCCACACCTAATTAAAAGTATTAGAAATACATTGCTTAAAGCAGATATTTTAGTTCCCGAAAGAGTATCTTGGAAAATTTTGGAAAAAAATTTTGATTTCGATGGTGGCACTATCTATATATTTACCAAACTTTCAAGACAGCACCTCAAGCCAAACTCTTTCGAAAAGCTTTCAGTCAAAGTAGCTACTCAGGTTTTTAGTAATAGAGTAGCAATGGGAATTTTTGCAGCTATTGCAAATGATTTTTTTACAGAGGCAGAACTGCTAACTTCATATTTTCTTTAAATAAATTATTTGACAACTTAAACAGTGTTAGCAAATACTCATCAAATCCTTATAAAAATGCCATTCTAAAGGATTTTTCTAAAAATATTGCTTTTCGGACTTCGGAAGGAAGAATGAAAGTCCCATTTTGTTTTGTAGGACTTCAACAAACAATTAATGGTATACTAGATCTGTGGGATAACATTTCACTGGAATCAGAACAAAATTATTTAATTACTTCGCATTTAAACCAAGATCCGTTGAAAAATACAATTTCCATGATAAGAAATAATAGCGGTTCATATGAAAAAAATCCTTCGTCCGCCCGGGTATGTCGAAACCTTAAATGGATATGTTTTCAAAACTTGAAATCATCTTCTTTAAGTGGTTATGAATGTTCTAACTCAATTAATTTACTACAACATTCTTCGTCTTCAACCGTTTACAAGAAATCTACAACAAAATTTGGATATCTAGAAGAAGATATTAACTTTGAAACTGGGCAGCGGCCTAGTCACTGATAAAGCATCGGTTCCCTGAGGGAAATCAAATGCCTCGACTATCAAGCCATACACTGGGAGACATTAAAAAGGCACGACGACATTTTACAATGTACGAAGTGCCAGAGGTTCGGCCATGCCGGAGCCAACTGCAATATGCAGTTGCGCTGCGTCAGGTGCTCTGAAACCCACAACGAGGGAGAATGCAAGCTAGGGAATGAGCGGGTTGAGGATTTGACCCAGCTCAAGTGTGTCCTTTGTGGAAACCAAGGGCACCCGGCTAACTATAGGGGTTGCCCTAAGGTCCAGCAAATGAAACAAAAACAGGCCAGTCAAAAAGCCGAATGAAGTCGAACAGTTCGACAGGCTCCAACACAAAAATTCGTGGATCCCAAATTCTCTTACGCCCAAATGGCGTCAGGGAATGGAAACACGAGACAGGCTCTACCAACGGTTGCCCCAAAGGCCCCTGTGCCTAAGGCACCAGAGGTGCAGCCTGACATTGTAGCCTTGTTGTTGAGCATTCAAGGTCAACTTACAGGGCTGCAAAGTCAGATAAAGGAGCAAGGCAAAAGGGTAGATCATCTCTACTCTTTGTTGCCTGGCCTGGCGCAATTTAGACCATAATGGGCGCGCTGCCGGAGACGCGCCTAAAAGTCCTAGCTGTGAATGTAAATTCACTGATTAGGATTGAACGAAGAGCCAATATGTTCCAATTGTTGAAAGATTACAGTCCCGATGTGTTTATGGCTAGCGAAACTAAGCTAAACCACAAACACAAATTGACTCATAAAAATTACAATATCGTAAGAAGAGACCGGCCCGACTCCACTCAAGGGGGTGGTGTCGCTCTCTTTATACGAAAAGGCATTAATTATAAAGTCATATACAACAATGAATTGCGAAAGCTCAAGACGCTAGAAGTTTGCGTTGTATGCATCTCTCTCACTCAAGGGAAGCGGATGTATATGATTGCGGCTTATGCGGCTGGAGCTCCGCAGGTTACTTACTTTGCTTCAGAACTCGAGATTCTTTTTAGGGAACTGAAACTGAGCTTGGAAGAAAACTATTTTATCTTGGCCGGTGATTTGAACGCAAAACATGAAGATTGGGGAAATCAACATAGTAATCCCAGAGGTAACCATCTTTTTAATTTAATGAATCTTTACAGCGTTGAATATGGCGTCGACCTGCTGGCTACTGAAAAGCCATCGTATCCAAGAAGCGACTCCTTTCTGGATCTTTTGCTGTACGACACAAGACTGACAGTTACAGACAAAGTGGGTAATCACCCTCGAAACTGCTTACAGACAATCGAGTACGACAGTGATCACTGCGGACTGGCTGCTGTAATGCAGATTTCGAACGAACGCGTGGAGTTGGAGGAATACGTTGCAACGCATTCTTACAATTACAGTAAGATGCGCTGGCCTCGTTTCACCAACACCCTAGCGAGAGAACTTCGTTCGAGTGACATAGCCCCACCAAACAACAGAAACCTGACAAATACAGAAATTGACCAACATTTACAACAGATGGACGAAACAATAAAACGAACAATGGAACGGACAATACCAAAGTACAAAGAACGGGACCAGATGGACGCTTACAGAAACGCGACTATTGACGCACTACGTAGGCACAAGAGTGGCTTACTGACAAGACTCAAAAACTTGTACAGACGACTTACAGACCCACACGACTTGGAGGTTAGGACACTGAAGTCGTCAATAAAAAATGTCAATCTGTTGATTAAGGAGAACTACAGGTTATCAATTAACAAGTACTGGGACCGCAAGATCCGGTCAGTTAATTCCAGTGACCCTAGTATGTTCCCGAAAATCAACAAGATATTCAGGAAAAACAACGACAATGACCTTCCGTGTCTGAAACTCCAAAGAACTGAAGAGAACAGAGACGTACTCATGACAGCGCAAATAGATCCAGAAGAAGCCATCTTTGACGATGACTTTTATATAATTGAAGATCCGAAGGAAAAAGTGGAGGCGGTGGGAGCTGCTTTCCAGCAAGTGTACAAGGTGAATGTTAGCATTCGCCCCAACCACGACCTGGAAAACAGAGCCCTACTTAATCATTTTTACCTTCGAAATGATATAACACAATGGCGATCTGAGAACCGCGGTTTCGTGCGGTTCAATGACGATTCCTTGGCAAATGCCATAATCGCCGAGCAAACGGGACCAAGTCCCTTGTTAGTAACGAAGGTTGAGCTTCAGCTCATCTTCAACTCAATAAAAAATAAAAAGTCAGCAGGTGTCGATGGTATATCCAACGTTGTACTAAGACATTTACCGATGGAGGCAATTGACATTTACACCACACTCTTCAATAATGCACTGAATAATGCATATTATCCAGTGCATTGGAAGACCGCTGTGGTTCATCCTCTCCCGAAAAAGGGAAAGGACAACTCCAACCCGTCAAATCTTCGGTCGATAAGTCTTCTTCCGAGCATCAGCAAAGTTTTCGAAAAAATCATTAATAGGGCTCTGACTAAGTGGGCTGCGGACAACAAAATAATTCCGGATAAACAGTTCGGGTTCAAGGCGGGTCATGACACAATTCATGCTGCGTCTAAGCTCGTTTCTGATATCCAATGGAATAAAACAAAACAACAATGCACAGGTGCTGTTCTCGTTGATTTGGAAAAGGCCTTTGACACCGTATGGTTAGAGGGTCTTTACCTAAAACTGAGCAGGCTTGGCATAAGTAAGCCATTGTTGTATATACTTTATGATATGCTTAACGGTAGAAAGTTTGTTGTCAAAAGTGGCGATGTAACTTCTACCACAACATTCTTAATTAAAAATGGTCTTCAACAGGGAGCGGTGAATTCGCCGATTCTCTTCAGCATTTACACCAGCGATCTGATAGGTAGTCTTACAAAGGCAATTGCGTACGCCGACGATCTAATTGCGTACAGAACGGCCCGAAAGGTTGAGGTTATCAGAATTCTCTTGCAGCGTGATTTCGACAAGATTCAGCGATATTGCGACGACTGGAAACTGAAAATAAATGTCCAGAAGTCGGAGACAATTCTGTTCCGGACTCCGTTGGCTGGGGCCACGAGGGATACGTGCAAGAATTGGCGCAAGATGGTTATCGTTGATCTTCACGGGCAGCCATTAGCGAGCAAAAGTGTAGTGAAGTACCTCGGTATCTGGTTAGATCAGTATTTATATTTCGACAGAAATATAAATGCTGCTCTGACCAGGGCCAGAGGAGCCTTCGCTCTGACGAAACGGCTGTTTTTTAGCAGTCGGCTTGACCCCAGAGTGAAGGTAATTTGCTACATGGCCCTCATACGGCCGATGATCGTTTATGGTTGTCCTGTGTGGTTCAACGTTGCCCCTTCCCAGATGGAGAAGTTTCGGGTGTTCGAGCGGCAGTGTTTACGACGCTGTACCGGCTTATATCGAACATCCGAATCTTCTTACGTGCATTACTATTCCAACGATGTCCTATACAACGGGGCTCGAATCAACAGAATTGACAATTTCGTGATAAAACTCGTTCGAGGTCACATTGCAAGAGCTATGTCTTCGACCAACAATTTAATTTTCGGGGCGTTCTATCCCAACGACGAGTATTTTGAAAGTGCACGCTTGAGCGGCTTCATTCCACCAGAGGCATTCCTCTTTTTAGACAGATGCGGTCTGATACAGGATAGATTGGCAGTTCCGCTAATCTACCACGTCAGACGACGAACCGTGGATAGGCGACTCCTGTACAATCGGGACGTCATGGCACAAGGCGGAGCAGAGCTCCTTCGGTTCAGTAGGGCTGTGTCCGAACGGGACCGAACTGATAGGGTGAAGCAGGAGAACCAGTTTTGGTGGCTTCAATCGGCACTTGATAGTGGGTAGTCGGGATGGGGTTTAAAGCCTTGGCCGGCTTACATACTTGTTTTATAGTTTTAGGGTTTAGTTTTAAGTAGAATAGGCATGGTGGCACAAAAAAAAATACAAAAAAAAACACAAAAAAACACAAAAAAAACACAAAAAAATAATAAAAAAAAATAAAAAAAAAACATGGAATAAAAAAAAAAACAAAAGACCAAAATATGAAAAACAAAAAATGTTGGTTAGATTTGCTGCTGTGGTTGTTCTAGTTTTAAGTAGTTTATAGGTAGAATAGGTAGTTTTAGTTAGCTTTAAGTTTTATATTGAGGACCTTATTTTAAGTAGTTTTTAAATAAAAATAAAAAAGGATATTGACATTAGTTTTTTCTAAATTTTCTAATGAATACAAAAATAAATAAAATGAATTGAAGTTAAATAGATCTTAGGGCCGAAAGGCATTAGCATTAAGTATTATTGTTTAACTTAGAGCGTCCGTATGGGACCAGTAAGTTAGTTGTAAGTTATGGTTAATTAGGCTAGTTTTATGAATTTTTGTCTAGCTTTAAGATAGATTTAAGATTGAAGTAATAAAAATTAATTAAAAAAAAAAAAAAAAAAAAAAAAAAAAAAAAAAAAAAAAAAAAAAAAAAAAAAACATCGGTTCCCATTGATCACCGAAATCAAGCATCAGTGAGCGTGGTTAGTACTCAGATGGGGGACCGTCTCGAAACCTACCACGTGCTGTTGTCATGTGTTCTTTCTTTCTGTTGTTGTTCTTTCTCTTCTGTCCTTCTGTCTTGTATGTCTGTCTTGTGTTGTTATCACCTTATATAGTCTAGTCGCTCAAGGTGCTGTGTTCTCTACTCTGTACATTTATGTGCTGAGTAGTGTGTAATGTAATGTAATGTAACTTTGAAACTTTAGAAAACCAGATTTTGGAGGATGAAGAAAATGGATTAAAGGACATATTTGAAATCATTAACGAGGAAAAAAACTTAAAGCACCCTGATTTGCAAAATTGCACTAATGCCTATGTAGCTGGTTGGTTAGCTATGAAACTGTCGTCGAACAATAAGTGTTCTACTTGTAGTCATTATTTTAAAGAACAGGAAAATTACGAGAACAAAACTGCTACATTAATAAACTTAAGATCCTACAAAAATTATAGTTTAACAACACCTTCAGATAATTTTGAGAACGATTTAAACTATATAATTTCAATTTTTCGAAAATATTTTAAATGTTTCAAGTTCAAAAGGAACATAATTGTTTTAATGATAGATGCTATTTCTAAAAACAAAACATTATTTGAATTCTGCAGCGACCACAAGGATGGAATATTAAAATTTATTGTTAGATTTCTAATAAGAACTTCGATACAAAATTTTAATAACGCACTTAAAGATTTGCGTATTAAAACCAAAGTTCTGACAGCAAATACACGAACTAATAAAAGAAAAAAAGTTTCAATTTAAAAAATAAACAACTTGGAAAAAGCAAAAAATATCCTGAAAAAGCATCCAGATTAAAAAAGTATTTGTAAATTTATTGAAATAAGTAATTTAAGTACCTGCTTATAAATTTAACCAATTTTAACGGTTTTCTTTTTCATATAGAAACATTTATAGTTTTTTTTTTTTTAACTTCGAATTAATGAATTATGCAGTAAGATTATTATTGTGTTTTTTACAGTCTTAATTAAATTCATGCTATTGCAAACAAGCAAATCAAATTAATTTTCTGTTTTTTATCGTTAATCAATATTATTTGATGTTTTTTTTTGTTAATATAATTATTAAGTATTATATACTCGTAATTATAAATTATTAATTGCTTAGAAAAAGTGTCAATTTTATAAACGAAAGGATTAATTTTATTTGTAAAAGGGTGAAATTAACCTATAATGTGAACACTGCTTCAAATTATGTTATTTTTTTGACAATGTATTAGTTTTATTACTATGTACAATGTACATATATGTATATCATAAAATTAGATCAGAAATTCTTATTTTTCATTAATTCATACTGCTATTGCTATTGTTTGAAATAAATAGATAAGTCTAAATTTTCCTTTTTTTAAGTGCCTTTTTTATGGTTTTATCAAATACCTTCAATACATACATACATATTTGAATTCAAAACTAGGTATGTAACCATAGTCCATTGAAATGTTACAAAATTTTGGCCGAACCATGCATTTTGGGTAGGGCACGATTTTTTTCTTTTGATGTGTAGGGGGGTTCAGTGTGAGTATGAAACCCAATTTTCGGGGTTGAAAGCCCCCATTTGGCCGCCATCTTGAAAAAAGGGGTGGAAAAGGGCTTCTTCGATATCTTCACAACCTCTAGATTTACGATTTTTTTTTCATTTTTTTCGGTAGAAAATTATATTATCTATTCAAATGTGAATTTCAATAATATTGTGTATCTGCGCAAAACTACTTCTTTTTTTCCTTATGATAAAGACCGGGCAATGAGGCAAACAAAACTTGAGTATCGTAAAAGTCTCTCAAACCTTTTTTCTTTTTTACTTGAGCGTTTTTCGTTCATTTTGAGTGTAATCCAATATTTTTTTTATGGATATGCAAGTGACATGTTGTGAGGAAAGATTGAAACTATCTTGATTTCTCTATGTATACATATAAATACTCAATGATGAAACTAAAAATTTCAGTAAGCTGTATGGTCGATGAGGCACCCGTGCAGCTTAGGTCCTTGGATAGTTTTGAAAGTCCTCATGTATTAGTTAAAGTCAATGGTGAACAAAAGAAGTTAATAATAGATACAGGTGCTGAGGTGTCTCTCATCAAAGCTAATTGTGACATTTTTAGTATTGAAGATGAAAAATTGTCAATGACCTCTGCATTAAAGTACAGGATACGTACAAATCCAGGGGCAGAGCCTATATTTACAAAAAGTTACAGGTTTCCAAAAGTTCACGAGGAAGAAGTACGTGAACAAGTTCAAACGTTAAAAAAAGACGGAATCATCCGTGACAGCAGTTCTCCTTGGAGTTCGCCGTTATGGATACTTCCCAAGAAAACCGATGAAAGCGGTAAGAGAAAATGGAGAATGGTGATTGACTTCCATAAACTAAATGATTTAACTGTTGCGGACAATTATCCACTGCCAAATGTAACGGAGATACTCGATCAGTTAGGAAAAGCCAAATACTTTTCCACCTTGGACTTAACGTCCAGCTTCCATCAGATTCCAATGGAAGAAATGGATATAGAGAAAACGGCCTTTAGCACTCCATACGGTCATTTTGAATATACCAGAATGCCGTTTGGACTGAAGAACGCTCCAGCTTGTTTCCAGAGACTAATGAATACAGTTCTGGCAGGACTCAAAGACCGATCTGCATTCCACCCGCAATGCACGCGTCTTGATAGTCTTGATCACATTGCAGTTGTGTACTCTTATGTGCATTTGGTTATCTGTATAAATTACTCAATAATAACCCACACCTAAAAAAAGCAATAATAATCCAGCCCAAACATACCTTCTTTTAAATCTATTAAATCAAAACAATAAAAATAAATTCCGCGCCGTGTTAAATTTTATCATCAAGTGCATGTGCTGTGCAGTGTTCAGTGTTTTTATCACAAAAGAAAAAAAAAACAACAAATCAATACCTACCTACAAAAAATTATTCCAACAAAACAAAAAAAGCTAATAGAATTAATGAACAAGCAAAGAAATGGCAAAAGTAATAAACACAGTGTAATGGGTAATCTCTTCTCTCCCTTCTCCATCCCACACAGGCATATTATCAAAATCGATGTACACATTGCGTACGGTTCTTTATTTTATTGCTATACAATGTATACATGGATTGAGCTGATGTGTTTTCGGATTGATTAGTATATGTGATATCTAGTTAACCAGGGGCGGATCAGTATGCAGATTTTCACTAAGGCATAACACTAGTGGAAGTCTGTTATTGAAAAGTTCACATTGGATTCTAGATAGAACATATATTATAGGTAATTGTCTGAATTTGTGTTTTACTAGTTTTGTACATTAGAATGTTGGGTGAATTCATGGTGGATTTTAGCAACATTCGTGGTTTAAGAAAGAACTGCTATGCCACATATGTCCACACTGTTTCAAACAGGCCAGCTGTTTTGGTATTGAGTGAAACTCAAATACGTGAAGATTCCTATTATTCGGAATTTAATCTAAATGGGTATAACTTAGTGCCATTATTTTTTCCTCATCATATATTAGCCGTGTATATAAGAAATGATGTTGCATACCAACTTCACCCACAATATGGTTTGTGTTCTAACAAAAACTTAAACTTCATATGGTTAAAATTCACGGTAAATAAGCACATCATCCACGCATGTTTTTTATATCGAATTCCAAATCTAGACAGAAGTTCAACTTTTAACGAATTTGATGCTCTGTCTGACTCCATTCAAAAATTGTTGCCCATTATCCTCACACTGAAATCGCCATTGCGGGAGATTTTAATGTACACAATTCTTCTTGGCTTCACTATTCTGGCCAGTCAACACCCCAAGGAAGGTATGTTGAGGTCTCTGCTGAGTTAAATCAATTAACTCAGCTTGTCGATGAGCCAACTCGAATCCCTGACGTTGCAAGTCAATCCGCCAACACCCTAGACTTGTTTCTTACCTCTGACCCTAATAAACACACAATCAGTGTATTATCTGTGTAGTATCTGCAAAATTCTCATGTCTAAAAACCCAGTTAAAGAAAAAACTCCTATGAGAACCGTTTGGCAATATGAGAAAGCCAACTGGGACGGTCTCAACGAATTCTTTAGGAACTTCAACTGGTCACTATGCTTCCTCGATAGTGACGAGGATTCCAGCGCAGATAAGGTTACAAATCTAATTCTTTGTGGAATGAGAAATTTTATCCCGAATAGGCTGAAATCAAACCCAAAGAGAACTCATGGTTTGATTCAAGCTGTAAAGAGGTTATTAGGTTCCGTTGTTATAAAGCCAACCCGACTGAGGAAAACCAGAATAAGTTCAAACAAGCTAGAAAGACCTGTAATGGTCATATTCGACGAACCAAATTTTTGCATGATCAGAAATTAAGGCAAAAAATACTACAATGTCCCAAAGGTAGTAAAAATTTCTGGTCATTTGTAAAAAACGTACGAAACACCACGTCATCCTCGGTTCCAACGCTCGTCCACAATGACACTCCCTATATAAGCTAGATTGATAAAGTCAAATTGCTTGCAGTACGGTTTGCTGTTAATTCGACGCTACCGGAAAGTGTCATGAGTCCTCCTGTTCCTGAGAGCGTAAAAGATTCTATGGGACAATCTTCTTTCGTACTCGTGCAGTTGCAAGAGTACTAAAAGACCTTGGCATACACAAATCCGCTGGCCCGGATAGTATCTCCCCAATTGTTCTGAAGAGGTGTTCTTCAACGCTGGCAAAACCACTGCGTAAACTTTTCCATCTTTCCTACACTACAGGTCTCTTTCCGAGCGGATGGAAAACCGCATTTGTCCAGCCTATTCCTAAAAAAGGCGAATCCTCCTCTCCCTCCAACTATCGTCCAATAGCACTCACGTCCCTTCTTTCCGAGGTCATGGAAACGCTGATAAATTATCAGCTTAGGAAATATCTTGAAGAACGGAAGCTTCTTAATGACCGACAGTATGGATTTCGTAGCAATAGGTCCACTGGTGATCTCATGGTTTCTCTCACCGAGCAGTGGAACAAATCTTTACATTGTTTTGGAGAAAGTAAGATTATTGCACTTGATATTTCAAAAGCATTTGATAGAATTTGGCATCAAGTTCTTTTATCGAGAATGCGTGCTTTTGGTATTGATGAATCTCTTCTTCATTGGATTATAAATTACCTTTCTAACCGTTCAATACAAGTTGTATTGGATGGTTTCAAGTCTGAAATTCATAAAATAAATGCTGCTGTCCCCCAGGGCTCCGTTTTGTCTCCGACTCTCTTTCTTATATTCATAAATGATCTTTTGTCTGCCACTTCTAATCCATTAAACTGTTTCGCCGACGACAGTACCCTCAGCTTTTCATATTCGTTTCTAGATTCACATCCTTGTCCCTCGGATGTGGAACTTCAACGGCAGCGTATGATAAGCTTATTAAATTCTGATCTTGACAGCATTGTTCAATGGGGAATCAAAAACCGTGTAGAATTTAATGCTTCGAAAACTCAATGATGTCTCCTGTCTATAAAGCGTAACACACCCCCGATGCCGCTATCTATGAGTCGCACTTGCATCCAGGAAACTAATCAAGTGTCAGTACTCAGTATGTGTATCACAGATCACCTTTTATGGAATGATCACATATTTGACATTGCCAAAAATGCTGCCAGGTAATTAGGATTTCTCCGACGGTGCAAGAAATTTTTCACCCCTTCTTCTTTTCAAAGCCTTCATCCGTCCAAAGCTAGAATATAATTCGCATATCTCGGCAGGTGCCTCTTAAACAAGTTTAAATCTCTTGGATAGAATTCAAAAAAAGGCTTTAAAAATGATAGGCGATAGAACTATAATCGAAACATAAATACATCGCATGCCTTTCGTTGTTTTATCGATATTTTTACAAACATTGTTCTGTCGAATTAGCCAGTTGCATTCCACCGTAAACGGTTCAGCCGTAATACTCGCACTACCAGGAATGCTCATCAGTTTACCCTTGAGCGCAATTTCGGGCGTACTGACAAGTATAGAGATTCTTTCTTAAATCGCACATCGAGAATGTGGAATGCTTTGGCTAACTCTGTTTTTCCCTCCCATTTTGATGTTCAGAACTTTAAGACCAATGTGCAGCGGTATCTCCTCTTAAATCCTTCCCTATTTTCCTAACGCTCGCACTTTTAAATATAAACATATAAAGGGTATTAATAACCCCTTGAGTGCCTGTAAATTATAAAAAAAAAAAAAAAAAAATGCTTCGTCTACCTAGACGATATTGTCGTATATGGACAAAACTTGGAGGAGCATTATAATAAATTAATTGAAGTTCTTGAGCAATTAAGAAAAGCTGACGTAAAACTTCAACCCGAAAAATGTTATTAGGGCACGTTATTAGTGATAAGGGAGTTAAACCAGATCCAAAGAAAATTCGGAGTATCGTTGAGATGCAGGCACCGGTAAATACTAAGGGTATTAAATCCTTCCTAGGGATGATAGGGTATTATCGAAAGTTTATAAGGGACTTTAGTCGATTTGCCGAACCAATGACTAGACTGTTGAATTCATTTGGGGCAACAAAACAATTTTCAAAAAAAAAAAAAAGAATTTATAACAAAATATCCGATATTACAATATCCAGACTTCAGTAAACCTTTTATTATTACGACTGATGCTTCCAATCGAGGTATTGGAGCCGTTCTTAGCCAAGAATTCAATAGAAAAGACTTGCCAATCCATTTCGCAAGTAGGACTTTAAATAAGTCTGAAAAAAGTTTCAGCACTACTGAAAAAGAGTGCCTAGCTATCGTTTGGGCAACCAAACAATTTCGTCCATATATTTATGGGACAAAATTCGTCATTATGACAGGCCACAGACCATTGACGTAGTTATTTCAAGTAAAGGATCCAGGCAATGGCGTTTCAAACTCGAAGAGTTTGACTATACTATCGTCTATAAAAAAGGTAAAGAAACGTGGTAGCTGAAGAATTGAGTAGAAATTGTCGCCTGGATAAAATAGTGTCGTATGTAACAATTTGCTACTTTTCAGGAGACACATTTAAAGTTCAAAAAATGATTTCTCAAAAACTACACGGTGGATTTTTTTGAAAATAAAATGGCTTATGCACAAAACATCTGCCGACCAAAAAACATTAAAATAAATACACTATTCTAATAATGAAAGAAATGAGGGTCCATTTTCCCCAAAATGCCGTTGTCGTATGTGACGATTTATCCAGAACAGCTTGTTATCCAAACAAATACGACAAAATAATCACACATACGACAATAAATCAAAAAAAAATGTTATGTTATTAGTATATAACATACGACAATATAGAAACATACCAATTATTTATTTAAAAACAAAAACAAACCCAGATTTATTTTTACTTATTTATTTTTCGGTATGAAAATATTTGTTTTTATTCTTAACAAAATTAAAATAAACAAAAGTTAAACTTAAAAATGTAATTATAAAAAAAAAACCATATTCGATTAATTAAAAAATACTTTTGGTGTCTAATCTTAAACATATCCGTAAGTATAAAAAAATCACATTAATTAAAACATAAACATAAAAAAATCGTAAGTTAAAAACAAATCACATTATTTAATTCACAGTTCATTTGATTTTTTTAAATATTAAGTTAATTGACATTCTAGCAGGAACACAAACATATAGACTTTAAAAGATCAAAGTTTTAGTAATTGATTTTTAGAATAGCACGATAAAATGCTTTATCTTCATTTTTTTCTTGGTACGGAATCATACTTTTTATATCATTTTTTTTTAACTTCTCATAGGAAGTTATTGTAATGGGTCCGAATTGTCAAATTGAAAATTTTGACATTTCTCGACGTTTCAAGGTCCCTAGAGTCGAAATAAAATATTTTTAGAAAGATGTCTGTGCGTGCGTGTGTACGTACGTTCGTACGTCCGTATGTCCATATGTCCGTATGTCCGTATGTCCGTATGTCCGTATGTCCGTATGTCCGTATGTCCGTATGTCCGTATGTCCGTATGTCCGTATGTCCGTATGTCCGTATGTCCGTATGTCCGTATATCCGTATGTCCGTATGTCCGTATGTCCGTACGTTCGCGACGTTTTTTTCGTCGTCCATAGCTCAAGAACCAGAAGAGATATCGACTTTAAATAAATTTTGTTATACAGATAATAAGGCAGAAAGATGCAGAAAGGGCTCTCAAGAAAATTGCGTGGGTGGTTTTTTTTACCATAGCAGTTTAAAAAAAGGTGAAAATTTTGGTTAAACCTAAATATCTCATGAACCAATGACGCTAGAGACTTGAATTAAATTTTATATTATATATTGTAACGTGATACAAAACAATTTTATTTTTGGAAAAAAATCCAATTAACGTTTTTTTTTTTATAAATCAAAAAAACTGAAAACAAAATTTGTCACCTCGAAAATTTTACGACTAAAATATGATTTCATCTCCAAAACAAATTTGTGCAACGAAGAATAATGTTTTTGACATCTGATAAAATTTTGAGAAAAATCTAATGTAGTTTTTTTACAAAAAATAAAAACCTAAAAAAAAAA
Source organism: Eupeodes latifasciatus (assembly GCA_920104205.1). NCBI lineage: Eukaryota > Metazoa > Arthropoda > Insecta > Diptera > Syrphidae > Eupeodes > Eupeodes latifasciatus. The sequence continues at coordinate 267,325,329 of OV049924.1, read as the reverse complement.
TTAATAAAAGTTGGTAAAAACTGATTTTCGACTCAAATATCTTTTAAAAACTTTGAGATATTGGCTTTAAACTACTTTTATCTTTCAAAAAATATTGTTGTCAACAATCAGTAAAATTTTGAAAAAAATCGAATTGACAGTTTTTGTACAAAAAATTAAAAACCTAAAAAAAATTAACAAAAGTTGGTAAAAATTGGTTTTCGACTCAAATATCTTTTCAAAAATTTGAGATAATGGCTTCTAACTAATTTTAACTTATAAGAAATATTGTTTTCAACATTACGAACAATTTTGAGAAAAATCGAATTGACAGTTTTCTTAGAAAAAATAAAAACCTAAAAAAAAAAACAATGCTAAGACTTGGTAAAAATTTACTTTCGACTCAAATAGCTTTTCAAAAATTACAAATATTGGCTTCAAACTTATTTTATTTCACAGAAAATATTGTTTTCGATATTCAGTAGTTTTTTATAAAAATCCAACAGTCCGTTTTTTCTTAAAAAAAATTAAATCTACAAAAAATAGTACGCAAATTTGGTTAAAATTGATACATATAGACAAACTTTTAAGCAAGGCAAATCGACAGACGGGATGGGAAGCTATCAGTGTGGGTCGCATCCCAGCCTCTTTTTTTTTTTTTTTGGAGTCAATGGCCTTTTGCTGAAGCTAAACGTAGCTCATTTTGCCACAAATTATCATCGTTTGGCTTTTGAAAACGTCTGGTCCTTTTTGTCAAATCATAATAAGTGTAGTCCACTTCTTTGAATGAAGTCTTACATCCTATTTTATAAGTATTCCCCTCGTTGTAAATAAGAGTTTTGACTTTAAAAAACTGGATACTGGAAAGCCAGGTTTTCGGACTTGAAAGCATAGTTTTTAAAATTCTTTTGATTCATTTGCAAATTCTTTAAGCTAACGTTTGAAAAATTCATTTTGTTTAAAAGCCGAATTAAAGTGACTTGACTGGGTATTTCGATGTTTCGTAAATATTTTTCAATTACGCTGTGGACACAGTCAACTTCTTGCAAACAAGAATGTCCTGGCTCACAAAACTTTTGCGTTATTTCTTTGATTGTATCGGGTGATTTTTTAAGAGCTTGAGAACTTTTTAAAAAAAAAAAACGCATAAAGTTTGCAAAATCTCATCGATTCTTTATTTGAAACGTTAGATTGGTCCATGACATTTACTTTTTGAAGATAATTTCATTTAAATGTTGACCGCGGCTGCGTCTTAGGTGGTCCATTCGGAAAGTCCAATTTTGGGTAACTTTTTCGAGCATTTCGGCAGGAATAGCCCGAATTTCTTCGGAAATGTAGTCTTCCAAAGCTGGAATAGTTGCTGGCTTATTTGTGTAGACTTTAGACTTGACGTAGCCCCACAAAAAATAGTCTAAAGGCGTCAAATCGCATGATCTTGGTGGCCAACTTACGGGTCCATTCCTTGAGATGAATTGTTCTCCGAAGTTTTCCCTCAAAATGGCCATAGAATCGCGAGCTGTGTGGCATGTAGCGCCATCTTGTTGAAACCACATGTCAACCAAGTTCAGTTCTTCCATTTTTGGCAACAAAAAGTTTGTTAGCATTGAACGATAGCGATCGCCATTCACCGTAACGTTGCGTCCAACAGCATCTTTGAAAAAATACGGTCCAATGATTCCACCAGCGTACAAACCACACCAAACATTGCATTTTTCGGGATGCATGGGCAGTTCTTGAACGGCTTCTGGTTGCTCTTCACTCCAAATGCGGCAATTTTGCTTATTTACGTAGCCATTCAACCAGAAATGAGCCTCATCGCTGAACAAAATTTGTCGATAAAAAAGCGCGAAACACATTTCGAACCGAACACTGATTTTGGTAATAAAATTCAATGATTTGCAAGCGTTGCTCGTTAGTAAGTCTATTCATGATGAAATGTCAAAGCATACTGAGCATCTTTCTCTTTGACACCATGTCTGAAATCCCGCGTGATCTGTCAAATACTAATGCATGAAAATCCTAACCTCAAAAAAATCACCCAATATTTGGATGGTCATGAAGGAATTGCAGGATGGCAGTCGACGTTATCCGGTTTCTATTTTGTGGAACGCATGAATCGCTCCACAAAATTATTCTTTTCATATTTGGGTGTTTAAACTTAATTTTGATACAAAAATATAATTAAAACACGTCCGTTTCCTTTAATGGTTCACAATCGACTGTTTAATTTCACATCTCAATATTCCTACCTAACCGGCAGTCTCTTTCTGTATACATTTTTTTTATTTTTATTTCTTTATATTTTCTCTTTTGTTCTTCTTTTGGAAGTGTTGCCACAATTCGGCCTTCCTGACAATTAATCGTCCCGATTAAACCAGCTCCTGAGTCCGACCAAGGCTTGATATTTGCCACTTCCCATATTCCCTCATAAGGAATCTGACTGAGCTGAAAACCTTCAACATCCTTCAATAAATACCTATCATTTTCTAACACTTTAGCTATCCTATACGGTCCTTTGAATTTAGGAGCTATCTTTTTGCATGCTCCTGGCGTACTTATGTAATTTTTAACCATCACATAATCCCCTTCCTTATACTTTCTTTCTACTCTCATTCTATCTTTCTTTTTCTTATTATATTCTTGACTCTTGACTATCTTTTGCTCTGCTTCCTCTCTTTTGTGTTTCAAATCTCGATTACTTATCATTTGCTCATCTTGTATACTTTCTTCAAGGGCTTCTTTCAAAAAATCTATTACCACTCCTTTTTGCGTTACCCCAAACAACAGTTCACTAGGGTTAGTACCTATACTTCTATGAACTGTGTTGTTCATTGTGAATTCTATTTTCGGCAAAACCCCATCTAACGTGAACACAGTACCTGCACTTGTCATTTTAGCGATCATTGGTGCTAGACTCCTATTAACTCGCTCTACCTGACCATTAGCTTGAGGGGATCCAGTGGCTATTTTAATATGTTTCACATTGTTTTCGACAAGAAAGTCCGAAAAACTCTTCGAAGTGAAAGCACTACCTCTGTCGGACACTATCACTCCTGGTCTACTATATGAATTAAAATAATTTCGTAAACAACCAACCACTTCAGTAGTTCCCGTCGAACGTACTGCATACAGTCTAACATGTTTAGTGAACGCATCTATAACTAGAAAGACATACTTTTTCTTTCCCTTTTTTAACGCTATGGGTCCAAAATGGTCGATATGTATTGTCTCGAATGGTAAATTTCCCTTTGGGATATTATAAAGAAGTCCTTCATGTTTCCCATGCTTTGAAGAAAAGACAATACATTTTAGACAATTTGCGATATATTCTTTAACTATCTCTCTCATTTTAGGAAACCAGTATGTCCTTCGTATTGCGTCGACTACTTTGTCACAACCCATGTGACCCATGTCGTCATGATACAGTCGCAAAATATTCATTTCCATTTTTTTTGGGATGTAAAACAAAATTGTATTATAAAATTTTCTATAAACTAACCCATTCCTCATTTCATACAGGCTACTTTCCTCATTTTCTAATGTATTTCTTAGGTTACTAATCTCTTTATCCTTATGCTGACTTATTGATAGATTTTGTTCGAAAGTATTCTCTTCGAGAATAAGAATGCTTGACATTCGACTAAGAGCATCCACATGCATCATTCTAGTTCCACTACGATGTTCCAAAACATAATCATAATTTTGCAGTTCTAACGCCCACCTAGCTATCCTTGGATTTATCTCTCGTTTGTTTAAAGTCAACGTCAATGAATTGCAATCCGTTACAATTTTGAATTTAAAACCATGCAAATAAATTCTAAATCTTTGCAACGCATATATAATTGCCAATGTTTCCAATTCGAAACTATGATATCTCGATTCATAGTCAGTTGTTCGCTTTGAGAAATAAAAAACTGGGTGCAATTTACCATCCTTTTTCTTTTGAAATAATATGGCTCCAAATCCAAGTGAACTTGCATCACAATGAAGCTCGATCTCATCCCTGGGATCATAAATTGCCAATATAGGAGCCTCAACCAATTTGTTTTTTAACATCTCAAAATATTTTAACTCTTTTTCACCGAATTGAAAATCTACCTCTTTTTTTATTAAATTATATAGTGGTTGCGCTATGAGTGAGAAGTTTTCAATGAACCTCCTGAAGTATGAGCACAAACCCAAGAAACTATGCACTGATTTTGAATCCCTTGGAATAGGAAAACTAACTACCGATTCAATATTCTTCGGATCCGGTTTAATACCTTCATTCGTGACCGTATACCCTAAATATCGTATTTCAGATTCCAAAAACCGACACTTGTCTAATCTCAATTCCAATTTGTTCTTTACTAACCTATCAAAGACCTCTCTCATTATCTCCATATGTTCTTCCACCGTCTCAGTTGCTATCATTATGTCATCAATGTAAATATTTATCTTACCCGTTCTAAATAAATCGTCAAACACCGCATTAACAAATCGTTGGAACTCTGAGGGTGTATTTCTTAACCCGAAAGGCATTTTCATGTATTCGTACTGGCCCATGGGAGTAACGAAAGAAGTATATTTGATTGACTTGTCACTCATTCGTATATGATGAAAAGCGCTTTTCAAGTCAAGCAACGAAAATATTTTTTTACTTGACAACCTATCCAACAAGTCATCAATCAATGGCAGAGGATAGTTATCCTTTAATGTTACTTTATTTAAAACGCAATAATCTACACAAAGCCTGATATCACCTGTCTTTTTCTTAACCAAAACTATAGGAGAAGCGTATTCTGATTTACTGGGTCTTATCACCCCTTTCTCCAACATTTCGTCTAAGATAACTTGAACCTGATTTTTCTCATAATATGATAATCGTCGAGGTGAACAATGGAAAGGCTTATCATCGCTCAAGGTCAGTCTCATTTGACACTCAATTTCTGGTTTATCTGAACGTTTACAATTTAAATAATTTGTATGAAACAATTCACTAAATTTCTTTTTTTCTTCAAAATTAATAGAAGCATTATTTATATAATCTTTATCTCTCATTTGTAAACAATCATTTTCTGTATCTATATTCATCAAGTTAAAACATTCTTTTGTGAATTCATTTTCAAAGTTATTTTTTTTTTAATTTAATATTAATGTTTGCTTTCTTCAGAAAGCCTCGGCCTAAAATTATCGGATAATTCATAGTGTGGTCTGATACCACAACTACATCAATTTGTATTTCTTTATCTTCAAAAAAAATATCACATTTAATATTTCCTTTTACGGATAATGGGCTTTTATTTATCCCTAAAAAGTTTACATTTGTTTTACTTAAATCTAATTTGTTTTTCACAACTAGTGGTAAGTACATTTCCTTTATTAGGGTGATCGGACTGCCGGTGTCAATTAAACATCCTAAATAAATAGTATAAATAACTGTCATTCCTAAATATAATTTTAAAATTTCTTACATAGTCGTCGTCTTCCTCGTCATATTGGATTTGGTTAACGCCCTTCATCTGCAACGCCTTCCTGTCTGGACAAGTAGCTGCCAAGTGGCCCTGTTTGCCACAAACATGGCACGAACCTGGTTCTCTCTTTGGCTTCCGACAAATGTTAGCCATGTGCCCCATTGAGTTGCAGTTGTAGCACCGGACTTGTCCACTGCCTCCGGCCGCCGGTCGTACTGCTGCTGATGTTGTTGGTGCTGTCTTCGTTGGATACTTGATAGATTTGAACGCCTCCAATAACTGTGCCTTCGTCCTGAAGCACTGCAGCCTTGCTCCCGACGCAAGTGTCTCATCCGGTATACCCTCTATTAAATACTCAATCATCTCTTCCTCGTCAATGTTCAATCGGTTATCAAGTATAATTTTCTCTTGGTAGTAACTTTGGAAGGTCTCACCTTGTTGCCACTTCCTGACTTCAAACAATCGTTTTAATCTTAGTTTCGAGGGACGGTCATCAAAAATTTGCCTCATTTCTGTTATGAGGTCGTCAAACTTTACTGTCGTCATGTCCTCTCGTGAGTGGAACCACTTTTGTGCCCTATCTTTCAACCTCAATGATACGAGCACCCTCATGTTGTTGTCGTCTAGCTTGTACATCATCTGAACATTTCTCAATTGACGTTCAAAATGTTCAAATGACTCCGCCAAAATATCCAACTAGCTCTTTAATCTGATTTATGTTTTCGCCTCTGTCATCATTCATTTGTCGCTCATCATGGTTTCTCTTCTTCAATAACTCATTTTCTCTCTTTAGTAAATTCTTCTCTCGTTCGTTTATTTTTATTTCTTTCTTCAGTAACTCGATTTCCCTCTTCATTTGTTCCATTTTATATTCTTCAGTCTTTTGTGCTTGTCTTTCTGTCGTTCTTTCTGCATCCTGGTACTCGTCTTCATCGTCGTCATCAACATTGCTATCGTTTTCCGCCCCATTCTCGTCATCATTATCTTCATTTCCTTCTGCCTCATTCTCCGTTTCATTATTTTCCCCGTCATCTTCGTCAGTATTAGTGACTGACTCCGTGTTATTACGCAGCTGCTGTGGAACTTCCAGTAATCTTAAAACAAGCTCTGCCTTGTTGCCGCTTGTCCTCAACCCAAGAGCACTCAACCATGCCTTCAATTGTGAAACCGTGTATTTCTTAAAGAATTCCACGTCTGCCATTGTTGTTGACTGTGTGTGTTTTCGATGTTCGAATTTTTGAAATTAGCGACGCGCACTGGCAATGGGAACGGTCGTTTGAGTGTTTTTTTTTTTTCTCTGCACGAGTGAATTCTCGTGTCTATATTATGTAGGCACAACGATGTACTATGCGCACAACAACGAAATCACAACGCGAAAGACACTCGTTTTATTTTCCGTTACAGACGGCGAACACAAGTATAGCTATGAATATAGGTACCGCGTACACAGAACACACTGATATTGGTTAAGTTTCTTTATAAGCAAACGGGGGTTGTTTTTCTTTTTTTTTTTTTTGTCTTCGGTTTTCGTTTCTTTTCCGTTAGATTTACGTTGGATATTTTTCGTTTGATTTGATTTTATAAACTCTATTTATTTTTTTTCGATTATCAAACGAATATATTTTTTTTCGCGATGGACTTACTGGGGTATCTCACTTCTGAAATTTTAAACTTAATTTTGGTACAAAAATATAATTAAAACACGTCCGTTTCCTTTAATGGTTCACAATCGACTGTTTTATTTCACATCTCAATATTCCTACCTAACCGGCAGTCTCTTTCTGTATACAGTTTTTTTATTTTTATTTCTTTATATTTTCTCTTTTGTTCTTCTTTTGGAGGTGTTGCCACAGGTGGTCATCTACAACTTTTTTTAAGATTTTTTTTAATCCGCTGGCAATATCATTTCCAGACCGCCCGCTTACTGTCTCATTTCAGATTACGCCGTATGTTACTTTTACGGAACCGGGTATGATAAGTGTACCAGTTAGATTGTATACACAAAGCTTTCTTTTATAAAAAAAGTTCGATGTATATATTTTTGGTAGTGTAAATACGTTTTCTAGGGCATACATCAAAACGGCGCGCGGTGCTTTCATCAAGGTTTTGCAAGTTTTTTTCGCGCTCAGCCTTCGTGAATATCTTTTCTTCCAAGTGTTTTTAATAAATCTGAATTTCAGCTTCCGAACATGTTTCCTTATTAGCCCTATAAAGACTACACTTGTCGCATAAGTCTTTTTTTGGGGCATGGAATGACACATACGACAATTATTTAGCAAACGTTGACTGAACAGATGTTGTATGAAAAAAATGTCGTATGTTTTAATTTTGTCGTATGTGTAGAATTTTGTATACATATACGACAAAGAAATACTTAAATGTTGGCGACCTTGCACATACGACAAATTTTAAGGATATTATCTTGGAAACTAAGGCAGATATCGAAAAACGGATTTCACTAGATTGTAGAGAAAAAATTAAATAACAAAACTGCATTTAAATCTCAAAACCTCAATTTTTCACATACGACAATATTTTATCCAGGCGACGAAATGTTCGAATAACTGAATAAGAAAAGGAAGAAACGTGGCAAGACCTATTAAGTCTCTTAGAGGAAGAAGGTATAGAAGTAAATAAAGAAAACAAAGAAAATCCAAATGATATAGACCTAATGTAGATGAAGAAAACTCAGGAGAGAATAACGAAAATATTTTAGTAGATGATCCGACCACATAAAGTGAAAAATTTCGTGAGGTAGAAGCAGGACAAACAACAGATAAAGAGGAGGTAAATGACCCGAACAGAGGACAAGAAATACTGCGGGAGTATCATAATGGTTTATTAGGAGGTCATACAGGTCAAAAATCTACTAAAATCTACTGAAAAAGAATTAGAAAATTAAGCAGATTGGCACACTCGAATGCCTTATGCAGGATTTTGTTACAATAATACTAAACATGCCACAACTGGATATACACCGTATGAAATAGTATTTGGTTTTGAAGCAAATAGACCAAGTGGAGTTGACTATATCGATGAATTAAAAGCAAAATTGTATCAAGCTCAAGAAAACGTTAAAGTAAATACTAAAAGATGTAGACAGAAATCTAAAATTAGATATGACAAGAAAATAGGAAGACACATTAATTATAAAGTAGGAGAAAAAGTTTTGATAAAGAATAATAGGAGAGGAAAATTTGAAAGCCAATACAGGGGACCCTTTACTATATTGGAAGTATACGAAGATTATTCGATAATCAAACTCCAAAATAAAAAACAGAAAGTCAATAAAGCTAATTTGAAACCTTGATCGCGTTCGTGAGTCGAATCAAGCGGGAAAATATCAAAATAAGAAGCTTGCAGAATCACACTGAGCTATATTTTAATCATGTAGGACAGCGCAGTAGAGGAAGACCGCGAATCAGGTGGCGCGCACAAGTGGGAAGTGACCTCACCCAACTTGGAGCGCGAAACTGGAGACATCAAGCTAGGGACCGAGCTAGATGAAGAAGTTTGTTGGGTGAAGCCCTAGTTCACACAGGACTGTAGCATCACCTTAAGTAAGTAAAACAAAAATTACTTAAAATCGTCAGATTAACCTGTAAAGTATTTGAAGTTGATCAAACATTGATAAACAACGTAAATCGGCGAAGGTTCAAGAAGAAACCTTAGGTATATGTTAGTACCTTACTTACCTAACGCAAGAAAAAAGTCAAAACTGTGTGTACCTCAGTTGAATTGTCACATAATATTATATATACTATATACCTTATGTAAATTGCATACATAGGTATTAACTTGGACCTAGATACATAATATGTACATAAGTAGGTAAATATTGTTTTGTGTTTCAAAGACCAAATCAAATTTTGGACTAGTTAAACTGAAATCTAATGTACCTACATACTTACTTACCTTACCTACTGAAAACCTTCATCTATTTAACTGGTATTTAAAATAGACATAATTTGATATGAATCTACAAAAAAGGTATACCTCCCTCAATATTTGTGTTAAAATTTTTTTCAAAGGTAGATGTACCTAGCTACAAATACAATTTTACTAAGGTACTGCCTTGAAAATTATAGGTATGTAGATAAATATTTTTCCGAAAGTAGGTTAACTTCAATAGAAACCTTTGTCATTATTATAAAAATAAAGCGAAAAAAGTGAGGTATAATAAGAAGAACATTTCTTTACCACCGCCATGCGACTACAAAATCTGCTAAAAGTCAAAACTACAACTACAACAACCGGCAACCTAAAGCAAAAAAATATCACAAAGAAATACGTAAATGCAAAAACAAAATAGAAAAATAATTCTTAAAGCTATCTACCACAAAATGTATATAAACATATTTAACAATTGTGTGTTATATTTGTACTTGCTTTAAGAGTCCTTTTTTTCTCCACTTTGATTATATTTTTTTTCTTCACTCGACAGTTTTTTTTAAAGCAAAGAAATCTGCCAAAAATACAGGGCCGTTAATAAGTGCACTTTTTGTCTCGCTCTAACTCCCGAACGAAATAACCGAGACGCGCGGGGATGGTATCTCCTTGCAGCTCGAGATCTAAATTTTTAGTCGCAATGAGTCCGTTCACGGGAGAGCAGAGCGCTTTCTGCGTTCGCGCCTTTTATGAAAACAATCGCTCATACGTGACTGTTCGTCGGCTTTTTCGGGTAAAGTTTGGATTACGCAACATCACCGAGTGTCCAAGTACGAATGTATTCAAAAAATGGATCGTAACATTCGAGGCAACGGGATCAACGCAAAAACTTCGACCTACAGGACGCCCACGTTCCAGGCGGACTGCAGAAACAATTGAACGCGTACAAGCTTCTGTGCGCGAGGATCCAAGAAGCTCTACACGGAAACGCGCTGCGGCCCTGGGAGTACCCAGAACGACTTTACGTCGCATTTTACGGGATGATTTGAAGTTATACCCTTACAAAATTCAGAATGTCCAAGATTTGAAAGAATCCGATTTTGTTTCACGGATCAATTTCGCAACAGAAATGTTACGGAGATTCCCTCACTTCAATAACATTATCTTCTCAGACGAAGCTCATTTTCATGTCAACGGATTTGTTAATCGACAAAATTGTCGATACTGGGGAACAGAAAATCCACGCTTAAAACATGGACGACCGTTACACTCTCCGAAAGTGACCGTTTGGGCCGGAATAGCTAAGTGGGGGATCATAGGGCCGTATTTTTATGAATAGGTACGCCCCCAACTTATATCATACATACATACATACATATAAGTATATGTACCATACATATATACCTCCTAACCCCCATTTGTGCATATAAATACCCATCTTTATGTTATTACTAATTACCTAAATAACATTAACCTAAACAATATACCTAACTATACTAATGTATAGGTATACATTTGCAGTGCATACTTTGTAGTAAAGTTTGATTCGTCCATTATCCCAATAGTGTTTTAAGAAAAAAAAATAAATTTAAAAATAAACCCATCGCATTTATCAAATTAATAACAAAATTGAAGAAAAACACAACGAAACACACAAATCATCATCATGTCGAATTACATGCAAACATCAACATCATTTTCATTTATTAATGAGAACGAAATTAAAAAAAAAAAACTTAAAAATACATTTTCTGCAGCGAACGGGATTTGGCCTTGAATGCCACACTTCAACAGACATACCTAAACAGTTTGTTATTGTTGTTTTTTATTCCAAATAAAAAGAAAACATATTCCATTTTCTTCCTCGACCATAACAAATTGTGAGTGAATTTCCCATAAGGACCAAATCTGTAAAATTGGATGTTGTTTTTGATAGACCGATACAATTTTTCGCCGTGCGATACTAGCGACTTATGAACAATAAGTGTCGCCATCTAGAGCAGAATCTGCCGGTGTCCCTTCTATTTGTAATTATTCAATGCTGCTATTGATGGAAGAACCTACGAGAATCCTACGCGCCTGATCCAGAATTACATGAAGACCTACACAATTGACAAATATGAAATTGGCCAATATATCGAATTACTTGATGAACAACTACAGTTTGATAATATAAACTTATTAGAATCCTTACAGATTGAAGCAACTTAAGGCCCTTTAATCTCTGCTTTTGGACTTGTCTCATTCACCGCTCTCATAACTACATTCAAAGTTATTCTTCACAAAAGAAGAACTCTTAAGCTTACTCCAGAACAACATCTCAACCAGAGAGCAGAACGAATAGAAATGCTTGTGCAGCAATACGAAGCTGCGAGACGCGCTTCTTTAAGGAAAGGGGTAGTTAACATTCTACTTCCCGCATACAATAAACAGCATCCAGACAAAACTAATCTAAGGGATGCAGACTGTCTATTTTGAGACCGATCGTAAAATCGATCGTAAGCCGATGAGAAAACCTACAAACAGTTTTACATTAATAAAACTGAAAAAAAACTTCTGGAGCATTAGGATCGACCAATTCCAGGAAGGACTAATTATTTACCCTGGTTACAAGAGGAGATCGATTAATCGAATCGAAATTGAATTAAGCTTCGATCCAGGTATACGTCGTCAGTGGATCGAGTGATCGAAATGACATTTGAGTTTTATTTGTATGCGTACTGTGTTGTGAGTAACTTCTATCTTTATAGATAAAAAATAACAAATTGTGTACTTTTTAAAATTCAAATAAAATAATAATTAAAACACAAAAATGCACACCAAAATAAACTCATCAGAAAACAAACGAGAAAGATTTGCGTTGTATGCATCTCACTGACTCAAGAGAAGCGGATGTCGTATCCAAGAAGCGGCTCCTTTCGGGATCTTATGCTGTACGACACCTACAACAAACGCGTTGTGTTGAAGGAATACGTTGCAACGCACTCTTACAATTACAGTAAGATGCGCTGGCCTCGTTTCACCAACGCCTTAGCGAGAGAACTTCGTTCGAGTGACATAACCCCACCAAACAACAGAAACCTGACAAACATCAACATTTACAACAGATGGACGAAACAATAAAACGAACGATGGAACGTAAAATACCAAAGTACAAATGGACACCTACAGAACAGCGACTATAGACGCACGACATAGACACAAGAGTGGCTTACTGACAAGGCTCAAAAACTTATAAAATTCACAAACCCACACGACTTGGAGGTTAGGACACTGAAGTCGTCAATAAAAAATATCAATCTGTTCATTAAGGTTAACTACGGGTCATCAGTTTAGAAGTACTGGGACTACAAGATTTGGTCAGTTAATTCCAGTGACCAGAGAGTATTTCCTTTTTTTTTTATAATAAGCGCACACTCAAGGGGATATTACTACCCTTATTATGTAAAGACACATTGTAAACACTAGGAAAGGAAGAGAGAGGTTGAAAGGAGGTGTGGGTGCACATCGGTTCTGAATATTGCAATGGCTGGGAAATAGAGAGTGTGGTTAAGCTTTTTTAAATTCGCGTAGTACGGCTTAAAAACGAATCTTTCTCAATCTAAATGCTCTACGTTCAATACTTTCCAAGAGACTTAAGAAAGTTGCACCAGACCAGATATGGGAGTTATACTCAAGCTTTGGATGTATTTAAGTCTTGTAAATAACAGCCAGATCAAATGGAAGAAAAACTTCTTTCATCGCCTTAGAAAACCCAAACATCTTGTGGCATTTTTGGCGACATCGCAAATGTGATAATTCCACAAGAGGCGGTTGGTGATACACATAACGAGAATATCGAGATGTTCAGTCTCCTCGATGCAAGGCCCACCCATGGATACTAGCAATTCGGGTATATCTCGCTTTAACGATAGCATAAAATTACATGCGGTTTTTTTATTCCCTATTGTACAATGCTGTTTAAGTCGGAATTGCTTATCATATTTTGCCGTTGCAGTTCCACTTCCGAAGAAAAGGGATGTGATTACGAAAACGAATATGAAAAGCTAAGAGTACTATCGTCAGCGAAACAATGTATTGAATTAGAAATTAGACAGGAGATCATTAATAAAAACGAAAAAGATTGTTGGGTATAGAACAGAGTCAGACTTGAATCCATCAAATACTTCAGGTCCGTAAAGCTGGAAACACCACAATCGAATTTCGAAATTCTAATGATGGGAAGATTTAGGGCTCTTTTTTGGCCAATTTAGTGCCGTAATCCCAACTTGGTTCAAAAATCCCTTCCCCCTCAAACTTGTGGTGTTCCCAGCTTGACGTCAAGCTGGATACACCACACCTTTAAATTCATAATTTCAAAAAACTGATGATGAGGGAATTTAGGGCTCTTTTTGGGCTCCTAAGTTAGTGAAACCCAGTTTGGTATCTCAAGCCCTTACCCCCTTAATCACGTCGCAAAGTTGAAATTTTTGGAGACTTTCTAAACCAAACAAAATTTTAAAAATCTAATGATGGGGTAATTTAGGGCTCATTTTATGCTAGTTAAGTGCTCTTATCCCGGTTTGGTTCAAAAACTCCTTCCCCCTAAAAATTAATTCAAAAGTTCAAACATATTTTTTTTGCATTATCCTGACGAAATTTGAACAATTTTTAAATTTGAAACTCAAACTAAAAATTCTGTGGAGAAATTCTGTACCCGACGTTTTGAAAAAAAAATTTAAAAAATACCATTCCATTAAAGATAAGATAATTTGCAAACAAAAATACCAGTTTCGTGTTTTTATTCCCACTGGTTTGTGTTTTACAAAGGAAAAATCACTTTGTGATGACGTCACTCCCAGCAAACTGAACTCCACACTCCACAGGCTTAACTCATTTATATTTACTCTTATTTTATTTTGGAGATTTGTATATCAACCAATTATATTTAAAGAAAACTGTTCAACCAATCAGATCAAGAATTTCTTTTTTGAAATCAAAGTAACCTTCATCGGAATTCAAAATTTAACTAATCAAATTTGAATTTACGCATATTGAGATGAGATACGAAATGTGCACACATTTCAAATTTATCCCCGCTTCCTGAAAAAAAACAGCAGGGCTTGTGTATGTTAGTAAGAGGAAAGTAATTGATTTGTTTTGTCATTGTCTTTGTCAGTAGGTTTCTGACCTCTCAGCTGAAAGTGTATGCATGCGGAAGCTCTTTTTCCTTATTGTTCATAGGTTACCGGAAATAGTCCACACGAAAATAGTAAAGACAGCCGTCCTTGTATGAGTTGAGTGGTAATATACTAGCTCAGTAGGAAATTTCAAAAATTCATCGGTGAATCACCAACTTTTTCCTTGGTGAATGGAAGCTACACCCCATAAAAACATGGTGAAAACATCAATGCAATTAACATAGGGATTGGATTGGCGTTCACCAAGTTATGAATTTCATTTTTGCGGAAAATGGACTTAGGGAGTTTTCAATGAACGACGACGATTTGGTGTATTTCAAAGTGAATTGTAGTTGATGAAAAATACCGTAAATTCACACCGGTGAAATCACTAGGTTAGTGGAGTTGCTGATATATGTACTTGGTGATGGATATGTGATGAATATTCACCAAGGAATTCACAACTTGGTGAACGCCAATCCAATCCCTATGTTAATGGCATTGATGTTTTCACCAGGTTTTCATGGGGTGTAGCTTCCATTCACCAAGAAAAAGTTGGTGATTCACCGATGAATTTTTCAAATTTCCTACTGAGCTAGTATATTACCACTCAACTCATACAAGGACGGCTGTCTTTACTATTTTCGTGTGGACTATTTCCGGTAACCTATGAACAATAAGGAAAAAGAGCTTCCGCATGCATACACTTTCGGCTGAGAGGTCAGAAACCTACTGACAATGACAAAACAAATCAATTACTTTCCTCTTACTAACATACACAAGCCCTGCTGTTTTTTTTCAGGAAGCGGGGATAAATTTGAAATGTGTGCACATTTCGTATCTCATCTCAATATGCGTAAATTCAAATTTGATTAGTTAAATTTTGAATTCCGATGAAGGTTACTTTGATTTCAAAAAAGAAATTCTTGATCTGATTGGTTGAACAGTTTTCTTTAAATATAATTGGTTGATATACAAATCTCCAAAATAAAATAAGAGTAAATATAAATGAGTTAAGCCTGTGGAGTGTGGAGTTCAGTTTGCTGGGAGTGACGTCATCACAAAGTGATTTTTCCTTTGTAAAACACAAACCAGTGGGAATAAAAACACGAAACTGGTATTTTTGTTTGCAAATTATCTTATCTTTAATGGAATGGTATTTTTTAAATTTTTTTTTCAAAACGTCGGGTACAGAATTTCTCCACAGAATTTTTAGTTTGAGTTTCAAATTTAAAAATTGTTCAAATTTCGTCAGGATAATGCAAAAAAAATATGTTTGAACTTTTGAAATTAATTTTTAGGGGGAAGGAGTTTTTGAACCCAACCGGGATAAGAGCACTTAACTGGCATAAAATGAGCCCTAAATTACCCCATCATTAGATTTTTAAAATTTTGTTTGGTTTAGAAAGTCTCCAAAAATTTCAACTTTGCGACGTGATTAAGGGGGTAAGGGCTTGAGATACCAAACTGGGTTTCACTAACTTAGGAGCCCAAAAAGAGCCCTAAATTCCCTCATCATCAGTTTTTTGAAATTATGAATTTAAAGGTGTGGTGTATGCAGCTTGACGTCAAGCTGGGAACACCACAAGTTTGAGGGGGAAGGGATTTTTGAACCAAGTTGGGATTACGGCACTAAATTGGCCCAAAAAGAGCCCTAAATCACCCCATCATTAGAATTTCGAAATTCGATTGTGGTGTTTCCAGCTTTACGGACCTAAATACTTCTTGTATTGAACGATCCAAAAGGTAATTACTAGTCCAATGAAGGAGGGATTCATGAAAACCGAAAGCACACATTTTCGATAAGAGAGCCTGATGCCAAATTCTATCAAATGCTTTTGAAATATCAAGTGCAATAATCTTACTTTCTCCAAGGTGATGAAAAGATTTGCCCCACTGTTGGCTGAGATGAAATCTTTCTGTCTGAACGGGAACGAATAGATAGGCAGGAGAACCAGTTTTGGTGGCTTCAATCCTTGTTACCTCTTTTTTAGCTTAAGGGTTTTCTGTTTTAAGTAGATTAGGCATGGTGGTACAAAAATAGAAATATACGAAAAAAAAGAAAGGAACATATGTAATACAAACAAAAAATTTGAAAAAACTTTAAAAAAATTTGAAATAATTTAAAAAAAATAGAAAACGAAATTGGAAACAAATGTTCAGCTTTGCTGCTGTGGTTGTTCTAGTTTTTAGTAGTTTTTAATTTTTAAATTTTCAAATAAAATACAAAATAATTGAAATAAATTTAAATAGACCTTAGGGCCGAAAGGTATAACTATTAAATATATTATAGTTTAATTTAGTGTGCCCGTATGGGCCAGTTAGTTAATTGTTAGTTATGGTTAATTGGCTATTTTTAGCTGTAAGATAGTTTTGAGAATGAATTACATGACCTGGATTAATATATATATAGGAGAAATCTCATTTAAAACAAGATACAATAAGAATTAAAGAAGCATCAGCGTATAATAATCACGTTTATTAAGTTAGATATATAGTATTTATTTGAGAACAAAAAAATGTATTACTTAAACTTAGCTTAAACTTAAATTTGTCATAAATTTGGTTATAATTTTGTTTTGTAATATTAACCTCACTAGACTTAATAACGCTCTTTGACCAGGTAAAGATGCCTTTTTTTTAAAATGTTATTCTTAAATTAGAACTCGTTGTTGGTATAAAATAATGATTGAGATCTTGAGTTTAATATATTTATTGGAGATAAGTATTAGTGATTATCAAGCACGCTTTCAATAATATTTATGTCCCAAACATCTTTCTTCTTTCAGAGTATTGAGATGCAATTGAGATCATTTCTGTCCCAGAAGCAATCATTCGTATAAAGAATTCAGAGTTATCAATTTAGAAATCATTCCGTGGTGCTATGTATAATCAAAAGTGGCCTGCAGATCTGAGTCAAGAACCAACGAATACTTTTTATTCCTAAGGTTTTGAACAATCCTATCGTTTAGTACCAGTAATGAATGTTCGGTAGCATTATTGTTTTTTAAAGCCGAATTGGTTATTTGGAATAATGTTTTATCATAGCAGAAACTGTCTAAGTACTCCAGAACTTTTTCGAAAATTTCCCCATAGGGCGGAAGTTTAATTTCCATTTTTTTTGTTTTGCTATAGAAATAAGTTTCGATTGTGTCCATATTTAGGGAAAGCACCTATTATTTAAGCCTTGGGTGAAAATATAAGAGAATGTTACATTAAGCGTATGAGGACATTTTTCAAAATATAGTTCAAAATTTAATCCATCCCATACAATTTTTCGCTGTTTATATTAAGTCTAAGTGCATTTAATTTGTCTGGAGACGTAAAAGGTGGACCTTAGTAATTGCAGGTGGTGTTGAATGGTAGAACAGATGTCGATTTCTTTAAAGGCTTTATTTTTTTAAACGTAAACGTATCTTGTTTCACACCAAATAAAGCGAAACAAAACACATGTTTTGTTTTGTGTTTCGGTGGTGGTTTTCGAAAATACATACCAAATTAAAACGTTTACACAAGGTTATGGTTAAAAATTACTTTATTAATTAAAACTGTTACACAAGGTTATGGTTAAAAATTACTTTATTAAAAAAGATATTCTTAAGTGTAATCAAATCATGTGTGGTACACGCTGCGGTAGGAATCGAACTCCTAGTCGTTGATCATTTCGTTCTCCTCGGAGGTTCGGATGACGGTGATTGCCAGCGGCGGCGTCGGTAGTAATGTATCTATTATCTATTTTTATCTTATTGTTGGCTTGGGTCGTAAATCAATGAGTTTATGACGATACCGATCTTCTTTCGGGGTTGGTGTCATGTATCATCATGCACTTGTTGACCCATGTGGTCGCCATGTGTTAACTCTCCCCTTGGTCGGAAGAAGATTGTCCCAATCTTTCGCTCAACATCTGCTGTACCCTTGATCTTGAAGTGTCCATGAATTCTTCCATCTCTATTGTGACCTGTTCGATCGTGCTTGGGCAAGTGACTTCTTCGATTCTGATTGTGCGATTACTCTGAATTATTATGATTATTTTGTAGATAGAGTAAATCAATATTACAATGAACAACTTAATACATATTCCCCACAGTACGGGATGTTCTTTGAGATCTGTTATAAATGGTTCTATATGATCAAGATTTGTGTACATGAGTTTCTCATCTTGTGAAGCAATGAATTCGAGAACATGAATCTGTGATACTTTAGTTTCTTTAATGTGTTGAAATATTTGGTTTTTTGAATTAACATACAGTTTTCCATCAATGGATACATTATTTTCGAATTGAACCAAATTAATTCCTGATAGTTCTATTTCATTTACAATATGGTTTCCTGTTAGTACAATATTTCCTTCGTTAGTTATTTCTATAGGTAGGTTTCTTTCTTTTATTTTCGTACATTTAGCCTTATATTTATTTAAAGATCCGTTAAGCAACTTGTTTCTTTTATAATTTTGTAATAATTGTGGTTGAGTTCTTTTTTACATTTTGATTTATAAATTTTTCCTTATATTTAACAATTTCTTTTAGTATAACAATTTTTCCACCATTCACATTATTACTTCTAGTTATATAATGGGTACCTAACCCTTTTACTTTGGGGTATTTGACAAACAGTACAATAATGTTATTTTTTTTGAAAGATTTTAAATATGGAAGCATCTAGTGCATCTGTTATAAATATGTTTACTTTTTCTTGTTCCATAATAGTTTGGATTTCATTAACATTTAACAAAAGTGTGTTCAATATGTTTGATTTGCTTCAATTAATTGTATTTATTATTTCTCTTAATTCTATAATGATAAATTTTATTATTTTGATATCAATAATTCCTTTACTGCCAATATCTTTATTTATACTGTCTAACTTATTAAATAGACGTGTATTTTTATTTTTTGTTTGTTATTTGATTTTATTAATTCTTGTAATTTTAATTTCTAATATTATCCTTATGGATTTTCCGATTATTTGAATCTATTACTAAATTCCCTAAATCTTCTTTCACTTTCTTTTTCATGTACAAAGGTTTGTTCTTACTTTTCCTCTGCCCGTTGTTTACAAAAATTGTTTCTCCTTCCTTATATACTTTATTTTTCCTATTCTTGTTAAAATATCCTATCATTTTCTGTTGGTGTTTTTGAATTTTTACTTTGGTGTCGTTGTTGTCTATATAATTATGAAATATATCTGTCGGTCGTTTGTCTGTCACGGTATGAATTGTTTCGTTATATTTTTTTGTAGCTAAAGTCATTATATCTTTAATGTCTGTAATATGTGTAGTTTCTTTAACTATTCTAATAAGCTCTGTTAGAGTTGAGTGAATTCTCTCTATTGTACCGTTGCTCTTTGAGTGGGCTGGTGGTGTAGTTTTATGAGTGATGTTAAGAAGGTTGTACGCACATTTTGCAGAAGGTGAACAAAATGCTGCTTCGTTATCGGTTATCAACATTTTGACGTTACCAAAAAGCGGTAGTAGTTCTATCATTCTGTCTTTTGCTTCCGTCTTTGACTTTACTTGGGTTGTAACGAGATATTTTGAAAATGGGTCTGTCATTGTAAGAAAGGACGAGTTTTCGCAGTAGTATATATCTGCGTGGACGCGCTCTCCCCCTTCTTCAGGAATTGGAGTCTCTCCAATTGGCTGCTTATTAGGATGTCTCTCATACTTATTCTTTTTACAAACTTCACATGTAGCGTTTAATGAAAGAATTTGCTTGAATGCATTTGGCCAATAATATCTGTTAACAATTTGCTTATACACTTCTTTAGCCTGTCTATGAGCTCGATTGTGTTCGGCAGTGACGATACCTAATTGTTCTTCCTTATCTGTTACGTCTTCAACTATTTGGTTGCAAAGTAAAAATTTAATTGTTGGAAATTCCTCCAGAAGTTTGTCTTTAATCTTGAAGAATGTCTCTTCGGTGCTGTAAATTCCTACTGTCGAACCTGCCTTTAATATTGTTTTAATTTTACTTACAATCTCTAAATCTTTAAAAAGTACCGTATGTCTCCTGTAATTTGTGTATATTTCCTTTGAAATTATGTTGTTGTTGAGTGATTCTTTCATGATTAATTGAATTTTAAAATTATTAATTCTTTGGTTTACTCTTTTTATTTCTGACACGGGACTACTCTCTGCGCTATGAACAGTTCCTATCTCTGATTCATCTTCGTTCATCATATTTAGTTCTTGTCTACTAAGGGCATCAGCTACAACATTTTCCCTGCCTGGTTTGTATATAATTTCTGGAGCGTATTCTTCTATGAAAGCGCGCCAACGTTTTATTTTTGCATTAGGGTTCTTATCGCCTATGGCAAATGTTAATGGTTGGTGATCTGTATATATGCGGATACCACTCACACCATAAAGATAATTTCGAAGGTTCTTCAATGCCCAAATTATGGCAAGGAGTTCCTTCTCGTTTGTCGCGTAATTTTCCTCAGTTTTACTTAACGTTCGGCTTATAAAAATTATGGGCTTATTATTTTGACTAAGCACTGCACCTATGGCTGAGTTGCTAGCGTCTGTGGTTAGCTCAAATCTTTTGCTAAAGTCAGGTTGGTTGAGCGTAACTTGTTCGCAGAGTTTGTCCTTCAATATTTTAAATGCTTTAATGGCCTCCTTATCAAACTCTATTGTTACTTTTTTGCTACTACTTTGGCAAGTTCTACCATTCTCTCCCCTGAGATACTTGGTTAAGGGCTTTGTTATCATCGCATAATTTCTTATGAATTTACGGTAATAACCAGCTAATCCTAAAAAAGATCTTAACTGACGTAAAGTCTCTGGTTGCGGAAATTCTTCTATGCATCGAGTTTTTACTGGGTCCATTTTTATGCAATTAAATGATACGATGTACCCAAGAAATTCTACTTCTTTCATGAAGTATTTCGATTTTTCACTCGATATTCTCATGTTAGCTGTGCTTAGCGCCTTCGTTATTGTCTCGATATGTTCGAGATGTTCTTCTTCCGTCTCTGAATATATAATGACGTCGTCAATATAAACATGACAAAATTTCCCTATGTATTCGCGGAGGATGTCATCCATAGCTCTCTGGAAAATTGACGGCGCATTTTTGAGTCCAAACGGCATTCGAAGGAACTCGTATTTCCCATTGTTAACACTAAAAGCTGTTTTTTCCCTATCGCTCTCTTTTAACTTTATCTGATGGAACCCGCTCTGTAAATCAAGAGTGGTGAAATATTTAGATTTGCCTAAATTTGCTAAGATAACCGATGTTTCTGCCATAGGATATTTATCTGTTTTAGTAAATGAATTAAGTTTTTTGTAATCTATTACTAATCTATGTTTCTTTGTACCGTCCTCGTTTACACCTTTCTTATCTACAACTCATACCGGAGAGTTATATGCACTTCGACTAGGCTGTATTATATTATTATCAAGTAAATTCTCTATTTCCTTGTTTACGAAGCTAGCTACTGATTGTGGATACGGGTAACCTTTTGTCCAAATAGCTGTGTCAATAGTAGTATCTATGCTACATTGCACACGCGTGTTGTACGGAAGGTAATTTGGGTTCTCGGTAAAAACACCCTGGTATTTTTTTAAAGTTGAAGTTAATTTTTCTTTTGTAGAAATTTCATTATTTATATTGAGTGTATTGATTAAAATATCATTAAATATTAAAGGTATCACGCCCTGATTATATTCTAACGTTGAATCCCTAATATTAATATTCCCTTTTACAGTTCTTAATAATTTAATGCCAATAATGGCATCAAAATCTTTTAGTTCATTAAGTTCATAAAATTTATCTTCTACCCCCAAGATATTTATAGCTTGGTAAGTACGAATGATAGTAGTTCCATGAACGCTGTTGACTTGCGACGGAGTTTCAAGCTCCATACTTGGGAACAGCCCTGGTTTAATGTAGTTATGAGTTGCTCCTGTATCAATTTAAATATAAAATGTACGCCCCGACTTACCATCCGTCCTTTTTATGTACGGTAAGTCGTGCCTCACTCTAAAAAATTACCGCTCTCATTCAAGTTATTGAGGCGTGGAAATTTATGTAACGCTGTTTGGTCACTATTGGCCCGATCTCTTTTGAACGGGTTGTTATTAAAAGAGTTATTCGAACATTGTGGCCTAATATTACTATTAGGTTGAGAGGTGACTTGTCTTGTGGGCACTATATTCCCACTTGATGTGTCCATTCTTTCGGGTCGGTTATTATTGTGGTTATTATTAAAATTGTTATAATGTCGGTATTGCTGAAATTGTCTATTCCGTTGTTGAGAGGGTTCCGCGTATTGTCGGTCTTGATGAGTAAAACCGTTTTGGTAAATTGTTCTATTCTGACGCGGTGGTCTGGTTGTTAGTTGGCCAAAAAGGTTTTGTTCGTATTGTCTGGGTTGATATCTGTAATTAACGTGGCCCATGTTTCTATACCTTGTCTGATTTGATTCAATCTCTTGTGCTCTCGCTAAGGCATTGGGTAAATCCCCAGGATTTAGTGAAAATACGATGTTGCCTGCGGGTTGGTTTAACCCAGTAACGAATACTCGCAAAGCGTTTTGTCTTGCCCTCTCAGTGAGACATTCGGTTTCAGTGGTCCTAGGACCATAACTCATAATTGTCTTGTTTATTATAAGCGTAAGTATTCTTGTAACGTCATCGTAAAATTCTTGCAATGGTTTCCTATCCTGTCTCATGTTACCTAATTCTGTTTCTAGCATATGGACTGGTCTTTTGTCGCTATATGTTAGATCTAATCGACCTAAAATCGCATCGATGTTTAACGGTGTCCCGTGGCTAGTGAGGACATCATTGGCTTTCCCTATGATTTTATTCCTTATTATATTTACTACCGAAAAGTATCTCGACCCACCCTTACACGACTCATACACCTTCATAGCGTTTGTAAGCGCTGTGCGCCAAGAAACATAGTTTTCTCCATCAAATTGTGGTATACACTTGGCTACTTCTAACCCCTCTCCACCTACTATCGCTGGATCAATTGTAATGTCCTTATATGGTTCAATGGTGTCTCTTGTTGTTAATGCCGTAAGTTGTCTATTTAGTCTATTTACCTCTTCTGTTAATTGTTGGTTGGCATCAGCCACTAACCTACTAACTACTGTCGATAGTTCTTCTGGCGTCATTGTCGTATTTGTGGACATCTTTGTTATAATTTTCAACACAAGGGATATTTCCTATTTGTACCTGATTTAATTTAATTTTCTCAAACTACTTCGCTTATTCTGACAAGGATATTTTCTTTTTAATTTTAGTTTTACTTTCTTAAGTCACTTTGATAATTCTTGCAAAGGTACATATGTAGTTTATCTTAATTTTAACATTAATTCCTTTAACCACTTTGATACTTTTTACAAGGAAATTTCTTTCTAATTTTTTCTATTGATTTTTATATTTTTTTAATTCTTTTAACCACTTTATTGCTTTTAATAAGGATACTTTCTTTTTATTTCGTTTTCTATTTATTTCTTTATCTTATTACTATTCTATGTATGTATATTTATTTATTTATTTGTTGTTTGAATCAATTTACTCCTTTTTTTATATATATGTAAATGTATTTTTTATACTTTCTTACTCTCCGTCAATGGGTTGAATTTTCAGCGTCAGAGCTTACTTTCCTGATCTATGGGAATCGATGTCCCGGGTTTGCTTAGGGTGCTTTACGCCTTAAGTCTTGGAGTCGTTCCCCCGTTGTTCAGATTTTAAGTCTGATTGTTCTAGTTCCCGTGGCTGAAGGGTACTTGTTTCCTTTCTCCTTCTTGGATGCCTTCGTTAAATGTTTTTTTCCGACCGGTTGGTTTTTCACCCACTGAATCACTTTATATTTTAATCGAAAATTTAACTAACGGGTCCCTGCTCGGGCGCCAATTAAAACGTTTAGACAAGGTTATGGTTAAAAATTACTTTATTAATTAAAACTGTTACACAAGGTTATGGTTAAAAATTACTTTATTAAAAAAGATATTCTTAAGTGTAATCAAATCATGTGTGGTACACGCTGCGGTAGGAATCGAACTCCTAGTCGTTGATCATCTCGTTCTCCTCGGAGGTTCGGATGACGGTGATTGCCAGCGGCGGCGTCGGTAGTAATGTATCTATTATCTATTTTTATCTTATTGTTGGCTTGGGTCGTAAATCAATGAGTTTATGACGATACCGATCTTCTTTCGGGATTGGTGTCATGTATCATCATGCACTTGTTGACCCATGTGGTCGCCATGTGTTAACTTACCATTGGAAACGAGCAACACGTACCGAATGCAACATAACATGTTTGAACCAACGTCGATGACGATATGGCACTACACACACTAAATGAAGGGAATCTTAAAATCCAAAGCAAAACAGAAAAACTTGGTTGCTGATAGCCCACCTCTTGTTTTTTGGAAAACAAAATTGTGATTCTGTAATTTTTACTTTTTTCTTTCGTTGTATTTAACAGATTTTTTTCTTCTTTGTTTACTTAGTGCCCAAATTTAAAGCAATATGGACGTGGATGCAGGAAAATTGATTTTTTTAATTGAGGCAAGGAGTCCTATGTGGTACCCGTGGCATGATGGTTAGTGCGTTGGACTGTCATGCGAGAGGTCTTGGGTTCGATCCCTGCCTGTGCCACCTAAAGTTTTTTTCACGGGTACTGCCTCTTGCGAGGAATTGACAAATTCTCCAAGAGTAATTCTTGTCATGAAAAGTGCTTTCTCGAATTAGCCGTTCGGAATCGGCATATAAACTGTAGGTCCCCTCCATCCCTGCAATTACTCGCACACAGGAATGGTTGAGAGTTGTAAGTCACTAGGCCCTGGTTCTTCATGGACTGTTGCGCCACCTAATTTATTTATAATTTATTTAAGGAGTCCTATTTATAATTATAAAAATAAGGACCATGCCAATAAACATTTTATTGATAAGCTGTGCATAGAAATAGCAACTGAAATGAATTGCTTCAAAAATTGTAGAAAACAAAACGCTTTGTTTTGTTACGGCCTGTTTCGATTGGTGTGTATTAAAATAAAAAATATTTTTTGACTATCGAACAAAAAACGTTTTGTTTGATCCGGTGTGTTTTCAGCCTAAGCGAACGGTTTTCTACACTAGTATTTTTTTTTTTTTTTTTACTTACGTCAAAAATATCGGTATTAGAAATATCTGTACCAACTGAAAGATTCATTCTGGAGAGCCTTCTGTATAGTTTTCTTCTAAAATTACCCCAGTTCGTATTTTCGAAACATGTGTAGGTAGTAGGAGGCACTAATAAGGGGTAATGAAAATGTTTTGCATTCAATATTCTTATCCATGTTTAATGAACTCGACCACATGAAAAAGTCGAGTACGGATGATGATCGTATTCCCTTTCCCATTGGGATTAGTTATAACATCACCCCAATTAGGATTTCGGAAGCTAAAATCAACTCTTAGGCCCATTTGCTGATACTTTTTTAAAATCTGTGTCATAACTAAGTCTTAAATTCTAAATACAACTTAATTTATTGTTGGTTGTCAGAAAATTTGTATATTTCACATTACTAAGTTACACATAAAATGAAACGAATCTAACTCCGTTAAGATGTAAAATGTCAAAAAAATCAAATTATGTAAGAGTATGCGTGATATTTCAAAAACGGTAAATTTGTGAAAAGATTGTGAAACGTGTTGCGTTTTTTTTAAATTTATTAAAAATGGATGACAAAAAAGGGCCAGAAATCCCAATTCTTCTCTAAAAGAAAAGCGAACACTTTAAGAATGTGCTTATCAAGAAAAAACAATAATAGAAAATAAAAAAACAGATAGAGTTACGTGGAAGGAAAAAGAAACAGCTTGGGAGAGAACAACATCGAACTTTAATTCTCATTCAGATTCAGCATGCTATTTACAACCCTACAGGACCGTTGAAGCACTCAAAAAATTTTACCAAGGATATAAAAAAGAAATTAGGAAGGTGGCCGCCGCAGACGAAAAAATGTCCAGAATTCTGACTGGAGGTGGCAAGGCCATAAATGTACGTGATGAAAACTTTGATCTTTCCATATCCATTATGAATCCAAAAAGAATAACTGGCTATGAAAACATTTTTGATGGTGATGGTGCGTATGAGTTGTGCAAAAATGAACCTGAACCCGGTACCAGTACAAACATTGTAAGAAGAATATATTTTTGGTTTTTACTTACTTTATTATGTAGGTATCCTTTGAATTTACAGATTGAAGAAAGACAGGATGAGGAAGCAACTAAGGATTGGGGAAAATACAAACCCAATCAATTGAGTAATGAAATTGAGAATGTATCTGATGAGCAGGAAGTTACCTTTTATGAAAATATTAATGGAAATCCAAAAACTAACATTACTATGTCCAAAATATTTACAAAACAGTTTAACAATTCCATCACAAAAACAGAAAATGAAAGTAAATGGTGTGGAAGGCGCAGACCAGTTGCTTAACGTTACTTAGCAGCAAAATAACTGAGCAATATTCACAGCTATCAGCAATAAAATATTGCTCAAAAAATATACAATTGATATTGGAATAAAGGCGGATTTCTTAAAAAAATCAAAAGTTATTCGTTCAGAATGTGTGAGATGTGTCATTAGGCATTTGGGAAACCTTAATCCTAAATAATAGAAATGTGAATACTACATTCTTAAAATAGTTTCTTATAACTATAGATATGTAATTCCAAGGTAACATAATTCATATTTTTTTAAATTTTTATTTTGTTTTATAAATGAAATTTATGTTTTTGTTTCGTGGAAGAATTGCATGTTTTTTATTTTGTTACATATGTGCTAATAAAAATGAAGTTTCAATTAAATAATGTTCTTTCAAGTTATCTCTACGATTTTACAGCCTTCTCAAATAGTTGTTTATCAGGTCTTTGCGTTTTTGCATCCCGTCGTTCGATGAAGTTTGGTTATAGTTTCCATTCTGCGAAATATTAGTGCATAAGATCTCTCCTGAATTTATTGCGATTTGAATTCTTCTGCGTCAAAATCCTCGCTTTCAGGAAGTTCTAATGACACACCATTATATATTATGTTGTGCAAAACACATCTTACCACAATAATTATCAATGTCGTCTTTAATTGTAGACGACAGCCGTTTGCCAGTACAGGAAACTGTCTTTTCAATATTCCGAAGGATTTATATTTGTAAAACGTCATTCAGATGACACAGCTGTGAAAGTTGACTGCATCGAGGGACTTGATGACGTTGCCAGATCAGCAGTTTCTTATGAAAATTAATATTTATAAATACTTAAATTAAATTAAATTTAAATAATCATTTGTTATCTTTATTATTGTATATATACTGTTTTTTGTATTCTATTTTCTTCTTGTTGTGTATAATGAATAATTGTAGTTCTCTGCGTTCTATGGTTAAAATCCTGAGTAAGCAGAAATGTGGCCTCAGGATTTGTCATATTAAAGCGCAAAGCTTACTACCGAAAATTAATGAGTTCCGTGATCTCTTTGTTAATTCAGATGTTGATGTCATTTGTGTCACCGAAACATGGTTGAGAAATGAAGTAAGTGACGAATTGTGCAGATTAGAGGGCTATCGTACTTTTCGGTTAAATAGATTTGATCGTGTTGGGGGTGGTGTGGCAATATTTGTTAAATCTGTTATCAAATGCAAACTTAAGTTTACGTCCGACGCAGGTAGCAATCTTCAATATATGTTCATTGATCTTCTGGGCAGTGACAGTAGTCTACTTTTAGGGGTTATTTATAAGCCAAATAGGAACATAGACTTTTCACCTCTTTTGTCAGTTATAGAAGAAGTCTCGTTGGGTTTCCCTAATATTGTATTATGCGGAGACTTCAATTGCAACTTATTGAATACCAATACTTTGACTGATAGCATGCGATCGCTCAGTTTAAGTTCAGTTAACTCCACGAATCCAACTCATTTTTTTGATAGTGGGGCAACTCTGCTTGACTTGTTTTTTGTAAATGACATAGACGATGTAGCCTTGCATGATCAACTTTCCGTACCTGCCTTTTCAAAACATGACTTAATTTTTTTAACAATCAAATCTAATCTCGAATATTCTGACAAAAAAATATCATACCGTGACTTCAAAAACATTAACTTTCAGTATCTTGAAGAGCATACTAGACTCATCAATTGGGAGAGTATATTTTCTATGCCCTCCACTAACGAACAATGGCAATTCTTAACAAATAATATCCAAACCCTTTTCGATACGCATGTTCCTTTGAAAACAAAAACTCTAAATTCTAATGATAAACCATGGTTCACGCAAAATATTAGACTGTTGATGCAACAACGAGATAATGCATATAACAACTGGAAGCGATATCGGTTGACCGAATTGCGACGCTTGTTTTGTTCACTACGAAACAAAGTCACAGCTGAAATCCGTTTAGCCAAATCTCAAATTTTGTCTAATCAACTGAGTTCTTCATTAAACGGACGTAAATTGTGGAGGAACTTGCGAAACGTTGGTATTGGTAAGGCAAGAAATATGCCTACTAACGATGTTGATGTAAACTCACTTAATAAAACTTTCATCTCAGTTCCATCAACCGGGGCGACTTTCTCTGATAATATTTCATTTAGGGAACATTTAGATCACTCTTGTTTCAGTTTTTGTTCGGTGGATGCTGCCGATGTTGTTGAAAGTCTGCTTTCAGTGAAGTCAAGTGCTGTCAGTCTGGACAATATTAACCCCAAATTTTTAAAAATAATCTTGCCAATTTTGTTGCCTTACATTACATACGCATTTAATACTATTTTGATGTCTATAGTTTTTCCGGACATTTGGAAGTCAGCAAAAATCATACCACTTCCTAAAAATGCTAAGGGATCTGAATATAGACCTATCTCAATTCTACCCTGTTTGTCTAAAGTCTTTGAGAGAATTTTACAGCGACAAATCAACGCTTACCTTACAGCAAACTCTTTGCTCACTCCAAAACAATCTGGTTTTCGGAAGCAGCACAGCTGTACAACAGCACTACTTTGCGTGACTGAAGAAATAAGACAAGCGCTGGATAAGGGTGATGTAACTTTCTTAGTCTTGCTCGACTTTTCTAAGGCTTTTGACACTGTAAACCACGTAATCCTGTGCAAAAAACTTATGCAGCAGTTTAATTTTTCGGCAAGCTCTGCTAAGCTCGTTTATTCTTACTTGTCTAACAGAAAACAAGCAGTTCAAATTGGTGACTGTTTGTCTAGTTTTTTACCAATTTCGTCCGGTGTTCCTCAAGGGTCGATTTTGGGTCCTCTACTATTCTGTATCTATGTAAATGAACTTCCAGGTCTAATCAAAAACTGTTCCTGTCATCTGTACGCCGACGACTTTCAACTTTATTTCAGTTGTCCCCTGGGACTTATTGAGCATGGCGCCACTAATATCAATGAGGATCTTGATACTATTTCAAACTGGTCTCACTTAAATGGTCTTTTTTTGAACCCTAAGAAATCTAAATGCATAGTAATCTCCAAAAAGATTCTTGATATCTCTTACTTTCCTTCGATTTTGTTAAGTAATGCCCCCATTGAATATGTTGAAACTGCCAAAAATCTTGGTGTTAGCTTTAATCGCTCTTTAACTTGGGACAACCATATAAATGGAATTATAGCCAAAGTTTATGGTGCCCTACGTACCTTATGGGTAACCCAGTATTTAACACCAGTAAACACACGCAAGCTGCTTGCCAAGACCTTGTTATTACCAATTTTAATTTATGGTTGTGAACTATATTGCAATTGTTGTTATGAAAGTAAACGTAAACTTAATGTCACTTTTAACAATATTGTTCGCTATGTCTTTGGCTTACGAAGATATGATCGTGTATCCAATTTTGCTACCCTGCTGCTTGATATGACCTTTGATAACTACCTTAAACTTCGTAGTTTGTTGCTATTCGCTGATGTACTGCTTACACACCAACCACAATACTGTTTTGACAAGATAAATTTCCCTACCTCTAGTAGATCTCGTCAATTGATTCATCCTCGCTTCACATGTTTAACATCCGAACGTCAATTCTTTATAAACTCAGTCCGACTCTGGAACTCTCTTCCTCGCGCTATTACGGAAATCCAAAACGCAACAAGAATTAAAAAGGCTCTTAAAGATCATTTTTCACATAGCATTTAAATCATTGAATAATTACAAATAGAAGGGACACCGGGCAAATCCTGATCTAGATGGCGACACTTATTTTCCAAATGCTCAAAAGTCGCTAGTATCGCACGGCGAGTTATTGTATCTGTCTATTAAATACAACACCCAATTTTACAGATTTGGTCCTTATGGGAAATTTACTCACAATTTGTTATAGTCGAGAAAGATAACGGAATATTGTTATTTAGAATAAAAAACAACAATAACAACTGTGTAGGTACATACTCGCATGTCTGTTGAAGTGTGGCATTCAAGGCCAAATCACGTTCGCTGCAGAAAATGTATTTTGAAGGTTTGTTTTTCTTTTTTAAATTTCTCATTCATAAAACCAAACTGATTTTAGTGCTTTTCGGTGCATTCGACATGATGATGATTTGTGAGTTTCGGTGAATTTTTCTTCAATTTCGTTATTAGTTTGATATGGGTTGGGATAGGTTTGTTTTTAAATTTCTTTTTTGTTTCTGAAAATAGGGATAGTGGATGAATCACTTTACTACAAAGTATAAAATTGCAAGTGTACATACTGTAGTGATCCACTACATGCGACCACTCTATTAGCCTTATTTAAATTTCCATTCCCAAGCCACCACACACGATCTTGTATAGTATCATTTTTCGTTGTCATTCGCGCAACCGATCCAAGACATTGTCACCCATAAATGTGTCATCTTCCGTAGCCCACTTAGTGAAACCTAACACCACAGCAATTAATTAATTGTCGCCAGTTTTGCTAAGTGCAGCAAAGTAAGAATGACCACTATGAGCAAGCATTGTTTCGAGTTCAAAGTACATATATAATCATATCACACTTCGGTAATTAGGCCGCTGCGCTGCCCGTGTGTATCTGGTACCTCTATGGATAAGTTGAATTTGCTTCATATTGGGCCAGTGTAAACAAAATATAATTCATCGAACTCTACATGCAATGGTTATTGGTATCAATGCGAGTTGACAAAATTGAAAATTATGATGATAAGGCATTTTTCATATGAGGTTGCGTAAAAATGCATTTCCATATGGAAAATGCTATATTATTAAGTGGTAATGGAAATTGAAACTAGTATAAATAGGCAAAGGATGAGGAGGAATAAACAGAATTTAGTTATCATTCAAACTTGAAGGTCGCAGCCAAGCATTGAGACAGCGGGCCTTTCAAGTAATAAATAAATAAAAAAAAGCAAACAAATATTTCTTTTATTTCCTAAATTCTCCCCAACAAACTCTTCCCTGAATCGTCAGGAAGTACTGTTAACTTGGGTTAATACATGGTGGCAGCGGTGGGATTCTTTTAAAAATCCCCTACCAAAAATACAAAAGGCCGTTCCTTTTGATGCGTATTGCTGGGGCTATACATCAGCAAAGCTAAAGTAGTATAAAATGTAATTGTGAAAAATCCTATGACCATAAGACCTGGCGAATTCCTTCAAGAGGACGCGGAGGCAAAATATAGGTAGTGAAAAGACCAGGTTGTAATCTGCAACTATAGGGCGTGAAGTCTGCCTGGCACAGTTTCAACATCAACAAAAGCAACAACAATAACAACATCGACAACAAAATCAACAACATTACCAAAATCAACAGCACCAGAAAATAAAATTAGCGTAAGAAATTTTAAACAATTATATTTACATATATTTTTTTTTGGTGAACCCCATTTTCTTTTTCCTTCCCCTCTTCAAAATATTTTTCCCTCAAAATTGTCAGAACACGACGAGACCGACAGCGTTTAGAATTTTTTTTAAATCTTCCTTTTAACGTAATAAACGTAATAGAATCTGAAACAATGGCGTTTCAGGTCAATATAAGCGATATTTTCAATATAGTGCCCATCTTCAATGGTAACCCCAGTGAATTGAATAAATTCATCGCATGCGGGAACATCTTGTTCTCATCATGTAAGAAAGAGGAACATACAACATTCCTCGAAATAGTAAAAACTAGGCTACAAGGTCCGGCCTTCGAACTAATACAGTTCAACTCTTTTACAAAGTGGGGTGACTTAGTTGCTAAACTAGAGGACGAGTATAAGGAAACCAAAACTCGTTCTGTAGCCCAGAATGAACTTTTGGTAGCTCAGCAAAATGCCAGAGAATCAGTTAAGGAGTTTGGAGACAAAATCTCAAAACTTTTAACCTCTCTTAACTCAGCAACATTCTCAGGTACTAGTGACGCATCCGTCAGGGCGTATCTGGTCGATGAGAACGAAAAACTGGCTATCCAGACATTTGAAGATGGTCTCTCGAATCAAAATTTACGTTTGATGGTTCAAGCTCGCGGGGAAACTAGTTTGAAAAGGATAATAACGTTCGCAGAAAACCATGCTGCAAGAATAGATAGGCAGATGCCTGCCTATAGGAATAAACCCCCTTTACAACAGAATTCACCCTCAAACTTTTCTTCCCGACCAACCTGTCAAATTTGCGGGATATTGGGACACTCTGCCCAAACCTGTTACCAAAACAAGACTCTACCCAAATTTACCCCAAAAACAGAAATTGTTAAATGCAATTATTGTAACAAAAACTATCATACGGAAAGCGAGTGTAGACTTCGAAAACTACACTCACAAACAAACCAAGTGAACCCGCATAACCCTTTTAAAACCGAAAGAAACAATGGTGACCAACGACAGGTGAACTTCCACCACGTAATGCCCGAAAGCCAATTTTCTTATAATACGGGAAACGAGAATTGTCGGGTCGAAGA
This sequence comes from Eupeodes latifasciatus, assembly GCA_920104205.1. NCBI lineage: Eukaryota > Metazoa > Arthropoda > Insecta > Diptera > Syrphidae > Eupeodes > Eupeodes latifasciatus. The sequence continues at coordinate 267,291,988 of OV049924.1, read as the reverse complement.
GATCGGCTATCCTTCCCGACAACAAGTTCAGGCCGACATACACGAAACTCAAGAGTAACGGCAAGCATAATTATCGAATTGCTTCCTTACAATGACTTGACCATAATAAGAATTCCATTCACAGACGGTAAGAATAGAAGTCTTGTTATTGACACTGGTTCTGAAATAAGCATAATTAAAACACCTACGATCAAACCCATAAAAAACAATAAAAATAACATAACAATTTCAACCATGGGCGGTCATAAGGTAATGAGTACCAGTGTTGTGAATGAGACTCTATTGGTCGGCTGTGATGATGATAAAATTATAATTAACCACCCCTTTCACATTCTAGATGTAAGTACCGACATGAATTTTGACGGCATCATAGGAAACGATTTTCTAAAAAAATATTCATGCGTAGTTAACCATGATGAAAATTTTATGAAGATTTTTCCCTTCATTGGTGACCAATCTACCGCTACGATAAATAGTTTTGGGAAGGTACTGAGTACTATTCCTCATCATAAAGCTAATGTATCAAAAGCAAATATAGAAATACATTCGGTACCCAAATCTGTTATATTTAATGGAACTACAAATTTGAACAAAGATTACTCAACTCAAGCCAAAACTCACCTTCAAGAAGATTGCACAACTGAAGGGTCTAACCATACTGGCTCTAACTCCTCTCAATATCATACAGACAATATTGTAGGAGGTACAGAAAAAGCATGGGAATCGTTGAATGATACCGCCTGCCTTCGGGCTTGCCTACGGGTCGGATCAGGAGATTCATCAAAACAAGACTATGACAAAGTTGTTAGCAAACCACTTCCTAAGGAAAAAGTTATAAATACAAAAATTAAAAATAAGCCTATGGTAACAGAAACCATAGCACAAACTTATATAAACCCAGCAGGTAGTAAGACTGAGATAATAGAAATCTCAGCAGAAAGTAAGACTGGGATAACAAAAAATAAATACATAACACTCGAACAACGTAGTCAGCAAATGATAGAAATTCCATTTAATTCCAATAAATCACGGGATATAGTAATTGAGAAAAAAGAAATAATCCCAGGGGTATATGTAGGTGAAACTATAGTTAAACCTGAAAAAAATAAAATAAAAGTATTATTTATGAACACTTTAGAAGAAAAAAAAAACATTAATCCGAATGACTTAAATTTAAAATGGGATACTTTAGACAATTATAATATTATTTCAGCTGATAGTCATAAAGATCGTTTACAGAAAAGGCTATCAGATTTACAAACAATTATAAAACTGGACCATTGCAACCAAGAGGAACAAAAATCAATATCGAACATCTGTAGAGAATTCAATGATTTGTTCTTCCTCAAAGGTGATCACCTTACCTACACCAATGCAATGGAACATAAAATAATAACTAACGACAGTAGGCCCCCATTATTCCTAAAACCATATAGACTTCCCGAAAGTCAGAAGCAAGAAATTCACAAGCAGGTAAACGAAATGCTTAATGATTCAATCATACAACCTAGCTTCAGTCCCTGGAACTCACCTCTCCTCTTAGTTCCGAAAAAATCTGGTTACGATGGCGAAAAAAAATGGAGAGTAGTCGTAGACTTCAGAAAACTAAATGAGCAAACACTCGGAGATGCATACCCATTGCCGAATATCACAGACATTTTCGACCAACTAGGTCAGGCAAAATATTTCAGTACACTTGATTTAGCTAAAGGGTTTCACCAAATATTGGTAGCCGACGCTGATAAAGAAAAAACCGCGTTCAGCACACCATTTGGTCACTACGAATATAACCGTATGCCATTTGGTTTGAAAAACGCCCCTGCTACGTTTCAACGCCTCATGAATAATGTTCTCATGGGACTGCAGGGTATTGAATGTTTTGTTTATGTAGATGACATCGTTATCTATGGGTATGATCTTGATAGCCACAACAGAAAGCTCGTTAACATTCTGAAACGTCTAAGAACGCATAATTTGAAACTCCAACCAGAGAAGTGTAACTTTCTTAAAAAAGAACTAATTTACTTGGGGCATATTATTTCAGAAGAAGGAATTAAGCCTGATCCCGAAAAAATCAAGGCAGTTAGAACATTCCCTGTGCCCAAAAAGCCAAAAGATGTAAAATCATTTTTAGGTTTCGTGGGATACTATCGAAAGTTCATTCCCGACTTTGCAAATTTATCCAAACCAATGACAAAACTTTTACGAAAAGACGCTATCTTTAAATGGGATGCCTTCTGCGACGAATCTTTCAGAAGTTTAAAATTGATTTACGGCAGAATTCATTGTAACTACCGACGCTAGTGATGTAGCATTGGGTGCGGTTCTTTCTCAAGGACCGATTGGACAAGATAAACCAATTTCATTCATAAGTCGAACCCTCAATGATCAAGAAATAAAATACACAACGTCGGAAAAGGAGTTGTTAGCAATTGTTTATGCGCTAAAGCAGTTTCGACCATATATCTATGGACGAAAGTTCACTATTTACACAGACCATAACAATTTACTATGGTTAATTGGACAAAAGAATCCCACATCCAGATTGTTACGATGGCGCATCTTGATGGAAGAATACGACTTCAATATTATTCACAAACAAGGTAAATGTAATGTTATCGCAGACGCTCTCAGTAGGGTAAAAATTGACAATGACAGTAAGGTACTCGTGACAACCCGCAATCAAGCTAGAAATCAAGTAAGCCAAGTTAATATACAAGATGATGAGGTAGATAATATAGAAGTCTTGTCAACCTTCACTCTTCTAGAGGATAATGGATCAATTTTTGAAACCAAAACAACTAAAATTAAAGTTATAATAATACCAATAATAGAATCAATAGACGAAGAATTTTTACAAAATAAATGCCCAAATTTTATTAAACCAGATATAGGAGAATTTTCCACATTTCCACATAATAAAGAAACATTCTTTATAACCACTTTACCCATCCCAATCAGAACCGACAAAGATATTGAAATAATTAAAACATGTCTCACTTCGATTAGCGATCTTAATACTGATGAACAGTCTATCGGATTTGCGTTACCCCAAATGGACAATGAATCCAAGATAAAATTAAAAACAATTTTAACAAATACTTTTCAAAATCAAAACAAGGTCGTTTACATTTTTACCAATAAAAAGATATTTTTAGATAATATCGAGTCTATAAAAACTGTACTTTATGAATTCCATGACTCCCCCCTCGGAGGCCACCAAGGCATAACGAGGACTTTAAAGAAAATCAAGAAACAATATTTCTGGCCAACAATGAACAATGATATAAAAAACTATATACTCCAATGCAAATCCTGTCAGACAAACAAGTTAATACAGAATCCCCGAATTCCCATGAAGATCACCACAACAAGCTCAACTCCGTTCGAAAGAATAGCTTTAGATATTGTAGGACCACTTCCCATTAGTTATGAAAACCATAAATATCTCCTTACCTACCAAGATGACCTGACCAAATATACTGAGGCTATACCTCTGGAAAATGCAGAAGCCTCTACAGTAGCTAGGGAGTTTGTCGAAAAAATCTTATGTCGCTTTGGATTTCCTGAGGCACTCCTTACGGATCAGGGGACGAACTTTCTTAGCCAATTGTTCAAGGAAGTTTGCAAACTTCTTAAAATAAAAAAAATTCAAACTACCGCGTACCACCCTCAAACTAATGGAGCTCTTGAACGTAGTCACCGCACATTAGTAGAATACCTAAGGCATTACGTTAATCGTGATCCTCTTTCATGGAATACCTGGATTCCATACGCTATTTTTGTCTTTAACACGACTCCCCATAGCAGCACTGGCTATACACCTCATGAGTTATTGTACGGTTATCCAGCTAGGATTCCTACTATTCTTGGAAAAAATCCCCAAGTGACTTATAACTACGAAAATTATTCGAATGAACTAAAGTCTCGATTACAACACGGATACCATATTGCTAAGGAAACTTTAAAAGGTAATAAAGAAAAATCAAAAACATATTACGACAAACATTCAAAGCAAAAGACATTTAATGTAGGAAACAGAGTTCTAATAAAAAACCATGCTAGAAAGAACAAATTTTCCTCACTTTGGGAAGGTCCCCATGAGGTATGTAGAATAATTTCCGACGAAACGACTGAGATAAAAATACGAAATCGAAATAAGGTTATCCATAACAATGATCTCAAACTCTTTTCTGATTAAATAACTATCCCCTATCCCATAAGTACACAGTCACACAGATCCAAGCAAAACTCTCTGAGATAAATGGACAATTCTTTTTTTTTTTTTTTTTTTTTTTTTAGAACATGAAGTTCACAATTCTCCTTCTTGGACTTCTGAGTACCGCATATGCAAACCTAATTATCACCCAAATCGAACAAAAGGCTGGTATTTACTTCGAGGTAATCGGACCCGTTGAATTATATACACATGAGTGGAAACTTGTTGTGTACTACAATTTGGAACATTTAACAAAAGCACTAGAGGAAGCAGCAAAAATAATCACCGAAATCAGTGGTATATGCGAACAGCTTAAAAATAAGGAACAGTTTCAAATAATATGTGTCGTAGCGTTATCCGAAATGAGTCACTTGATGACAGACATTCAGATAAAATACAGTCTTGTAAACCCACACTATAGAAAAAAAAGATCACTATTTAATGCCGTAGGGATTCTAAGCAAATCACTTTTCGGTACCTTAAACGAAGATGATGCAAATTTTTATACTGGAGAAATCAAGAAAATTAGGGAAAATGAAAACCATGTAATATCTCTCGTCAAAAAACAAACTCTCATACTCGAAACAACCAAAAATGTATTTAGTAAGTCAGAAGCGACTATTCAAAACCAAATGTTGATAATCAATTCAAAATTAGAAAATACAAAAAAAATGATAGATAGACTCAGTAATACAACAAACATTGTTGCCTTCACTGAACTCGAATCCCTAACTTCCTTATTGACTCTCATTATTATAAGATATCTTAACACACTAGACGACATACTCGATTTAGTTACAGATGTAACTCATGGAAAACCTCACCCATCCATTATAACCCCCGAACAATTTAGAGACGTATTAGCAAAAATAAAGCAAGAACTTCCATTAAACACAAAATTACCCAATACCCCAATAGATAATAACATTATATCTTTTTATAAAATCTGTACTACCAAAGTAGCTATTCATGACGACAAAATAGTATACGAAATCAAAATACCCCTTCCATTTGTTGAAAAATACATCTTATACAAAAGTATTCCTTTGCCAACCATACATAAAAATAACTTCGTGTTCATACACCCAACCTCCCAATACATTTTTCTCGATTACAACAAAGAAAATTACTGTCAACTAAATACAGCGGAGTTATCTCTCTGCAAGTCCCAAAATGATAAATTCATATGTCCCCTTACACATCCATTATTGAGTACTAAATCAGGAAACCCACAATGTGAAATCGAATTACTAAACAGAATATCAGTTATTCCCAACTCATGCGAAATAAGACAATCCAACCATTCAACAGTATGGATCCAACTATCACAAAAGAATAAGTGGATTTTCTCAACTTTAAATAATTATTATATTGACGAAATATGTGACGACAACATAACCTCATATAATTTGTACGGCACAGCCACAATAGAAATTGTAGGGCATTGTTACCTTAAGAACAAAGACATGACAATACACACATTTAACGAAAATTCTACAACAATTAACAAATTTTACATTCCCCCGATAAACATTTCAAAACTGCTTATAAATAATACTTCAAGTTTCCCAAACTACCCCGACAATTTAGCCATTATTCGATTCTCTAGCCATGAAGACTTAAAATTAGTATCTGAACAAATAAGCGAGTTAAAAGCAGACGAAGCAAAACCATTGACTAATCTAAGTGAACATCACGTTCATCATTATATACTTATCTACACGGTTATAATTATAGTTTTAGTATTGAGTTGCTTCAGAAGATACCAAACTTACAAAGTGAAAAATGAACCAAAACCCATTGTTTCGGATATTAAATTAAAAAGAAATCAAATCAAAGAAAACGACAAAATACAAACTGAAATACAACTCCATGACAAAAGCTCCCAACAATCCTCATCTAAAGATACCATAGTAGAAACAGATTCAAAACCTGAACCCTCTCCAAAATTTGTCTTACGCCAATATCCAAAGTAACCAATAAACTATATTAAAATATATGATTGTTAAAATTGAAAAAAAAAAAAAACACACACACATTAATAATAAAAAAAAAAAAAAAAACCCCTTTTACAAAAATAATATAAAAACAAAAACAAAAAAAAAATATATGTTTAAACCTTTAATAAAAACCTTATATTAATAAATTGTGCTTACAATCAAAAAAAAAAAAAAAAATGCTATACTATAATTTATAAATAAAATCTTTTATAATAATCTATAAAAAAGAAAAAAAAAATGTTTAAATGTTTAATATAAAAATTTTTAAAAATAAATATTTTATAAGGTAGGTACTATATTTTCAAATTTAAAATGTCAAAAAAAACAAATAATCAAAAAAAAAAAAAAAAAAAAAAAAAAAAAAAAGGCTTACAAAAATTATAAAACAAACACTTCAATACTATTAATTCCTTATTTTATACTATTTTTATAAAATTTCTTAAAACTAGACAAATATTATTTTAATCATATCAAAATTATATCAAAAATGTAACCTTTTCATCCTTTCGCAACTTTACAGAAAATTAACCTCTTCAAGATATAATTTTCTTTCTTCAAGGGGAGCGGGATGTAGTGATCCACTACATGCGACCACTCTATTAGCCTTATTTAAATTTCCATTCCCAAGCCACCACACACGATCTTGTATAGTATCATTTTTCGTTGTCATTCGCGCAACCGATCCAAGACATTGTCACCCATAAATGTGTCATCTTCCGTAGCCCACTTAGTGAAACCTAACACCACAGCAATTAATTAATTGTCGCCAGTTTTGCTAAGTGCAGCAAAGTAAGAATGACCACTATGAGCAAGCATTGTTTCGAGTTCAAAGTACATATATAATCATATCACACTTCGGTAATTAGGCCGCTGCGCTGCCCGTGTGTATCTGGTACCTCTATGGATAAGTTGAATTTGCTTCATATTGGGCCAGTGTAAACAAAATATGATTCATCGAACTCTACATGCAATGGTTATTGGTATCAATGCGAGTTGACAAAATTGAAAATTATGATGATAAGGCATTTTTCATATGAGGTTGCGTAAAAATGCATTTCCATATGGAAAATGCTATATTATTAAGTGGTAATGGAAATTGAAACTAGTATAAATAGGCAAAGGATGAGGAGGAATAAACAGAATTTAGTTATCATTCAAACTTGAAGGTCGCAGCCAAGCATTGAGACAGCGGGCCTTTCAAGTAATAAATAAATAAAAAAAAGCAAACAAATATTTCTTTTATTTCCTAAATTCTCCCCAACAAACTCTTCCCTGAATCGTCAGGAAGTACTGTTAACTTGGGTTAATACATAAGTATAGGTAAGTATATTGTTTAGGCAAATATTAGGTAGGTAATTAGTAATTACATATACATATGTATGTAGGTATTCATATGCACAAATGGAGGTTAGTACAGGTTAATATGAAGGTACATATATGTACATATGTATATACACATGTATAACATAATTTGGGGGCGTACCTACCTATCAGATTTTTCAACTATTTTAGTAGGTAGGTACCTACATAGTATTTTTGGCAGATTTCTTTGTTTTAAACAAAACTGTCGACTGAAGAAAAAAAGATATACCTACCTAATCAAAGTGGAGTAAAAAAGGATTCTTAAAGCCTGCTGTTAACATTTACCAGTGCACTGCGCGTACACAAATAACATACAATTTCTACTCGCGTTGTTGAATTTTTTTGTATACATTTTGTGGTAGGTAGGTATATAGCTTTCAGAATTATTTTCTTACTTTGTTTTTGCTTTTACGTATTTTTTTGAGATATTGTTTTGCTTTAGGTTGCCGGTGGCATGGAAGTAGTTTTGACGTTTAGCAGTTTTTGCAGTCGCTTTAATTTTAACTTCCCATAGGAAGTTATTGTAATCGGTCCGATTTGTCGAATTGAAAAATTTGACATTTCTCGACGTTTCAAGATCCCTAGAGTCGAAATAAAAGATTTTTAGAGAGATGTCTGTGCGTGCGTGTGTACGTATGTTCGTATGTCCGTACGTTCGCTAAGTTTTTTTTGTCGTCCATAGCTCAAGAAGCACAAGAGATATCGACTTCAAATAAATTTTGTTATACAGACAAAAATGCAGAAAGATGCAGAAAGGACTCTAAACAAAATTGGGTGGGTGGTTTTTTTACCATAGCAATTTAAAAAAAAAAATTAAAAAAAAAAACTTGACAAGTGCAAAATTTGGTTTGGTCTTTGAAACACAAAAATAGTATTTACCTACATATGTCTGTACATACCTATGTATATCTAGGTCCTAGTTAATATCCATGTATGCAATTTACATAAGGTACATATATATTATGGTGTTATAGATATTATGTTATATTTAAAACATACAGTTTTGAGTTTTTTCTTGAGTTAGGTAAGTAAGGTACTAACATATACCTAAGGTATCTTGTTGAACCTTTGCCGATTTACGTTGTTTATCAATGTTTTGATTAACTTCAAATACCTACTTTGTAGGTAAAGCATAGGATTTTAAGTAATTTTTGTTTTGCTAGCAAAAAAAAACTGTAAATCGAACAAACCACATCAAATTATAGTTGCAACACTTTACCAAAACTCTTAAATAAAATAAAAACAGCGTAAAAAAGATAATGTACATGAATATATGTATTGTTAATAAGATCAGATAGGTATACTGGTACATATGTACATTACAATGAAAAAAAAAACACTTCCTTTAAAATTTAACCTCGATCGAGTTAAATTTAGTATGAAACTAAATGATCAAGACCAAGCTACGTTATGAGAAACTGCTGCTAGCGAATTTTGATTGATATAAGATTTTTGTTGTTCATCATTTAGTTTTAACATAAGTTTTATAATTAAGTGCTGTTGTGGTTGAATTCTGAGAAAAGTGTCCTTTTGAAGCACTCTTCTACAAAACATTGCACAGTAGTTTTTACATAATTTACGAAATCTCTTGTGGGGATTGTCAAGTCTCCATTAATCTTATTTTCAAATTGACGAAATTGTATTAAATGTTTCCTTGTTTCATAGTTATTTTGACAATTTGCAATAAATCAGTCATTTTTCTTTAGCACAGATTTTGCAATACATATATCCTACAAAATACCTACATATGTTAAGTACATTTCATCGTCATTTTTATTTATTTCATTCCAATTATTTTCAACGTCTCCTTAACAAAATTAAGACAAAATAATTTATTTGATTTAAGTAAGACATTGCAAATTGTAAAAAAAGTTTCAAGAAATAGTAGTGCATATATAAGTACTATTAAATAAATTATATGTAGGTATTCCATTTTTGTTTCAGTTTATTTAAAAAGTTTAAAAACCTTTAAATGCCTTTACTGAAGAAATTTATTTTTTGAGTTGTCATACCTACAACATGCACTTGGCTATATCGTACTAACATTCACAAAACTATGTAGGTATTCGTAAAATGGTATATCTGCCAGTACCGATAAAAAAATTCATGAAAAAGTAGTTGCAATTTTATTTATTTGGAACAACAAACCGCCAAGTAAACGATTTGGTAAATCAATTTAACCAAATCTCCAAAACAAAATAAAAATAGTAAGAAAATGGCAATTTTTACACACGAAAAACGAATAGTATCATTGAATAATTACAAATAGAAGTGGACACCGAACATTTGCTCAAACGACCATGCGACTTATGAGCATCCAGTGAGTACTATTAGTAGCTTGAATATCATTTTCATGATATTGGTTTTTGTATATGCTACTTTATATCCTGAAAAGGGATTAAAAAAGTCCTTTTGGGATCTTTTTTGAAAACGAACTATATAAATATATATTTATATATAAATATATACATAGATATATAAATTAAATTCTTTTACTTTATTTTCTTTTAAAAAAAACTTTATTAAACAAAACTCAACTTAATAATATATTTACAATTTTTCGTTAATACTAATGAATGCCCGGTCCAACCGCTTGTCTGATCTAAAACGTAATGTTTTCTCTGGACAACTCCGGATGGTTTTATACTGCAATAATCAAGTTGATGCTGTGCGTGTTAGTGCGTGTTGCAAGATGTTGCGACACTTTGGTTTCGTAGCCAAGACGATTTAAATACTTGAATATAAAAGGGGTGTTTTCTGTGTCCGAGTGGATGATTTGGGCACACAATAAATATCAAGTTCATTTAATAGAACAATGATCCCTTTGTTAGATTTTTTTATGGCTTTTTGTTTTTATTACTTCTTGGTGCCATAACTCCCTCCTTGGTTTAAAATGCTGCGTCCCGCTGCATATTATTCTGTATTAATTTTTCGATACGCATACATCTCAGTTCAAATTTTCCTGATCGTGATGTTTTCCTTTTTTTGTAATATGAGGCTGCAATAACCGTGGCGGCAATTATTATTAATGTTAATGAAGTGGTGCTGGTTATTGGTCTTTTTAATATTTCAGTTTTAATTGATTTCAAGATGCTTATGTTCTCAATTTCAAGTTCTTTATTTATGGCATTCAAGTATTCTTCAACTTCAAAGTTCGTAGATGAATAGCCTTTAAGATTTTGTTTGACTTCGTATGTTGGGTTTTGGTAAGTGGTGTTGTCTACGGTGATTTCTTCTTGGAATATGATCAGATTTGTCCCTTCATATGTTTCATTGTTTATGTATCTTTTCCCTGACGTCAGTATATGTCCTTCGAAAATAATTTCTAACGGTGCATTCATTTCTTTAATTTTTTTACATTTAGCTTTTTTTAAATTTAACAAGTTTGACAAACATGAATCGTTATATTCTAATTTACAATAAAAATCATTTAATTCCAGTTTACAATCTTTTACATTGACATAAGTTTCTTGACATAATGCAATATTTTTTGGAATAACTAATTTTCCATCTTCATGGCTTATGGCCCTTGTTTCAAACATTTTACATTTTCTTATAATAATAGGGTATTTTATTAATATAACAATCAAATCTTTATTCTGTAATATCTTAATTCTAGATACATCCAGTAAATCTGATATTGATAAACTTATGTTTTCGGTTTTGACAATTTCATTAATATCCTTACTATTTAATAAAGCTGGATGTATGATTCCTAATTTAGATAACGTAATAGTGTTTATTAAGTTTTGCAATTCCAATATTATTAATTTAGTTTGTTTTTCAATTATATCGCTAACAAATGAATTTGAAAAATTTTCAATTAGGTTGAGTATTTTGGAGTTAATTAAATATTGTTTATTATTATTTAGAACTAAATCATTAATTTTATTTTCTATTATGATTTTGTCGTCGTGATCAGGACTACCTGCTATCCATTTCCATATCTTGCCTATTGTCTCTATAGCTCTCTTGTTCCTGTGAGTAATAGTTAGTTGCCCTATTAACGTTTGCATGATGTTGAAATCAGTATCATGTCTGTCGGTTACTTGTGTATCTGGGTAGTTAGTTCTATCGTGATGTATTTTTATCATACGTTTGGCGCTAGCAATAGAGTCTTTGATTTTGGTCAAGTTTGTTATATGGAATAAGGTTGCGTAATCTTTATATAGTAGTACATCCCCATTTTCTATTACTACATAGTCCTTTCTTGAGTAGTCAATTACTTGTAATGCGTCTACTACTGTAAGCAGTAACATGGGAATGATTGGAAACATTTTTGATCTGAAATTTAGGTAACAATTTTTAAGTTATCCTTGTGTATGATACGTCTTTTTTTTGTTTTAATTGTGTGTCCTAAATCTTCCTCTACTATAATTTGTTTGTACTTGGGTCTAAGCTTTCCCCATCTATTGTTTGTTGTCTTCTCATAAACTATTTCACCTTTCTTTAATTCAATTTTCTTCCTACCTTTGTTTTCTCTGGCCAATGTAGTTTTTTGAACCTTACATAATTTGCTTGATACATTTGTATGTTCCTTTCTATTAAAAAGAATGTCTAAAGGTTTTTCTTCTGTAACTGAATGTATAGTCTTGTTATATTCCATTGCTGCTTTAATAACTATTTCTTCAGTATCTATTAATTTATATTCTTCTTTTAGGCATCTAGCTATTTCTTGTATTGTTGAATGAACACGTTCAACCTGTCCGTTTGATAACGAATGTTTCGCTGGTACAAAGTACATGTCAATTTTTTGTCTTTCCATAAGTTTTTTGAATTGTTGTGACGTAAAGGTTGGGTCATTGTCGCATACTATGCTAATACAGTTTGGAAAAGTCTGTAAGAGTGCTAACATCTTAATTCCCATTTCCATTTTGTCTTTAATAACTTTTACCACTAGATACTTGGAATACTTATCTATACAAGTTAAAATTTTTGTGTTTTCAAATAATAATATGTCTATGTGTAATGACTCCCCCTCTCTTTTAGGAATTGGCGTCTCGCCAATCAATTCTGTATGTGGTTTGCGATTATATTTATTTTCATTGCATATATTACATGATTTTACAAACATTTCTACTTGTTCCCTCATTTCGGGCCAATAATAATTTGAAGTAATTTGTTTTATGTTTTCTTTAGAACCTCTATGTGCTCTTGTGTGTGTTTGTTCTATAATTATTAACTGGTCGTCTTTATTTGAAATGTCAGTAATAAATTGTTTGCATCTTATGAATTTATTAGTAAAAGTTTTAAGTATTTCTTTTATGTCATATATGACTTCAGCGGTTGTGAATATACCTACAGTTCCTGGTTTCAGATATTCTTTAAATAAAGAGGTTAATTCAGAAGGGTTTGTATATTCAATTAAGTGTCTTTGTTTGTTGGGGAAAGGGTTCAGAATCTCGTGTACGAAGGTTGATGATTTGTTTATTAGAATTTGTTGATTAAATTGATTTAAAGGTTTATCAAGAGTTTCGATAGAGTTTGTTTCGCTGCTTTCGGCAGAATGCATTGTCGCTTTGTCAGATGAATCATCTGAAATGTGGTTCAAGTTTTGTCTACTCAGGGCATCAGCTACCACATTGGTTTTCCCTGGTTTATATACAATTTTAGGGGCATATTCCTCTATCAACGCATGCCATCTTTTCATTTTATTATTCGGGTTTCGTTTAGAAACTGCATAAGTAAGAGGCTGATGGTCTGTATGTATTTCTAGATTTTGAACACCGTATAGGTAATTTCTTAAGCTTTTTAGAGCAAATACAATTGCGTACAACTCTTTCTCGTTAGTTGCATAATTTCTTTCTGTTTTCATTAATGTTTTCGATATAAATGTAATTGGTTTATTATCCTGGGACAATACTGCACCAATTGCATCGTCGGAAGCGTCTGTTGTTAATATGAATGTTTTATTAAAGTCTGGTTGAGTTAGTTCAACTTCGGCCATTAAGTGTGTTTTCAGTTCATTAAAAGCATCTACACCTTCTTTATCAAGGTTAATTTCCGTTTTCTTTGCCATGTGAGTGGAAACATGACCATTTTCACTCTGCAAATATTTGGTTAGAGGTTTAGCTATTGCTGCATAATTTTTTATAAATTTACGATAATAGCCGATCATACCTAAGAAGCTTCGTAATTGCCTCAGGGTTTTGGGGATAGGGTAATTTCTTATGGTTTCAACCTTTTCAGGATTAGTTTTAATTGTTTTATGAGCTACAACATAACCCAAAAATTCTACTTTTTCTTCAAATAGACGTGATTTCTTCACTGAAATTTTCATATTGGCTTCTTTCAATGCCTTTATAATTATATTTATATGTTCGATATGTTCTTGGACTGTCTTTGAGAATATTATAATGTCATCAATGTAGACATGACATATTTTCCCAATAAATGGTCTAAGGATATCGTCCATTGCTCTCTGGAATATTGAAGGAGCATTCTTCAATCCAAAAGGCATACGAACGTATTCATATTTTCCGTTATTCACGGAAAAACTAGTTTTCTCTACATCTGATTCTTTCATTCTTATTTGATGAAAGCCACTTTCCAGATCTAATGTAGAGAAGTACTTTGCCTCCCCTAAGTTACTTAGTATAACGTTTGTATCCGGTATTGGGTATTTATCGGATACAGTAAGTTCATTAAGTTTTTTGAAGTCGATCACCAATCTTTGTTTTGGTGTCCCATCTTCGTTTATTCCTTTTTTCGCAACTACCCATACAGGAGAATTGTATGGACTTTTCGAAGGTCTGATTATGCCTTCATTTAATAATTTTTTTAATTCTTTGTTAACGAAATCGTTAGCTGAAAGTGGGTACGGGTATTGCTTACTCCAGATTGGGGTATCAATGTTAGTACGAATCTCTGCTAGGACATCCGTTCTGAAGGGTAGAGTAAGATCAATTTCATCATGAATACTTGATATTTTCTTCATAATTGAACTTCTCAGTTCTTCAATATTATTTTCTTGAATCGAATTAATAAGTTCCACTTTGTCTAAATATATTTTCTCTATCCTATTACCGTATCTTAACAACTTGTTATCGAAGTCAATTTCTGCTTTAACGTGGTTTAATAAGTTTGCACCTATTAATGCATCATATTCAAAATTATCTATTATATAAAATCTTGTTTTTGTATTTAGTACAAAAACTTCATGATATTTTTTTATAATTATTTCGCCACTTGGCGTTCTCGCTCTTTTAAAAATTGGTAGGGAAATTTCGTTCTCGAAAGTATTTGGTTTGCAGTAGTTACTACTGGCACCAGTGTCAATTAATATTTGTATTGTTTTATCGTTTAGTTTTCGTGATATGTGGGGTAGTCCCCACGTTCGTCTAAAAAATGTTCATCTTCGTTGATATTGTTTATGCGGTTTACTTTGGGAACGGTTGCTTGAACCGATCCTTGTGTATTGTGAAACGTATCATTTTGTCTTTTAAAAATTGGACGTGGTGAGTTATTGTAAGTGTTAAAATTGGGTTTTGTCCACTTCCAATTAGTATTAGGGTTATAACCGTGACTTGGTCCAGGTCTTTGATAGTTTGTTTGGGTATGAATTTGTTTTAAGTGATTAACGTCACTTCTATTTAAATGTCTGTTTGCCGAACTTCCTAACTCCATTGGTTCGACCTTTTGTTGTGTCTGTATGCGGTGATTGTCTTGTTGGAATTGTCTGTTTTTATTGTCACCTCTCGTGGGAAAACGTAAGTTGTTATTTCTTTCCATTTGGGGTCTGAATTGTGAAGCAAATAATGCTCTGCTATTGTTGCTTTGCAATTCTTGTGCTTTTGCTAAGGCAGAGGGTAAATCACTTGGATTTATAGAAAATAAGATGTTAGATAGGTTACCATTGAGACCTGATATAAATACCCTCAATGCATTGCTTCTATGCATTCTGCATAACTCTATGGACATGGGTGTACTGTTACCATGGGTCATAACCGTCTTGTTGATTATCAAGGTTAATTTTTCATTAACCTGATTATAATAGTCTATCACTGTATTATTTCCCTGTCTTAGTATTGACAATTCTTGTTCTAGCATGTGTATCG
Organism: Eupeodes latifasciatus; assembly: GCA_920104205.1. Lineage (NCBI taxonomy): Eukaryota > Metazoa > Arthropoda > Insecta > Diptera > Syrphidae > Eupeodes > Eupeodes latifasciatus. The sequence goes on along the minus strand of OV049924.1, from coordinate 267,276,350 downwards.
GTCGTTTGTCTGCATAAGCAAAGTCTAAGCGCGAAATTATGGCATCATAATTGAGTACTGTGCCGTGATTTGTCAAAATATCGTTTGCTGCACCTACTATTTTATTTCTTAATATCGTCAGTGCCGAAAAATATCTTTTGCTACCTATGGTATACAAGGATATTGAATTGGATGAAGCCTCTCGCCAACTGACGTATGCATTTTGATTTCCAGAGAATTCTGGCAGTGATTTAACAACATCTAAGGATTCGTTGCATATTATTCCTTCGTCAATTGTTTGCTTAAAATAATTTTCTACATGAGAAGGATCTCCTAAGCTAGCTAGTTGGGCAGTCAGTAAGTCTATTCTACTATTGAACTTATTTGTAAGTTCTGTCGTTGTCACCGATATAGCCCTAGAAATAATCTGTTCGAGTTCTAGTGCTGTTGCCATATTGTCTTTGTCTTTGTCTAGTATTTTTTCTTTCCCTAATATTTCGTTTTTTTCTTTTGTCCTGTGTTTTAATTTTTTTTAAACTTTTATGTTCTTTAATGAATTTTTTAAATGAATCAGACATATACTTATTTTAATATATAGAGAAAAAAATAATGTTTTTATAATAATAATATTAATTTACTTAAAAATACAAATTTTCTCACAACATGGTCTGCTACAGCTGCTGGTGTTCTGGATACTTTTCAGTTTCTCCTTTATTGTACGCCGCTGGCTTTTGGTTCACTGCACTTTTTATCCTCTTTGGGATATAATTTGGCAAAAAAGTTTTGGCGGATACCGCTAGTGTCACAATTTACTTTATTTTTTCAATTTTTAGTTAACACTTGGGCATCCCGGTTGAGCCCCCAATTAAATTCTTTTACTTTATTTTCTTTTAAAAAAAACTTTATTAAACAAAATTCAACTTAATAATATATTTACAATTTTTCGTTAATACTAATGAATGCCCGGTCCAACCGCTTGTCTGATCTAAAACGTAATGTTTTCTCTGGACAACTCCGGATGGTTTTTATACTGCAATAATCAAGTTGATGCTGTGCGTGTTAGTGCGTGTTGCAAGATGTTGCGACACTTTGGTTTCGTAGCCAAGACGATTTAAATACTTGAATATAAAAGGGGTGTTTTCTGTGTCCGAGTGGATGATTTGGGCACACAATAAATATCAAGTTCATTTAATAGAACAATGATCCCTTTGTTACATTTTTTTATGGCTTTTTGTTTTTATTACTTCTTGGTGCCATAACTTATATATATTTATACATAGATGAAGACAATAATATGTACGCGTTAAATGGGATAATGTGTTTGTGTCGCCACAAAAAAAGGAATAGGTATACCTACCTACAATCTACATCTTAATGTTAGGTAGGTATTTGAAAAGATTTTTCGTGTGTAAAAAATTACCATTTTCTTACTATTTTTATTTTGTTTTGGAGATTTGGTTAAATTGATTTACCAAATCGTTTACTTGGAGGTTTGTTGTTCCAAATAAAAAAAAATTGCAATTACTTTTTCATGAATTTTTTCTTCGGTACTGGCAGATATACCATTTTACGAATACCTACATAGTTTTGTGAATGTTACTACGATATGGCCAAGTGCATGTTGTATGATAACTCAAAAAATAAATTTCTTCAGTAAAGGCATTTGAAGGTTTTTAAACTTTTTAAATAAACTGAAACAAAAATGAAATACATATAATTTATTTAATAGCACATAAATAATGCATTACTATTTCTTGAAACCTTTTTTTACAATTTGCAATGTCTAACTTAAATCAAATAAATTATTTTGTCTTAATTTTGTTAAGGAGACGTTGAAAATAATTGGAATGAAATAAAAATAAATGAAAATGACGATGAAATGTCCTTAACATAGGTATTTTGTAGGATATAGGTATTGGAAAATCTGTGCTAAAGAAAAATGACTGATTTATGCAAATTGTTTATGGACAAAAGTAAGTGTCAAAACAAAGACACTTCATATGTATATAGAGTGTCCTTGTGTCAAAATAATTATGAAACAAGGGAACATTTAATAAAATGTCGTCAATTCGTGTACATTATCATTAAATTAAAATAACACGTCGATAAATATAATTATGTCTTGTTCAAGGTTGGCCCAACACATTATTATAAAAAGAGGCTGGGATGCGACCCACACTGATAACTTCCCATCCCGTCTGTCGATTTGTCTTGCTTAAAAGTTTGTAGGTTTTCGTGTTGGGTTAAGAAAGTTGTCAGTTGAATTATTCTTAAAAATTTTAAAATTACCAACAATATTTTTCATATAAAGAAATAGTTTAATTTGAAAATCTAGTTTTGTTAAATAGATTTTTAGTGAAAAACAAATTTTTACCAATTTTAGTAGCATTTCTTAAATTTTTACTAATTAGATGCATTAAATTAATTTGAGAGATATCAAGAACCGAACATCAATTTTTACCAAATTTGCGTACTATTTCTTGTAGATTTTATTTTTTATGAAAAAATGGACTGTTGGATTTTTATAAAAAACCACTGAATATCGAAAACAATATTTTCTGTGAAATAAAAAAAGTTTGAAGACAATATTTTTAATTTTTGAAAAGCTATTTGAGTCGAAAGTAAATTTTTACCAAGTTTTAGTATTGTTTTTTTGATAGGTTTTTATTTTTTGTAAAAAAACTGCCAATTAGATTTTTATCAAAATTTTACTGAATGTTGAAAACAATTTTTTTTAAAAGATAAAAGCCAATATCTCAAAGTTTTGAAAAGATATTTGCGTCTAAAATCAATTTTTACCAACTTTTGTTAAATTTTCTTTTAAGTTTTTATTTTTTGTAAAAAAAACTGTCAATTCGATTTTTCTCAAAATTTTACTGCATGTTGACAACATTATTTTTCAAAAGATAAAAGTAGTTAAAACCCAATATCTCAAATTTTTAAAAAGATATTTGAGTCGAAAATCAATTTTTACCAACTTTTATTAATTTTTGTGTTTAGGTTTTTATTTTTTGTAAAAAAACTGTCAATTCGATTTTTCTCAAAATTTTTCCGAATGTTGAAAACAATAATTATTATAAGTTAAAATTCGTTGGAAGCCATAATCTCAAAATTTTTGAAAAGATATTTGAGTCGAAAATCAATTTTTACCAACTTTTGTTAAATTTTCTTTTAAGATTTTATTTTTTGTAAGAAAACTATCAATTCGATTTTTTTCAAAATTTTACTGAATGTTGACAACAATATTTTTTGAAAGATAAAAGTAGCTTTAAGCCAATATCTCAAAGTTTTGAAAAGATATTTGAGTCGAAATTCAATTTTTACCAACTTTGAGTAATGTTTTTTTTTAGGTTTTTATTTTTTATAAAAAAACTATCAATTCGATTTTTCTCAAAATTTTACCAGATGTCAAAAACATTATTCTTCGTTGCATAAAATTGTTTTGGAGATAAAATCATTTTGTATTCGTAAAATTTTCGTGGTGACAAATTTTTTTTTTCAGTTTTTTTGATTTATAAAAAAAACTGTTAACTGGATTTTTTTTCAAAAAATATACTAGTTTGGTATCACGTTAGAATATATTATATAAAATTTAATTCAAGTCTCTAGCATTTTTGGTTCGTAAGATATTAAGGGTTAACCAAAATTTTCACCTTTTTTTAAACTGCTATGGTACAAAAAACCACCCACGCAATTTTCTTGAGAGCCCTTTCTGCATCTTTCTGTCTTATTATCTGTATAACAAAATTTATTTGAAGTCGATACCTCTTCTGGTTCTTGAGCTATGGACAACGAAAAAAACGTCGCGAACGTACGGTTGTACGGACGTACGGACGTACGTACACACGCACGCACAGACATCTTTCTAAAAATCTTTTATTTCGACTCTAGGGACCTTGAAACGTCGAGAAATGTCAAAATTTTCAATTTGACAAATCGGACCCATTACAATAACTTCCTATGGGAAGTTAAAAAGAGGCTGGGATGTGACCCACACTTGATAACATCCCATCCCGTCTGCCGATTTGTCTTGCTTAAAATTTTTGTGTTTTGTTAAAAAAGTTGTCATTGAATTATTCTTAAAAATTAAAAAATTTCCAACAATATTTTGCATATAATGAAAAAATCTGATTTCACAGTCGAAAATCAATTTTTCCGAACTTATAGTAATTTTTTTTTTCTCAAAATTTTACCAGATGTCAAAAACGTTATTCTTCTTTGTACAAAATTATTTTGGAGATAAAATCATTTTTTTTTTCGTAAAATACTCGAGGTGACAAATATTTGTTTACAGTTTTTTTGATTTATAAAAAAACCGTTAACTGGATTTTTTTCAAAAATATACTTGTTTGGTATTACGTTACAATATAAAATTCAATTTAAGTATCTAGCGGGGGAGAGTACGATAACTTTGGCGACAAAGTTTAATGACGGATTTGTATAGAACAGTTAAAAACAAGCATTTATTACTATGGGAGGGGGGGTCTATCTCCCCCCGTTTAGGCGGTAGGGGCAGTTTAAAAAAATATGTACATTAAATGGAAAACAAATAATTAAAAAATAACGGTAATACTTATAATTAAGTATTATACCTTTTTTTAAAGCCAACACTTTTGTCTATTAGCTTGTTTTTAAATCAAGTCAAAACTATACATAGTTTTTGAAAAAAATTGTTTTAAAGTCAAAATTTGTGCAAAAAAAAGTTAAAAAAAGGTTTAAAGTGTAATTTTTCAAAACTTTCAGATTATCTACTATTTTTTTTTATAATTCATTGCTCTTATTTGTTTTTGATCAAAAACTGAAAACTAGATGACTTGATGTCTTCTAGTTCTTGAGAAAATTGAAAATTACCAAAACAAAATATTTTAATTAAATTACTTTTTCCTTGCTTAAGTATTAACGTAGTCTTATTTTGATAGTAATAATTGATATAATCTCAAATTTCGTCTTTTTCGTCAGTCCTATGGCGTCAGTCCTGTGTCAGGTAAATTGTTATTGTTCTTCATTTCTTCATCATTAGTACTTTTATGATGAATATTGTTAGATTTTGTTTATATTGTTTGTTGATTACTTTGAAATATTTAGTAAAACTATGTGAAAGTAGTAAAAGATAAGTGAATTACGTTACGTTAAATGTCAAAAGTCTGTTTTGAAAACTGATGTAGTATTTTCTCGTAGTATTACATAATAATTATAATTTTTAATTGTTACTAAGTGATTTTAAGTGATCATTATTAAATCATAAGAGATTTTTACTAATTTGTATTAAACTTTAACTGTGTATACTCGTTAGTCCTCTGGCAGTCAAATTCTGAAATTTTTAAATATCTTACCATGCAGGTAACTCAAAAAAGTGACTGGCCCGATTGGGAACAATATATTAATTAGATAAGCTATCATACACCCAAATTTATAGAAGTTTGATTTAAAAACTATCGTAAACAAAATATCCTCAAATGTTACCCAACTTTTGTAAAATCACCCATATGTATATGTACCTATGTATATTCATATTAACCTACTAACCTCCATTTGTGCATATGAATACCTATGTACATACATATATGTATGTAATTACTAATTACCTACCTAATATTTGCCTAAACAATATAGGTATGTAGGTACTTACCTATACTTATGTACATATGTGCAATTTTATACTTTGTAGTAAAGTATGATTCGTCCAGTATCCCTATTTTCAGAAAAAAAAAGAAATTTAAAAATAAACCTATCCCAACCCATATCAAACTAATGACGAAATTGAAGAAAAATTCACCGAAACTCACAAATCATCATCATGTCGAGTTACATGCAAGCACCAACATCAATTTCATTTTATGAATGAGAACGAAATTAAAAAAAAAAAACCTTCAAAATACATTTTCTGCAGCGAACGTGATTTGGCCTTGAATGCCACACTTTAACAGACATACGAGTATTTACCTACACAGTTGTTATTGTTGTTTTTTATTCTAAATAACAATATTCCGTTATCTTTCTCGACCATAACAAATTGTGAGTAAATTTCCCAAAAGCACCAAATCTGTCAAATTGGGTGTTGTATTTGATAGACTGATACAATAACTCGGCGTGCGATACTAGCGACTTATGAGCATTTGAAAAATAAGTGTCGCCATCTAGATCAGGATTTGCCCGGTGTCCCTTCTATTTGTAATTATTCAATGATAGTATCTTTTAAAATAGCTACCTAACATATAGATGTAGATTTTAGGTATACCTATTCCTTTTTTTGTGGCGACACAAACACATTATCCCATTTAACGCGTACATATTATTGTCTTTATCTATAAATATTTATATAGTTCGTTTTCAAAAAAGATCCCAAAAGGACTTTTTTAATCCCTTTTGAGGATATAAATTAGCATATACAAAAACCAAAATCATGAAAATGATATTCAAGCTACTTATAGTACTCACTGGATGCTCATAAGTCGCATGGTCGTTTGAGTAAATGTTCGGTGTCCACTTCTATTTGTAATTATTCAATGGTACTATGGTTTTCATATCCAAAGATATTTCTGATACTCTAACTTGTTCTTTTTTCTTTTTTCGCATTACTTAGTTTCAATCGTGTATTATAATATTAGATACTGAATTATTAGCTTGCTCTATCAATTTGTATTATTAGCTTGTAACTATTTTATAAGATATTGTATCTTACAGTTATTAAGTATTCACGAATAAATTAAAATGAAATGAAATTTTTCTATAGGATCTCTTGTTCGTATTTGCGACTCATTATACAGTTGTTCTGCAGTGTCACCTGGACTGAGCAATGGTGTCATCAAATATGGAATCGTCTTACAAACGAACAACGCTTGCAAATTATTGAATTTTATTATCAAAATGCGTGCTCTGTTAAGAAAGTTCATCGCGCGAAAAATTGTGTTCAGCGACGAAGCTCATTTTTGGCTCAATGGGTACGTAAATAAGCAGAATTTTTGATTTTGGGGTGAATATCAGCCAGAAGCATTGCAAGAGCTACCAATGCATCCAGAAAAAGTCACAGTTTGGTGCGGTTTATGGGCTGGTGGCATCATCGTACCGTACTTCTTCAAAGATAATGCGAATTGTAACGTAACTGTGAATGGTGAGCGTTACCATGAGATGATATCCAACTTTTTGTTTGCCCAAAATGCAAGAGCTTGAATTGCATGACATGTGGTTTCAACAAGACGGTGCCACATGCCACACAGCACGCGCAACAATGGACTTATTGAGAGGCGAGTTCGGTGAACATTTTATTTCACGTTCGGGACCGGTCAATTGGCCGCTACATCGTGCGATTAAACGCATTTAGACTAGTTTTTGTGGGGCTATGTTAAAGCTCATGTCTATACAGACAAGCTTGCTTCAAAATTGGACCAAGCGGATGGACCATTTGAGGAGATTTTATGAATTTTTCTGAATTCTATGTTTTTTTTTTGAAAAACTTTCCTATAGCTTTTAAAAAATCACCCTATACTATGAAATTATTATAAATCAAAATTCTTTACCCAAAATAACACAATCTGTAAAATCTGGACTTTCCATCTTGGCTCTTATTTTACTGCTATTAAAAATTGTTCCATTATAAGCAGAACCAGGCCACCTTGCAACCACATCAGTAAACAGTAATTTATTGAATAATAGCTTTTTGTATTTCCTTAATATTTCCGCGTCGGACCCCTCTGAGAGAAACTTGGATTTCGTGTGAAATGAAACCATATTTTATCTTACCTGGAGACTAAATTTTAACACGTGTTCCTTCAACAGCACCAATGACAGAAGGAAAAGATTCTATGTATATCAAACAAATCCCTTTTAACCTGTGAAACTTCTGATGGTGTAGATGGAATTTTAATATATTTAACATGCAGCTTTGCAATTCCTTAGCAACTCTTCAAACTATTCTTGAAACAGTTGACATACATGCATCCCTCCAAAATCAGCAATACTTAAAAGATACCAATAGCTGGTTTATGGGTGCAATTAAATTATTTCTAGAAGACGCAAAATTTTGTTCAACGATTTGTTTTAAAAGTCATGTATCAAACCTGTTGTAAGGCCGTTCTAGATCATTCTCGATCTGTTCTAATACACAGATAGTCATATTTGTATTCAAACGAAATCTTTTGCAGAAGGCCAATTCATCAAAACTAAAAAAAGTACTGATTCCAATCGTAAACCTGAATGACGGGGGACACCTACTTCAATCAATTCAAGAACCTACTACCGTCGCACAGTGGCCCGTTTTGACTTTTTTGGTTGCAAAAATCATATCTCCTAAACAAATAAAGATATTGCTTTAATTTTTTTTTTATCTTGAAGGAAATTTCTAAGGCTATAAAAATTGTGACTTTCAAAAAAAACTGTTCACAGGGTGTTTCAGAAATTTGTGTTAAAATAAGAAGTTTTAGCAAAGGTCATAAACATAGCATAACACTTTTGTCTATTAGCTTGTTTTTAAATCAAGTCAAAACTATACATAGTTTTTGAAAAAAATTGTTTTAAAGTCAAAATTTGTGCAAAAAAAAGTTAAAAAAAGGTTTAAAGTGTAATTTTTCAAAACTTTCAGATTATCTACTATTTTTTTTTATAATTCATTGCTCTTATTTGTTTTTGATCAAAAACTGAAAACTAGATGACTTGATGTCTTCTAGTTCTTGAGAAAATTGAAAATTACCAAAACAAAATATTTTAATTAAATTACTTTTTCCTTGCTTAAGTATTAACGTAGTCTTATTTTGATAGTAATAATTGATATAATCTCAAATTTCGTCTTTTTCGTCAGTCCTATGGCGTCAGTCCTGTGTCAGGTAAATTGTTATTGTTCTTCATTTCTTCATCATTAGTACTTTTATGATGAATATTGTTAGATTTTGTTTATATTGTTTGTTGATTACTTTGAAATATTTAGTAAAACTATGTGAAAGTAGTAAAAGATAAGTGAATTACGTTACGTTAAATGTCAAAAGTCTGTTTTGAAAACTGATGTAGTATTTTCTCGTAGTATTACATAATAATTATAATTTTTAATTGTTACTAAGTGATTTTAAGTGATCATTATTAAATCATAAGAGATTTTTACTAATTTGTATTAAACTTTAACTGTGTATACTCGTTAGTCCTCTGGCAGTCAAATTCTGAAATTTTTAAATATCTTACCATGCAGGTAACTCAAAAAAGTGACTGGCCCGATTGGGAACAATATATTAATTAGATAAGCTATCATACACCCAAATTTATAGAAGTTTGATTTAAAAACTATCGTAAACAAAATATCCTCAAATGTTACCCAACTTTTGTAAAATCACCCATATGTATATGTACCTATGTATATTCATATTAACCTACTAACCTCCATTTGTGCATATGAATACCTATGTACATACATATATGTATGTAATTACTAATTACCTACCTAATATTTGCCTAAACAATATAGGTATGTAGGTACTTACCTATACTTATGTACATATGTGCAATTTTATACTTTGTAGTAAAGTATGATTCGTCCAGTATCCCTATTTTCAGAAAAAAAAAGAAATTTAAAAATAAACCTATCCCAACCCATATCAAACTAATGACGAAATTGAAGAAAAATTCACCGAAACTCACAAATCATCATCATGTCGAGTTACATGCAAGCACCAACATCAATTTCATTTTATGAATGAGAACGAAATTAAAAAAAAAAAACCTTCAAAATACATTTTCTGCAGCGAACGTGATTTGGCCTTGAATGCCACACTTTAACAGACATACGAGTATTTACCTACACAGTTGTTATTGTTGTTTTTTATTCTAAATAACAATATTCCGTTATCTTTCTCGACCATAACAAATTGTGAGTAAATTTCCCAAAAGCACCAAATCTGTCAAATTGGGTGTTGTATTTGATAGACTGATACAATAACTCGGCGTGCGATACTAGCGACTTATGAGCATTTGAAAAATAAGTGTCGCCATCTAGATCAGGATTTGCCCGGTGTCCCTTCTATTTGTAATTATTCAATGATAGTATCTTTTAAAATAGCTACCTAACATATAGATGTAGATTTTAGGTATACCTATTCCTTTTTTTGTGGCGACACAAACACATTATCCCATTTAACGCGTACATATTATTGTCTTTATCTATAAATATTTATATAGTTCGTTTTCAAAAAAGATCCCAAAAGGACTTTTTTAATCCCTTTTGAGGATATAAATTAGCATATACAAAAACCAAAATCATGAAAATGATATTCAAGCTACTTATAGTACTCACTGGATGCTCATAAGTCGCATGGTCGTTTGAGTAAATGTTCGGTGTCCACTTCTATTTGTAATTATTCAATGGTACTATGGTTTTCATATCCAAAGATATTTCTGATACTCTAACTTGTTCTTTTTTCTTTTTTCGCATTACTTAGTTTCAATCGTGTATTATAATATTAGATACTGAATTATTAGCTTGCTCTATCAATTTGTATTATTAGCTTGTAACTATTTTATAAGATATTGTATCTTACAGTTATTAAGTATTCACGAATAAATTAAAATGAAATGAAATTTTTCTATAGGATCTCTTGTTCGTATTTGCGACTCATTATACAGTTGTTCTGCAGTGTCACCTGGACTGAGCAATGGTGTCATCAAATATGGAATCGTCTTACAAACGAACAACGCTTGCAAATTATTGAATTTTATTATCAAAATGCGTGCTCTGTTAAGAAAGTTCATCGCGCGAAAAATTGTGTTCAGCGACGAAGCTCATTTTTGGCTCAATGGGTACGTAAATAAGCAGAATTTTTGATTTTGGGGTGAATATCAGCCAGAAGCATTGCAAGAGCTACCAATGCATCCAGAAAAAGTCACAGTTTGGTGCGGTTTATGGGCTGGTGGCATCATCGTACCGTACTTCTTCAAAGATAATGCGAATTGTAACGTAACTGTGAATGGTGAGCGTTACCATGAGATGATATCCAACTTTTTGTTTGCCCAAAATGCAAGAGCTTGAATTGCATGACATGTGGTTTCAACAAGACGGTGCCACATGCCACACAGCACGCGCAACAATGGACTTATTGAGAGGCGAGTTCGGTGAACATTTTATTTCACGTTCGGGACCGGTCAATTGGCCGCTACATCGTGCGATTAAACGCATTTAGACTAGTTTTTGTGGGGCTATGTTAAAGCTCATGTCTATACAGACAAGCTTGCTTCAAAATTGGACCAAGCGGATGGACCATTTGAGGAGATTTTATGAATTTTTCTGAATTCTATGTTTTTTTTTTGAAAAACTTTCCTATAGCTTTTAAAAAATCACCCTATACTATGAAATTATTATAAATCAAAATTCTTTACCCAAAATAACACAATCTGTAAAATCTGGACTTTCCATCTTGGCTCTTATTTTACTGCTATTAAAAATTGTTCCATTATAAGCAGAACCAGGCCACCTTGCAACCACATCAGTAAACAGTAATTTATTGAATAATAGCTTTTTGTATTTCCTTAATATTTCCGCGTCGGACCCCTCTGAGAGAAACTTGGATTTCGTGTGAAATGAAACCATATTTTATCTTACCTGGAGACTAAATTTTAACACGTGTTCCTTCAACAGCACCAATGACAGAAGGAAAAGATTCTATGTATATCAAACAAATCCCTTTTAACCTGTGAAACTTCTGATGGTGTAGATGGAATTTTAATATATTTAACATGCAGCTTTGCAATTCCTTAGCAACTCTTCAAACTATTCTTGAAACAGTTGACATACATGCATCCCTCCAAAATCAGCAATACTTAAAAGATACCAATAGCTGGTTTATGGGTGCAATTAAATTATTTCTAGAAGACGCAAAATTTTGTTCAACGATTTGTTTTAAAAGTCATGTATCAAACCTGTTGTAAGGCCGTTCTAGATCATTCTCGATCTGTTCTAATACACAGATAGTCATATTTGTATTCAAACGAAATCTTTTGCAGAAGGCCAATTCATCAAAACTAAAAAAAGTACTGATTCCAATCGTAAACCTGAATGACGGGGGACACCTACTTCAATCAATTCAAGAACCTACTACCGTGCGTCGTTTCTTAGTAAATTGTAACCTTCAAAGGAAGGTTTAAGTCTCTTATGTATGTAATCCTGTTTCAGATATGAAACTAGTTTGGGGTTTTATGTTATCCGTCCGAAGAATGAAATTCTTTTAAAATGCAAGATAAGGGAGTTTGTATTAATGGAGATTATAATAAGGTTTGCGTTTGAGCCCATTATGTACAAAACCATGGAAGCAACGCAGTCAAAATATGCAGACATCTTGCCTTCTTTACTTCTTTAATTTTTGATAGTTTGGCCAAAATTGCCTTATTTTGAACAAATGCTCTATGAAAGATATATAAATATACTTTTGACATCGTTAAAGAAGTCGTTCATGTTTTTAACAGAGGGCTGAATATTTTCAACAACTGAAGCTTGGTACACTTTTTCATTCATCGTAGGTTTGTTTACACTCCTGGCCATATCGGCAAAGGTCATATTTGTCGTAACATTGTTTACAATGTCATTCACTTCGATTCTTGTCTTATTAGCTAGAAAGCTTTGAGTTAATATTATTTTTGATCCCTATACTGCTTATATGTAACACTCACAGTTGGAAGAGTTTGCATCATGACCCTTTAAGTTACAGTTCTTTTGGGTGTCGTATCCCCCAAGAAAAAATCCCCGGTATATCCCCAAACAAATTTAAACCATTTTGATAATAAATGTAAGACAAATGGACAAAATCCCCAACTAAATAATTTATTTTGCCTATATCACTATGACGGCATGTACTTTTCAGTCTGACTTTAGTATTCATGAAGAATCATAGTATTCGTAGTGCTGGCTTAGTGATGTCTAAGTGTTGTTTGTAGTGCCGAGTGTTCCTTTTGTTTTGGATTAAAATTGAAATGGATGATGTATGTATAACTATTATAGGATCCGCCATCTAAAGTTTTTTTTTCAACTAGTGCTTATTTCGTGAATAATAACACTTAGTTAATGTCTGATTTCACACATAATTAGTTTTATCCTTCCGCTGAACGAATATGGTTGTGTATACGCTTGAACAACGCTTAGAGAACATGCCGATTTTGCCAAAAAAATCATCTTTTAAGATGAAGCTCATTTTGATCAGCAAAATTGTCGCATTTGGGGCACAGAAAACCCGCACGCACACATTAAAAAGCCGATACACCCAAAACGAGTCACTGTTTGGTGCGTATTTTTGTCCAGAGGCATAATTGGGCCATTTTTCCTCGAAAACGAGCAAGGAGTGGCCGTCACAGTCAATAGCGATCGTTATCGTCCCTGTTGAACGAATTTTTGTTCACAAAAATTGAAGAGGAGGATATTGGCAACATTTGGTTTCAACAGGACGGCGCTACGTGCCACACAGCCGAAAATACACTCGATGTTTTTATAGCATTTTCAAAAAACAAAGTTAATTTACACTATAGAAGGTAGAAGTACCTTCTTTTGTATTCATAAAACATTAAGAATTAACAGATGCTTTTCTTTCATTTTTCCTTTTCGTTATAATACGAGTATAAAACAATACGAGAAATCTTATTTTGTTCGCATTATTGTAGTACGTTTATTATGAATTATGACTATTTGTTTCATTTCCAATTTTGAAAAAAAAAAACAATTATTTCAATAAGCTTTACAAATGTTATAAGCATTGGTGTATTAAATCTTTGGATTGCATTTCATGCAATATAAATGAGATCTAAAATATCCAAAATATTTATGTTCAAGTTGTGAATCATGCGATTAAATTGACGTGAAAAAAAAGGGTTTTTAAAAAAGATTATTTAATTAAATGTTATTGTTGCTTCCAAAGTGGTGGTTATAATCCAATTGAACTCCTTTAAAGATAATTTGTGAAGACGAAGCTATGATCGATCGCCTTTGTTTACGTTAGCAAAATATTGTTTATGTTAGCAAAGTACTGTTTCTTGGAATCTTATTAAGACCAGACGATTGGCAAATGAACTCGATTATAAGTTGTCATCACTTTTGTTTCATTATTATTAGCCACGGTTGAGAGCTTGACATAACTTCTCCCTCCTTTAATTTAAAACTCTCCTGAGTTACGTATGTTGTACGTTTCATTTTTTTAATTTTAATATAAACATAAATGAATATAGCTATGATTGACAAAATTAATAATATTACAATGTATACATTTAACAAGATGTGATTTTTTGATTAAATTTCAATTCATTTATACGAGTACGTTCGATATTTTCTTTTGTTTCATTACTATATCATCAAAGTTAAGTTTTTCTATTGTATGATTTAGATTTATCTCGTAAGGAATAATAAATCTCTGTTCAAATATATCTTTTCTGTTACTGAATGTGGTATTTTGAAGATTTAATTTACAATTGTTAAAATTCAATAAAAAGTTTCCATTTAAATTTGTAATTCTTTCATCACAAGTACTGGTTAGAGTTAAATTTTGTACATTCTTAAGCAATAGCAAATCATTTTCTATTTCAACAATTTTCATTTTGGAATTCTTTGTTTTGGTACAAGTATTATTGTATATACAGTGTTGAAAAAAATAATAGAAACAAGTGTCTTCATCATTTTCGTTACACAATATTCTTTTAGCAATTAAGTCTTTCGTGATTTGTCTTTCTATATTTTAATCGTACCTAATAATGCTCTCATTTTTTTTTTTTTTTTTTTTTAAATTAATTTTTAATTAACCATAACTTACAACTAACTTACTGATCCCATACGGACACTCTGTTATTATTATTATATTTTGTATCAAGTAAGATATGCGATGTGTAGTACCCGTGGCATGATGGTTACTGCGTTGGACTATCAGTCGTTCTTTGACTTCCGCACAGAGAAGAAGTGATTTGCAGCTAAATTTAAATTAAAAAAAAGAAGAAGTGCATTTGTAGTGTTTGAGATTAAGGAAGCAGTGTACCCCTTTTTATTTAACTTATCGGTAGCCTAGTGGAGGTGGCGTCCGAAGACAGATTCAAGGGTCGTGGGTTCGAATCCCGTGCGGAGTGCACCAAAAATCTTGAAGCTTTTTTCACTATCGTGAAATCGTAGATTTTATAGATTGGAAAAAAAGCAAATGGATAACGAGAGGAAAGCAGGGGTATCGAAAGATACCTCTGCCAATACATCAGGTGATGTTACGATGGTGCCAGCAGTGGTACCGAAAACACCAGCAACAACATCTGGTCAGGCATCTGACCAGTCGATAGCTGCAACAACTAACCAAAAGAGGAAGCTGAAGAAGCATAGCCCAAACAAAGTGGGGAGAGCCAACTCCGCTTAGCGGCGCGATATGCGAAAAGAAATGAAGAGGGGTAAGGAAGGAATTACCACGGAAAGTGAATTCTCGGACTACGCCGAGTCTGCGAATACAGAATACATTTCCGAAGGTCGAAAGGGGCTCTACAGGTCTCCGAATAATAGGTTTTCAATCCTATCGGAGCCAGAGCCAGTGCTATCGACAAGGAAGGCGTTGAAGCTAGAGGTGGACCTCCAAGATGAGACAAAGCTTGTAAAGGCCCTGCAAGCCAAACAAGCAACCATCAGCCAATTCGAGGAAAACCTCAGAAAGCTCAATATGCATTTGCGCTGCGTTAAGTTTTTTTTTTTTATTTAATTAGTGAACACTAAAAGGGTTTTGTATACCTTTAATATGCCAAAGACACAGTGTGAGCATTAGGAAAAGAGGGAAGGGTTGGATAGGAGGTGTCGGTGTACATTGATTTTAAATTTCTGAACATTGCAATGACAGGAAAAGATAGAGCGTGGCAAGGCGTTCCACATTCGCGTAGTACGGCTAAAAAAGAATCTCTGTACTTCATAGTACGGCCGAAGTTGGGCTCAAGGGTAAACTGATGGGTATTCCTATAAGCGCGGGTATTACGGTTAAATTGTTTAAGGGGAGGAATGCAACTGGCTATTTCACTAGAACATAGTCCGTTAAAATAACGGTAAAAAAGGGTGAGGCAAGAAACCTTGCGTCGATGTTCGAGTGACGTAAACGAGTTGATTATGTTAATGTCACCAATCATTTTAAAAGCTCTTTTTTGAATACTGTCCAAGAGGCTTAAATAAGTTACTGGAGCACCAGCCCAGAGATGAGAGTTATATTCAAGTTTCGGACGTATATAGGTTTTGTATATTGTAGCCAGATCAGACGGAGAGAAAAATTTCTTGCAACGTCTCAAAAAACCTAGACATCTTGCGGCATTTTTGGCAACATCGCGTATGTGATCGCTCCACAAAAGGTGGTTGCTGATGCACATTCCGGGGATGTCGGGATTTTCCGTTTCGTTGATGCAAGTGCCACTCATAGATAGTATCAAAGAGGGTTTATATCGCTTTAACGATGCAAGACAGCATTGCGTTTTCGAAGCATTAAATTCCACACGATTTTTTATTTCCCATTGTACAATGCTGTGTAGGTCGGAATTTAATGAGCTAATCATATTTTGTCGTTGCAGTACCACATCCGAAGAAGAGGGTTGTGAGTCTGGAAACGAATATGAAAAGCTAAGAGTGCTATCGTCAGCGAAACAATGTATTGCATTAGAAGTAGCAGACAGGAGATCATTTATAAAAATGAGGAAGAAGGTCGGAGACAAAACGGAGCCCTGGGGCACACCAGCATTTATTTTATGGGTTTCAGAGTTGAATCCGTCCAAAACAACTTGTATTGAACGGTTCGAAAGAAAATTTCTAATCCAACGAAGAAGAGATTCATCGATACCGAAAGCACGCATTTTCGATAAGAGAGCAAGATGCCAGACTTTATCAAATGCCTTTGAAATATCAAGTGCAATAATCTTACTTTCTTCAAAACGATGTAAAGATTTGTTTCACTGTTCGGTGAGATGAACCATGAGATCACCATTGGACCTATTGCTACGAAAGCCGTATTGCCGGTCATTAAGAAGATTCCGTTCCTCAAAATATTTCTTAAGCTGATAATTAATCAGCGTTTCCATGACCTTAGAAAGAAGGGACGTTAGTGCTATCGGTCGGTAATTTGTGGGAGAAGAAGATTCGCCTTTTTTTGGGATTGGCTGAACAAATGCAGTTTTCCAACTACTCGGAACGAGCCCAGAAGAATAGGATAGATGGAAAAGCTTACGCAGTGGTTTTGCCAGCGTTGAAGAACACCTCTTCAGAATAATAGCGGGGATACCATCTGGGCCAGCGGATTTATGAATGTTGAGATCTTTAAGAACTCTTGCCCCAGTTCGAGTAAGAAAAAAGATTGGTCCCATAGAATCATTTACGCATTCAAGAACTGGGGGAGTCATGACACTATCTGGTAAGGTGGAATTTTCGGCGAACTGCCTAGCAAATAAGTTGGCTTTATCAATAGAGCTAACTAAAGGAGTGTCATTGACAACAAGCGTAGGAACCGAGGAAGAGGAAGAATTCCTCATATTTTTTACAAATGACCAAAAATTCTTACTGCCTTTGGGACATTGCAGTATTTTTCGCCGTAATTTTTGGTCATGTAAAAATTTAGTCCTTCAAATATAGGCGTTGCAGGCCTTCCTGGCTTGCTTAAACTTTTTCCGGGTTTTCCTCAGTTGGGTTGGCTTTAAAACATCGGAAGCTCACCTCTTTCTCCTTGATAACCTCTTTGCAGCTCGAATTAAACCATGATTTAACCTTGGGTTTAATACTTTTAACCCTATTCGGGATAAACGTTTCCCAGATGAATCATACTAGAAATCATATCTGCACTGGAGTCTACGTCGCTACCGAGGAAGCATAGCGACCAGTTAAAGATCCTGAAGAAATTATTGAGACCGTCCCAGTTGGCTTTCTCGTACTGCCAAACGGTTCTCTTTGGAGCTCTTTTTTTAACTGGATTTGTTTGACACAAGAAATTAGCAGATATGACACTGTGGTCCGATGTGCCTAGAGGCGGCAATACACTGATTGTGTATTTATCAGGATCAGAGGTGAGGAACAAGTCAAGTGTATTTTCTGCTCGGCCGTTAACGTCTGATATACGAGTAGGCTCATTGACAAGCTGAGTAAGATGGTTAAACTCAGCAAAAATCTCAGCACACATTCCTTCGGGCGTTGTCTGGCCCGAATGGCGAAGCCACGAAGAATTGTGAACATTGAAATCGCCCGTAATAACGATTTCAGTGTGAGGATACAGGGAGACAATAATTCTTTGTATGGAGTCAGACAGAGCATCAAATTCCTGAGAAGTTGAAACTCTGTCCAGGTTTGGGCTTCGATAAAGAAAACAATAGTGAATGATGTGTTTATTCACGGAAAGTTTTAACCACATGAAATTAAAAAGGGAGTTGGTACAATGACCGTATTGTGGTAAAAGTTGATATGCAACATCATTCCTTATATATATAGCGAGACCATGGTGTGAGAAGAATAATGGCACCAAGCAATACCCATGAATAAAAAATTCAGTAGGATCGGAATCTTCACCTACTTTGGTTTCACTCAATGCCAAAACAGCTAGTCTGTTAGAACTAATGTGGATGTATACAGACAGAAAATTCGATCTCAGCCCACGAACATTACTACATATAATCTACTCTAAAATTACCAGTCATTGCAATATAAAAAAATCCTAAAATCAAAACAAACGAACTTCTAAGTAAATTACTGTATAAGATTATTTAAAGGTCTTTTCAATACAACCTCACTACTAGTGTTATGCCTTTAGTAGTGACGTTGAATTGGTCCGGACCCTGACAATCAAAACAGTAATCTACAATCCATGTGTTATTGAATGAACCAACACATACACACCATTGAGCGAGCTTTCAAAAAGCTTAGACTAATGCATGCACCTGCTGAGTCACTCAACTGTACAAGAAAATGAAAGAAAGAGTGAAGGGAATGCACTTACTGTGTTCTGGTAGGTATTTTTTTATTGTTGCTTTTTTCCCTTTGTGTTGCTTTTTTTTTATATATTGCTGTTGTTTTTCACTGTTTTTTTTAATCATTATTATTTTCTGTTGTTTTAGTTTTATTGATTATATTTTTGTATCACTATTTTTTAGTTTTATTTTGATTCTATTTGAGTTTTTTTTGTTTTGTTTTAAATAAATTTAATTAACGAGACTGCGACGGGGACGGGGACGGGGACGGAAGACAAGACAACAATTAATACAAAACGCAGAACACGACGAGATGACATGAACCTCCCCACTCGAGCTTTCACTGACAACTCGAAGTGCTCCGAAACCCACATCAAGGGAGAATGTAAGCTGGCGAATGAGCGGGTTGAGGATTTAACCCAGCTCAAGTGTGTCCTTTGTGGAAACCAAGGGCACCCGGCTAGCTATAGGGGTTGCCCTAAGGTTCAACAAATGAAACAAAAACAGGCCAGTCGAAAAGCCGAAGTATGTCAAACAGTTCGACAGGTTCCAACACAAAAATTCGTGGATCCCAAATTTTCCTACGCCCAAATGGTGTCAGGGAATGAAAACACGAGACAGGCTCCACCAACGGTTGTCCCAAAGGCCCCCGTGCCTAAGGCACCAAAGGTGCAGCCTGACATTGTAGCCTTGTTGTTGAGCATTCAAAGTCAACTAACAGGGCTGCAAAGTCCGATAAAGGAGCAAGGCAAAAGGGTAGATCATCTCTACTCTTTGTTGCCTGGCCTGGCGCAATTTAGACCATAATGGGCGCGCTGCCGGAGACGCGCCTAAAAGTCCTAGCTGTGAATGTAAATTCACTGATTAGGATTGAACGAAGAGCCAACATGTTCCAATTGTTGAAAGACTACAGTCCCGATGTGTTTATGGCTAGCGAAACCAAGCTAAACCACAAACACATATTGACTCATAAAAAGTACAATATCGTAAGAAAAGACCGGCCCCACTGCACTCAAGGGGGCGGTGTCGCGCTCTTCATACGAAAAGGCATTAATTATAAAGTCGTATACAACAATGAATTGCGAAAGCTCAAGACGCTAGAAGTTTGCGTTGTATGCATCTCTCTCACTCAAGGGAAGCGGTTGTATATTATTGCGGCTTATGCGGCTGGAGCTCTGCAGGTTACTTTTTAGAGAACTAAAACTGAGCTTGGAAGAAAACTATTTAATCTTGGCCGGTGATTTGAATGCAAACCATGAAGATTGGGGAAATCAACATAGTAATCCCAGAGGTAACCATCTTTTTAATTTGATGAATCTTTACAGCGTTGAATATGGCGTCCAACTGCTGGCTGCTGAAAAGCCATCGTATCCAAGAAGCGGCTCCTTTCTGGATCTTTTGCTGTACTACACCAGACTGACAGTTACAGACAAAGTGGGTAATCACCCTCGAAACTGCTTACAGACAGTCGAGTACGACAGTGATCACTGCGGACTGCCTGCTGTAATGCAGATGCCGAACGAATGCGTGGAAGATGCGCTGGCCTCGTTTTACCAACGCCTTAGCGAGAGAACTTCGTTCGTGTGACATAGCCCCACCAAACAATAGAAACCTGACAAATACAGAAATTGACCAACATTTACAACAGATGGACGAAACAATAAAACAAACGATGGAACGGACAATACCAAAGTACAAAGAACGGGACCAAATGCGACTAAAGACGCACTACGTGGACACAAGAGTGGCTTACTGATAAGACTCAAAAACTTATACAGACGACTTACAGATCCACACGACTTGGAGGTTAGGACACTGAAGTCGTCAAAAGAAAATATCAATATGTTGATTAAGGAGAACTACAGGTTATCAATTAACAAGTACTGGGACCGCAAGATCCGCTCAGTTAATTTCAGTCACCCAAGTTTGTTTCCTAAAACCTAAATAGATTCAGGAAAAAGAACAATATTGATCTTCCGTGTCTGAAACTCCAAAGAACTGGAGAGAACAGAGACGTACTTATGACAGAGCAAATAGATCCAGAAGAAGCCATCTTTGACGATGACTTTTACATAATTGAAGATCCGAAGGAAGAGGTGGGAGCTGCTTTCCAGCAAGTGTACAAGGTAAATGTTAGCATTCGCCCAAACCACGACCTGGAAAACAGATCTCTACTTCATTACATTTACCTTCGAAATGAAATGACACAATGGCGATATAAGAATCGCGGTTTCATGCGGTTCATTGACGAATCCTTGGCAAATGCCATAATCCCGGAGCAATCGGGACAAAGCCCCTTGTTAGTTACGAAGATCGAGCTTCAGCTCATCTTCAACTCAATAAAAAACTAAAAGTCAGCAGGTGTCGATGGTATATCCAACGTTGTACTAAGACATTTAGCGATGGAGGCAATTGACATTTATACCACACTCATCAATAATGCACTGAATAATGCATATTATCCAGTGCATTGCAAGACCGCTGTGGTTCATCCTCTCCCGAAAAAGGGAAAGGATAACTTCAACCCGTCAAATCTTCGGTCGATAAGTCTTCTTCCGAGCATCAGCAATGTTTTCGAGAAGTTCATCAATAGGGCTCTGACTAAGTGGGCTGCGGACAACAAAATTATTCCGGATAAACAGTTCGGGTTCAAGGCGGGTCATGACACAATTCATGCTGCGTCTAAACTCGTTTCTGATATCCAATGGAATAAATCAAAACAACAATGCACAGGTACTGTTGGGGTTGATTTGGAAAAGGCCTTTGACACCGTATGGTAAGAGGGTCTTTACCTAAAACTGAGCAGGCTTGGCATAAGCAAACCATTGTTGTATATACTTTATGATATGCTTAACGGTAGAAAGTTTGTTGTCAAAAGTGGCAATGTAACTTCTACCACAACGTTCCAAATTAACAATTGTCTTCAACAGGGAAAGGTGAATTCGCCGATTCTCTTCAGCATTTACACCAGCGATCTGATAGGTAGTCTAACAAAGGCAATTGCGTAAGCCGACGATCTAATTGCGTACAGAACGGCCTGAAAGGTTGAGGTTATTAGAATTCTCTAGCAGCGTGATTTCGACAAGATTCAGCGATATTGCGACGACTGGAAACTGAAAATAAATGTCCAAAAGTCGGAGACAATTCTGTTCCGGACTCCGTTGGCTAGGGCCACGAGGGGTACGTGCAAAAATTGGCGCAAGATGGTCATCGCTGATCTTCACGGGTAGAGATTAACGAGCAAAAGTGTAGTGAAGTAGCTCGGTATCTGGTTAGATCAGTATTTATATTTTGACAGACATATAAATGCTGCTCTGACTAGGGCTAGAGGAGCCTTCGCTCTGACGAAACGGCTGTTTTTTAGCAGTCGGCTTGACCCCAGAGTGAAGGTAATTTGCTACATGGCCCTCATACGGCCGACGATCGTTTATGGTTGTCCTGTGTGGTTCAACGTTGCCCCTTCCCAGATGGAGAAGTTTCGGGTGTTCGAGCGGCAGTGTTTACGACGCTGTACCGCCTTATATCGAACAGCCGAATCTTCTTACGTGCATTACTATTCCAACGATGTCCTATACAACGGGGCTCGAATCAACAGAATTGACAATTTCGTGATAAAACTCGTTCGAGGTCACATTGCAAGAGCTATGTCTTCGACCAACAATTTAATTTTCGGGGCGTTCTATCCGAACGACGAGTATTTTGAAAGTGCACGCTTGAGCGGCTTCATTCCACCAGAGGCATTCCTCTTTTTAGATAGATGCGGTCTGATACAGGATAGATTGGCAGTTCCGTTAATCTACCACGTCAGACGACGAACCGTGGATAGGCGACTCCTGTACAATCGGGACGTCATGGCACAAGGCGGAGCAGAGCTCCTTCGGTTCAGTAGGGCTGTGTCCGAAAGGGACCGAACTGATAGGGTGAAGCAGGAGAGCCAGTTTTGGTGGCTTCAATCGGCACTTGATAGTGAGTAGTCGGGATGGGGTTTTAAGCCTTGGCCGGCTTACATACTTGTTTTATAGTTTTAGGGTTTAGATTTAAGTAGAATAGGCATGGTGGCACAAAAAAAAAAAAAAAAACATACAAAAAAAATACAAAAAAAACAAAAAAGAAAAATACAAAAAAATACAAAAAAAAACAAAAAATTAAAAAAAAAATCATGGAATAATCAAAAAAATAAAAATAAAAAAAAAAGACAAAATATGAAAAACAAAAAACCTTAGATAGTTAGATTTGCTGCTGTGGTTGTTCTAGTTTTAAGTAGTTTATAGGTAGAATAGGTAGTTTTAGTTAGCTTTAAGTTTTATATTAAGGACCTTATTTTAAGTAGTTTTTAAGTAAAAATAAAAAAGGATATTGACATTAGTTTTTGCTAAATTTTCTAATGAATACACAAATAAATAAAATGAATTGAAGTTAAATAGATCTTAGGGCCGAAAGGCATTAGCATTAAGTATTATTGTTTAACTTAGAGTGTCCGTATGGGACCAGTAAGTTAGTTGTAAGTTATAGATAATTAGGCTAGTTTTATGAATTTTTGTCTAGCTTTAAGATAGTCTTAAGAATGAATTAATAAAAATGAATTGGAAAAAAAAAAAAAAAAAAAAGTGCGTTGGACTGTCATGCAAGGGGTCTTGGGTTCAATCCCTGCCTGTGCCACTAACTTTTTTCACGGGTACTGCCTCTTGCGAGGAATTGACAAATCCTCCAAGAGTAATTCATGTCATGAAAAGTGCTTTCTCATATTAGCCGTTCGGATTCGGCATATGAACTGTAGGTCCACATCTTAAATTCAGTTATGCTAACATTAACTGAAGAGGAGGTGCCAATCAAATGTGAGTTCATGCAGGATAAAGACCCGAAGCACCCCTCAAAATTGGCTAACAAATACTTAGCACAAATCAAAATCAATATTATGGAATAGCCATCACAATCACCCGGCCAATTGTACACTTATTGGGCATATCAAAGCGAAGGATCGGAGATTGTAAAACTAAAAAGAAAGACGATTTGTGGTCGAAAATTCAACGGGAATGGTACTCCATACCCGTAGAGACATGTGACGAATTGGTGAATTCGATGGGGCGAACAGTGGAGGCAGTTACTAATAATAAAAGTGCCACTACAAAATACTCAAAGAATTTGAAATACTTTTACCATTAAGTTACTTTCTCGCTACAAAAAAAAAACTATTCTAATTTTGTTTCTATTATATTTTCCAGGAGGAAGCAACATAATAATCACAAGTCTATTTTTATCATTATTTCTCAATATAATATTTAAAAAAAAATTGTTGTATTTAAGCAATAAGTTATTAAAAATCTATCTGTGTAGTTTTTATTTTCCTACTCTTCACAAATACCTTTTTCTGTGTTAAAAAGAATGAACACGAAGCTTGTTTCTATTATTTTTTCCAACACTGTACATAAATTAGATTTTTAAAATTTCTTTCGTATATGTATGTAGTTCCATTTATTTTTACAATTTCTTCATCATTTATTATTAATTCTTCATAATACATATTTGTTAAGGATATTACTAAATATTTAATATTTTTTTTAGTGGTACCCGTGGCATGATGGTTAGTGCGTTGGACTGTCAGTCGTTCTTTGACTTCCGCACAGTGAAGAAGTAATTAAAAGCTAAATTTAAATTAAAAAAAAAAAAAAGAAGTGCATTTGTAGTGTTTGCGATTAAGAAGGCAGTGTGTCAGTTTTCATTTAACTAACCGACAGCCTAGTGGAGGTGGCGTCGGAACACAGCTCCAAGGGTCGTGGGTTCGAATCCCGTGCGGAGTGCACGAAAATTATTGCAGCTTTTTTCCATAATCGAGAAATTTCAGATTTTATTGATTTGGAAGAAAAGCAGATGGAGAAGGAGAGAAAAGCAGGGGTATCGAAAGATACCTCTGCCAACAAATCAGGCGATGTTGCGGTGGTTCCAGCAGCGGTACCGCAAACAACCGCAACAACATCAGGTCAGGCATCTGACCAGTCAACGGCCAGACCAAAAAGAAAATTAAAGAAACAAAGCCCAAATAAGGTTGAAAGAACCAATTCGGCTAAGAGGCAGGCGAACAAAAAAAAAAATGGAGAAGAGGGAAGGAATCACCACGGACAGTGAATTCTCAGACTACGTCGAGTCTGAGAAAACTGAATATATGTCCGAAGGTGGAGAGGGGCTCTTCAGGACACCGAATATAGACTTAATTCTATCGGAGCCAGAGCCAGTCCCGCAGACAAACAAGGCTGTGGAGGTAGCGGCGGACCTCCAAGATGAAAGAGAACTGGTGCAGGCCCTGCAAGTCAAACAGGCAGAGATCAGCCAGTACGAGCAAAGCCTCAATAAGCTCAAGGAGGAAATAGAGCCCCTCCTCAGTGCACTAAAGCTGAAACAAGAGGCGCGCCGACAGAAAGAGGCAGCCCAAAAACAACAGCTGCAAAAACAACAGCAGCAAAAACAACAGCAACAACAACCACAGCAGCAAAAACAACCACAACCCAAGCCCGCTTCCAAATACACAGGAGCGGTGCAAAATAAAAAGACGCCAGCAGCAGCGACAGGCCCAATTGCTGAGGGCCCATCGACTTCGGCTAAGGCAAAACAGCAGCAACAACAACAGCTACTACCAAGGCAGCAGGAGCAACAGAAACAGCAGCATCAGCAGAAGCAGCAGAAGCAGCAGCAGAAGCAGCAGCAACAGCAGCAACACCAGAAACAACCACAGCCCAAGAAGGAGAAGGTGCCACCGATAAGGACCCATAGAGTTGACCTGGACGACATAAAACAGGTATGTAAGTCGGCCACTAAGGGCAATTTTTTCATTAAAATCCTTAACGAAAAAGAAAAGAATTATTCGGTCCAGTGCTTCTCACTGGCCGAATACAACTTAGTAAAAGGGTTACTAAAAGAGGCCACAGCTGAGTTCTTCAGCTTTACGCCTAAAAGTGAAAAATTAAAGACGGTCCTACTGAAGGGCATAAGTTCCTGCACGGAACCGGAGGCGCTCTTAGCTGAGCTCCGCCAAAAAGCCATCGACGATCTCGATTTCATCGGGGTCAAGCCTTTCACTACGGTGAAGTCCAGGCGAGGGGGTTACAGGCTGCCAATGTTCCTCGTAACATTATCGCCCCAAAGTAGGCTTGAGAGTCTGAGGGAAATCAAATGCCTCGACTATCAAGCCATACACTGGGAGACATTAAAAAGGCACGACGACATTTTACAATGTACGAAGTGCCAGAGGTTCGGCCATGCCGGAGCCAACTGCAATATGCAGTTGCGCTGCGTCAGGTGCTCTGAAACCCACATTAAGGGAGAGTGTAAGCTGGGGAATGAGCGGGTTGAGGATTTGACCCAGCTCAAGTGTGTCCTTTGTGGAAACCAAGGGCACCCGGCTAGCTATAGGGGTTGCCCTAAGGTCCAACAAATCAAACAAAAACAGGCCAGTCAAAAAGCCGAAGAAAGTCGAACAGTTCGACAGGCTCCTACACAAAAATTCGTGGATCCCAAATTTTCCTACGCCCAAATGGTGTCAGGGAATGGGAACACGAGACAGGCTCCACCAACGGTTGCCCCAAAGGTCCCTGTGCCTAAGGCACCAGAGGTGCAGCCTGACATTGTAGCCTTGTTGTTGAACATTCAAGGTCAACTTACAGGACTGCAAAGTCAGATAAAGGAGCAAGGCAAAAGGGTAGATCATCTCTACTCTTTGTTGCCTGGCCTGGCGCAATATAGACCATAATGGGCGCGCTGCCGGAGACGCGCCTAAAAGTCCTAGCTGTGAATGTAAATTCACTGATTAGGATTGAACGAAGAGCCAATATGTTCCAATTGTTGAAAGACTACAGTCCCGATGTGTTTATGGCTAGCGAAACTAAGCTAAACCACAAACACAAATTGACTCATAAAAATTACAATATCGTAAGAAGAGACCGGCCCGACTCCACTCAAGGGGGCGGTGTCGCTCTCTTTATACGAAAAGGCATTAATTATAAAGTCATATACAACAATGAATTGCGAAAGCTCAAGACGCTAGAAGTTTGCGTTGTATGCATCTCTCTCACTCAAGGGAAGCGGATGTATATGATTGCGGCTTATGCGGCTGGAGCTCCGCAGGTTACTTACTTTGCTTCAGAACTCGAGATTCTTTTTAGGGAACTTAAACTGAGCTTGGAAGAAAACTATTTCATCTTGGCCGGTGATTTGAACGCAAAACATGAAGATTGGGGAAATCAACATAGTAATCCCAGAGGTAACCATCTTTTTAATTTGATGAATCTTTACAGCGTTGAATATGGCGTCGACCTGCTGGCTACTGAAAAGCCATCGTATCCAAGAACCGGCTCCTTTCTGGATCTTTTGCTGTACGACACCAGACTGACAGTTACAGACAAAGTGGGTAATCACCCTCGAAACTGCTTACAGACAGTCGAGTACGACAGTGATCACTGCGGACTGGCTGCTGTAATGCAGATTCCGAACGAACGCGTGGAGTTGGAGGAATACGTTGCAACGCATTCTTACAATTACAGTAAGATGCGCTGGCCTCGTTTCACCAACGCCCTAGCGAGAGAACTTCGTTCGAGTGACATAGCCCCAGCAAACAACAGAAACCTGACAAATACAGAAATTGACCAACATTTACAACAGATGAATGAAACAATAAAACGAACAATGGAACGGACAATACCAAAGTACAAAGAACGGGACCAAATGGACGCTTACAGAAACTCGACTATTGACTCACTACGTAAGCACAAGAGTGGCTTACTGACAAGACTCAAAAACTTGTACAGACGACTTACAGACCCACACGACTTGGAGGTTAGGACACTGAAGTCGTCAATAAAAAATGTCAATCTGTTGATTAAGGAGAACTACAGGTTATCAATTAACAAGTACTGGGACCGCAAGATCCGGTCAGTTAATTCCAGTGACCCTGGTATGTTCCCTAAAATCAACAAGATATTTAGGAAAAAGAACGACAATGACCTTCCGTGTCTGAAACTCCAAAGAACTGAAGAGAACAGAGACGTACTCATGACAGCGCAAATAGATCCAGAAGAAGCCATCTTTGACGATGACTTTTATATAATTGAAGATCCGAAGGAAAAAGTGGAGGCGGTGGGAGCTGCTTTCCAGCAAGTGTACAAGGTGAATGCTAGCACTCGCCCCAACCACGACCTGGAAAACAGAGCCCTACTTAATCATTTTTAGCTTCGAAATGATATGACACAATGGCGATCTGAGAACCGCGGTTTCATCCGGTTCAATGACGATTCCTTGGCAAATGCCATAATCGCCGAGCAAACGGGTCCAAGTCCCCTGTTAGTGACGAAGGTTGAGCTTCAGCTCATCTTCAACTCAATAAAAAATAAAAAGTCAGCAGGTGTCGATGGTATATCCAACGTTGTACTAAGACATTTACCGATGGAGGCAATTGACATTTACACCACACTCTTCAATAATGCACTGAATAATGCATATTATCCAGTGCATTGGAAGACCGCTGTGGTTCATCCTCTCCCGAAAAAGGGAAAGGACAACTCCAACCCGTCAAATCTTCGGTCGATAAGTCTTCTTCCGAGCATCAGCAAAGTTTTCGAAAAGATCATCAATAGGGCTCTGACTAAGTGGGCTGCGGACAACAAAATAATTCCGGATAAACAGTTCGGGTTCAAGGCGGGTCATGACACAATTCATGCTGCGTCTAAACTCGTTTCTGATATCCAATGGAATAAAACAAAACAACAATGCACAGGTGCTGTTCTGGTTGATTTGGAAAAGGCCTTTGACACCGTATGGTTAGAGGGTCTTTACCTAAAACTGAGCAGGCTTGGCATAAGCAAACCATTGTTGTATATGCTTTATGATATGCTTAACGGTAGAAAGTTTGTTGTCAAAAGTGGCAACGTAACTTCTACCACAACATTCCTAATTAAAAATGGTCTTCAACAGGGAGCGGTGAATTCGCCGATTCTCTTCAGCATTTACACCAGCGATCTGATAGGTAGTCTTACAAAGGCAATTGCGTATGCCGACGATCTAATTGCGTACAGAACGGCCCGAAAGGTTGAGGTTATTAGAATTCTCTTGCAGCGTGATTTCGACAAGATTCAGAAAATAAATGTCCAGAAGTCGGAGACAATTCTGTTCCGGACTCCGTTGGCTGGGGCCACGAGGGATACGTGCAAGAATTGGCGCAAGATGGTCATCGTTGATCTTCACGGGCAGCCATTAGCGAGCAAAAGTGTAGTGAAGTACCTCGGTATCTGGTTAGATCAGTATTTATATTTCGACAGACATATAAATGCTGCTCTGACCAGGGCCAGAGGAGCCTTCGCTCTGACGAAACGTCTGTTTTTTAGCAGTCGGCTTGACCCCAGAGTGAAGGTAATTTGCTACATGGCCCTCATACGGCCGATGATTGTTTATGGTTGTCCTGTGTGGTTCAACGTTGCCCCTTCCCAGATGGAGAAGTTTCGGGTGTTCGAGCGGCAGTGTTTACGACGCTGTACCGCCTTATATCGAACAGCCGAATCTTCTTACGTGCATTACTATTCCAACGATGTCCTATACAACGGGGCTCGAATCAACAGAATTGACAATTTCGTGATAAAACTCGTTCGAGGTCACATTGCAAGAGCTATGTCTTCGACCAACAATTTAATTTTCGGGGCGTTCTATCCGAACGACGAGTATTTTGAAAGTGCACGCTTGAGCGGCTTCATTCCACCAGAGGCATTCCTCTTTTTAGATAGATGCGGTCTGATACAGGATAGATTGGCAGTTCCGTTAATCTACCACGTCAGACGACGAACCGTGGATAGGCGACTCCTGTACAATCGGGACGTCATGGCACAAGGCGGAGCAGAGCTCCTTCGGTTCAGTAGGGCTGTGTCCGAACGGGACCGAACTGATAGGGTGAAGCAGGAGAACCAGTTTTGGTGGCTTCAATCGGCACTTGATAGTGGGTAGTCGGGATGGGGTTTAAAGCCTTGGCCGGCTTACATACTTGTTTTATAGTTTTAGGGTTTAGTTTTAAGTAGAATAGGCATGGTGGCATAAAAAAAAAACATACAAAAAAAAAATACAAAAAATACAAAACAGGAAAAATACAAAAAAAAAACAAAAAAAAAAAACAAAAAAAAAATTTTAAAAAAATATGGAATAATCAATATTAAAAAAAAATTAAAAAAAGACAAAATATGAAAAACAAAAAACGTTAGATAGTTAGATTTGCTGCTGTGGTTGTTCTAGTTTTAAGTAGTTTATAGGTAGAATAGGTAGTTTTAGTTAGCTTTAAGTTTTATATTAAGGACCTTATTTTAAGTAGTTTTTAAGTAAAATAAAAAAGGATATTGACATTAGTTTTTTCTAAATTTTCTAATGAAGACAAAAATAAATAAAATGAATTGATTAGGGCCGAAAGGCATTAGCATTAAGTATTATTGTTTAACTTAGAGTGTCCGTATGGGACCAGTAAGTTAGTTGTAAGTTATGGATAATTAGGCTAGTTTTATGAATTTTTGTCTAGCTTTAAGATAGCCTTAAGAATGAATTAATAAAAATGAATTTGAAAAAAAAAAAAAAAAAAAAAAGTGGCGTCGGAACACAGCTCCAAGGGTCGTGGGTTCGAATCCCGTGCGGAGCGCACGAAAAATATTGCAGCTTTTTTCCACAATCGAGAAATAGCAGATTTTATTGATTTGGAAGAAAAGCAGATGGAGAAGGAGAGAAAAGCAGGGGTATCGAAAGATACCTCTGCCAACACATCAGGTGATGTTACGGTGGTGCCAGCAGCGGTACCGAAAATAACATCAACAACATCTGGTCAGGCATCAGACCAGGGCATAGCGGCAGCAACAGCTAACAAAAAAAGGAAGCTGAAGAAGCATAGCCCAAACAAAGTGGAGAGGGCCAACTCCGCTAAGCGGCGGGATATGCGGAGAGAAATGGAAAGTGGTAAAGGAGGAATTACCACCGAGAGTGAGTTCTCAGACTACGCCGAGTCTGAGAAAACAGAGTATGTATCCGAAGGTGGAGAGGGGCTCTTCAGGCCTCCGAATATGGATTTAATCCTATCGGAGCCAGAGCCAGTCCCGCCGACAGGGAAGGCTTTGGAGGTAGAGGCGGACCTCCAAGAAGAAACGAAACTGGTTGAGGACCTGAAAGCCAAACAGGCAGCCATCAGCCAGTATGAGGAAAACCTGAAAAAGCTCAAGGAGGAAATAGAGCCCCTCCTCAGTAAGTTAAAGCTGAAGCAAGAGGCGCGCCGCCAACAAGAGGCGGCTCAACGGCAACAGCAACAAAAACAACAGATAGACAAAAACAAAAAAAAGCAAGAACAACCACAGCAGCAAAAACCACACAAGCAACAACGACAGTCCAAACCCGCTACCAAAATCACGGGAGCGGAGGAAAATGTGAAGGCCTCATTACCTGTGACAGGCCCAGTTGCTGAGGGCCCATCCACTTCGGTTAAGGCAAAACAGCAGCAACAACAACAACAGCTACAACAAAGGCAGCAGGAGCAGCAGAAACAGCAGCATCAGCAGAAGCAGAAGCAGCAACAACAGCCACAGAAGCAGCAGCAACAGCAGCAGAAACAGCAGCAGCAACACCAGAAACAACCACAGCCTGGAAAAGAAAAAATACCACCCATTAGGACACATAAAGTTGACCTGGACGACATAAAACAGGTATGTAAGTCGGCCACTAAGGGCAATTTTGTTATTAAAATATTAAATGAAAGAGAAAAGAACTATTCGGTCCAGTGCTTCTCACTGGCCGAATACAACTTAGTAAAAAGGTTACTAAAAGAGGCCACAGCTGAGTTCTTTAGCTACACGCCTAAAAGTGAAAAATTTCAGACGGTCCTTCTGAAGGGCATAAGTTCCTGCACGGAACCGGAGGCGCTCTTAGCTGAGCTCCGCGAAAAAGCCACTGATGATCTCGATTTTATCGGGGTCAAGCCTTTCACTACGGTGAAGTCCAGGCGAGGGGGTTATAGGCTGCCAATGTTCCTCGTAACATTATCGCCCCAAAGCAGTTTTGATAGTGTGAAGAAAATTAAATCCCTCGACTATCAAACTGTACACTGGGATAAATTAAAAAGGCACGACGACATTTTACAATGTACGAAGTGCCAGAGGTTCGGCCATGCCAAAGCCAACTGCAATATGCAGTTGCGCTGTGTCAGGTGCTCTGAAACCCACAACGAGGGAGAATGCAAGCTAGGGAATGAGCGGGTTGAGGATTTGACCCAGCTCAAGTGTGTCCTTTGTGGAAACCAAGGGCACCCGGCTAGCTATAGGGGTTGCCCTAAGGTCCAAGTAATGAAACAGAAACAGGCCAGTCAAAAAGCCGAAAGAAGTCGAACAGTTCGACAGGCTCCAATACAAAAATTCGTTGATCCCAAATTTTCCTACGCCCAAATGGTGTCAGGGAATGGGAATACGAGACAGGCTCCACCAACGGTTGCCCCAAAGGCCCCCGTGCCCAAGGCACCAGAGGTGCAGCCTGACATTGTAGCCTTGTTGTTGAGCATTCAAGGTCAACTTACAGGGCTGCAAAGTCAGATAAAGGAGCAAGGCAAAAGGGTAGATCATCTCTACTCTTTGTTGCCTGGCCTGGCGCAATTTAGACCATAATGGGCGCGCTGCCGGAGACGCGCCTAAAAGTCCTAGCTGTGAATGTAAATTCACTGATTAGGATTGAACGAAGAGCCAATATGTTCCAATTGTTGAAAGATTACAGTCCCGATGTGTTTATGGCTAGCGAAACTAAGCTAAACCACAAACACAAAGTGACTCATAAAAATTACAATATCGTAAGAAGAGACCGGCCCGACTCCACTCAAGGGGGTGGTGTCGCTCTCTTTATACGAAAAGGCATTAATTATAAAGTCATATACAACAATGAATTGCGAAAGCTCAAGACGCTAGAAGTTTGCGTTGTATGCATCTCTCTCACTCAAGGGAAGCGGATGTATATGATTGCGGCTTATGCGGCTGGAGCTCCGCAGGTTACTTACTTTGCTTCAGAACTCGAGATTCTTTTAAGGGAACTGAAACTGAGCTTGGAAGAAAACTATTTCATCTTGGCCGGTGATTTGAACGCAAAACATGAAGTTTGGGGAAATCAACATAGTAATCCCAGAGGTAACCATCTTTTTAATTTGATGAATCTTTACAGCGTTGAATATGGCGTCGACCTGCTGGCTACTGAAAAGCCATCGTATCCAAGAACCGGCTCCTTTCTGGATCTTTTGCTGTACGACACCAGACTGACAGTTACAGACAAAGTGGGTAATCACCCTCGAAACTGCTTACAGACAATCGAGTACGACAGTGATCACTGCGGACTGGCTGCTGTAATGCAGATTCCGAACGAACGCGTGGAGTTGGAGGAATACGTTGCAACGCATTCTTACAATTACAGTAAGATGCGCTGGCCTCGTTTCACCAACGCCCTAGCGAGAGAACTTCGTTCGAGTGACATAGCCCCACCAAACAACAGAAACCTGACAAATACAGAAATTGACCAACATTTACAACAGATGGACGAAACAATAAAACGAACGATGGAACGGACAATACCAAAGTACAAAGAACGGGACCAAATGGACGCTTACAGAAACGCGACTATTGACGCACTACGTAAGCACAAGAGTGGCTTACTGACAAGGCTCAAAAACTTGTACAGACGATTTACAGACCCACACGACTTGGAGGTTAGGACACTGAAGTCGTCAATAAAAAATGTCAATCTGTTGATTAAGGAGAACTACAGGTTATCAATTAACAAGTACTGGGACCGCAAGATCCGGTCAGTTAATTCCAGTGACCCTAGTATGTTCCCGAAAATCAACAAGATATTCAGGAAAAAGAACGACAATGACCTTCCGTGTCTGAAACTCCAAAGAACTGAAGAGAACAGAGACGTACTCATGACAGCGCAAATAGATCCAGAAGAAGCCATCTTTGACGATGGCTTTTATATAATTGAAGATCCGAAGGAAAAAGTGGAGGCAGTGGGAGCTGCTTTCCAGCAAGTGTACAAGGTGAATGTTAGCATTCGCACCAACCACGAC
Organism: Eupeodes latifasciatus; assembly: GCA_920104205.1. Classification (NCBI taxonomy): domain Eukaryota; kingdom Metazoa; phylum Arthropoda; class Insecta; order Diptera; family Syrphidae; genus Eupeodes; species Eupeodes latifasciatus. The sequence continues at coordinate 267,242,383 of OV049924.1, read as the reverse complement.
CTGGAAAACAGAGCCCTACTTAATCACTTTTACCTTCGAAATGATATAACACATTGGCGATCTGAGAACCGCGGTTTTATGCGGTTCGATGACGATTCCTTGGCAAATGCCATAATCGCCGAGCAAACGGGACCAAGTCCCCTGTTAGTGACGAAGGTTGAGCTTCAGCTCATCTTCAACTCAATAAAAAATAAAAAGTCAGCAGGTGTCGATGGTATATCCAACGTTGTACTAAGACATTTACCGATGGAGGCAATTGACATTTACACCACACTCTTCAATAATGCACTGAATAATGCATATTATCCAGTGCATTGGAAGACCGCTGTGGTTCATCCTCTCCCGAAAAAGGGAAAGGACAACTCCAACCCGTCAAATCTTCGGTCGATAAGTCTTCTTCCGAGCATCAGCAAAGTTTTCGAAAAAATCATTAATAGGGCTCTGACTAAGTGGGCTGCGGACAACAAAATAATTCCGGATAAACAGTTCGGGTTCAAGGCGGGTCATGACACAATTCATGCTGCGTCTAAGCTCGTTTCTGATATCCAATGGAATAAAACAAAACAACAATGCACTGGTGCTGTTCTCGTTGATTTGGAAAAGGCCTTTGACACCGTATGGTTAGAGGGTCTTTACCTAAAACTGAGCAGGCTTGGCATAAGCAAGCCATTGTTGTATATACTTTATGATATGCTTAACGGTAGAAAGTTTGTTGTCAAAAGTGGCAATGTAACTTCTACCACAACATTCTTAATTAAAAATGGTCTTCAACAGGGAGCGGTGAATTCGCCGATTCTCTTCAGCATTTATACCAGCGATCTGATAGGTAGTCTTACAAAGGCAATTGTGTACGCCGACGATCTTATTGCGTACAGAACGGCCCGAAAGATTGAGGTTATTAGAATTCTCTTGCAGCGTGATTTCGACAAGATTCAGCGATATTGCGACGACTGGAAACTGAAAATAAATGTCCAAAAGTCGGAGACAATTCTGTTCCGGACTCCGTTGGCTAGGGCCACGAGGGATACGTGCAAGAATTGGCGCAAGATGGTTATAGTTGATCTTCACGCGCAGCCATTAGCGAGCAAAAGTGTAGTGAAGTACCTCGGTATCTGGTTAGATCAGTATTTATATTTCGACAGACATATAAATGCTGCTCTGACCAGGGCCAGAGGAGCCTTCGCTCTGACGAAACGGCTGTTTTTTAGCAGTCGGCTTGACCCCAGAGTGAAGGTAATTTGCTACATGGCCCTCATACGGCCGATGATTGTTTATGGTTGTCCTGTGTGGTTCAACGTTGCCCCTTCCCAGATGGAAAAGTTTCGGGTGTTCGAGCGGCAGTGTTTACGACGCTGTACCGGCTTATATCGAACAGCCGAATCTTCTTACGTGCATTACTATTCCAACGAGGTCCTATACAACGGGGCTCGAATCAACAGAATTGACAATTTCGTGATAAAACTCGTTCGAGGTCACATTGCAAGAGCTATGTCTTCGACCAACAATTTAATTTTCGGGGCGTTCTATCCGAACGACGAGTATTTTGAAAGTGCACGCTTGAGCGGCTTCATTCCACCAGAGGCATTCCTCTTTTTAGATAGATGCGGTCTGATACAGGATAGATTGGCAGTTCCGTTAATCTACCACGTCAGACGACGAACCGTGGATAGGCGACTCCTGTACAATCGGGACGTCATGGCACAAGGCGGAGCAGAGCTCCTTCGGTTCAGTAGGGCTGTGTCCGAACGGGACCGGACTGATAGGGTGAAGCAGGAGAGCCAGTTTTGGTGGCTTCAATCGGCACTTGATAGTGAGTAGTCGGGATGGGGTTTTAAGCCTTGGCCGGCTTACATACTTGTTTTATAGTTTTAGGGTTTAGATTTAAGTAGAATAGGCATGGTGGCACAAAAAAAAACATACAAAAAAAAAATACAAAAAATACAAAACAGGAAAAATACAAAAAAATACAAAAGAAAAAAAATTTAAAAAAAAAACATGGAATAATCAAAAAAAAAAAATAAAAAAAAGACAAAATATGAAAAACAAAAAACGTTAGATAGTTAGATTTGCTGCTGTGGTTGTTCTAGTTTTAAGTAGTTTATAGGTAGAATAGGTAGTTTTAGTTAGCTTTAAGTTTTATATTAAGGACCTTATTTTAAGTAGTTTTTAAGTAAAATATAAAAGGATATTGACATTAGTTTTTTCTGAATTTTCTAATGAAGACAAAAAATAAATAAAATGAATTGAAGTTAAATAGGTCTTAGGGCCGAAAGGCATTAGCATTAAGTATTATTGTTTAACTTAGAGTGTCCGTATGGGACCAGTAAGTTAGTTGTAAGTTATGGATAATTAGGCTAGTTTTATGAATTTTTGTCTAGCTTTAAGATAGATTTAAGATTGAATTAATAAAAATGAATTTACAAAAAAAAAAAAAAAAGTGCGTTGGACTGTCATGCGAGAGGTCTTGGGTTCGATCCCTGCCTGTGACACCTAAAGTTTTTTTCAAGGGTACTGCCTCTTGCGAGGAATTAACAAATTCTCCAAGAGTACTTCTTGTCATGAAAAGTGCTTTCTCAATCTAGCCGTTCGGATTCGGCATATAAACTGTAGGTCCCCTCCATTCCTGCAATTACTCGCACACAGGAATGGTTGGGAGTTGTAAGTCACTAGGCCCTGGTTCTTTACCGACTGTTGCGCCACCTAATTTATTTAATTTATATTACTAAATATTTCCTTGTTTCTATTATTTCGTTCGGAATCTTAATTAAAAACCTATTTTTTCTTCTTCATATATAGCAGTTCCCATTTTTATATTCATACTAGCTGACCGACAAACGTTGTTTTGTCATATAACTAATTTCTAGAGAATATTTCGATAGAAATAAATAACTTATTGTAAGTGTGTAGGGATGTGGTATATAAGTGGGAGAGGTATAGATCACTGCAAACGGTGACAACATATTAAAATAACAAATCACCAAACATTTTTTTTTAATATTTATTTTAATATATTTACAATATTTTTTGTGATCCCATCTTTCGCCAATACAAACAAACTGGATGGTTTGCCCACTCGAGAGTACGCCACGTATAATTGTCCGTGTGAAAAACATGAAGTGCTCAGATCGTAGCCGCAGACATACATCGTTTGGCTTTGAGGCTTATTGATAGTCATTGCAAATGCCAATCTAATTGGAAATTGAATTGAATATGCACATCTGTGGGTATAATACGGATTTGCGGTAATAATATATATTTCACCTCGGAATTTGCCATTTAGAATTATGGCTTTGATAACATTTTTCATTAATTTTTTAATTACTAATCGCGTGCCGTTGCACAACCGCGGTGGGTTCAAATTACGAAGCAAAATTACCGGAGATCCAACCTTCAGTTGTAAATTATGCGGTGGCATCCCTAGTAAATCCAATGAGTTCAAAAACTCATTTTAAAAATTAACAGCTTCAGAAGAATCACAAACTGTATCAATAGATTTGTATGACACCAAGTCTCCTGGTAACAAATGTTGTATCTTGAGATTTAATTAGTTGACATCCACATTTTTTGCTGCTAAAATTGCTCTCTCTGCCAGCCACTTATGATTTGTATATTGTCTGTGTACATCGGGAAATATCTGGTCAATGAAAGCATCTTGTGAATCAATAATCTTGCAGAAATCGACCGGTAATTTTTATGCAGTTTCATCTGTAGTAACTTTTCCGTCGTCTATATCTAACAGTTGTTTTGAGTATGTTTCAAAGGATGGATCTTGAAGCATTTGAAAACGCATATTTACTTTCAGTTGTACTCTTTCAACATAACGCCACAGTGGTGATGATTTTAAGCACGCGTTGATCTCGCCGCCAAATAGTCTGTCATTGTTTTGTACATCTTTCAATGTCCTGTTCAAAGCCTGAAGCGAATGTGACCATGAATGATTGTTTTTTTATATTGCAACCCGGTTGGGTTATTTTGAATATTTTATGGCAGTTTAAATACCAAATGAGCTGTTCTGCCTCAAACCAATAAAGTTGCCGCAATACCAGAAGATGCAACTGCCAAAGCGATACCATTATTTGATCGTATTTTAGCAAGAATTAACGAAATAAGGAATGTTTTTCCAGTTCCACCTGATGCATCCAGAAAAAAGAATCCACCATCAAAAATGGTTTTTTGTTCTTCATTCATTAGTGGGACCTTGCGAACAACAATCGCTGCCATTTCTACAATATTGTATTTTAGTTAACGATTCAATTCAATGTCTATTAAATCAGATGCATTTCTATTTGGTGAATGCATACCGAAATGAGTGGTAAGTTGGCAATGATAACGCAAAGATCCTCAATAGCAATCAAAGCTTCATTGTACATAGCGTCACTGAAAACTATTGTAAGATCGTTGCACCGTGTACGATGTTGATGCAATTAAACAATAGCACTTAGGAATATAAAAAATAGATACAAACCTATTCTCAGACCTACCGAATGAATATGCAAAATTTCATTGAAATTGGTTAAGCCTTTTCGGAGGAGTATGGCCATTAACACTGTGACAGGAGAATTTTATATATTAGATTTAGTTATTTCTCCTTTATTTAAAATATTATTTCCCATTATACCTTTTCTACTAGAAGCTATATAATTTTGAATATGTTCAACATTGTCTTTAATAATTTATATTTTTAATAATGATTCTAAGTACATTATTTTATTGTTGAATTTAACTGTTTCCATTTTAATATTTTTAAACTGGTATAATATTTTAAATATATCTTTTTCAATCGTTTGTTTTAATGTCAAAAAAGTTTGATTAAAACTATCATTAATGAATATTTGTTTGTTACTTTGGGCTATTAAGTTATGATTATTTTCATCGATGATTTTTAAATGTTTCTCAATGTTTTCCCTTTCATCGTCATCCATAGGACCATAGTACCGTATAACCATTTAAACCCTGTCCCTATTGCATTTCCTCTTTTGTGACTATGTGAAATAATAGTGTATATTTTATATTTTAGTGAATCTAATTCGTTTATTAAAATTTCTTCTCCGTTTTCAACTTGTATATCCGAAATATTCTCTTCTAAACATGAAATAATTTTAAGAATTTCTACTGGGTTTATTATGTGTAAAATAACATCATATCTATTTACTATGTTGACATTACCTACAATAATTGCGTATCAATTTTTTCTATCGTCAACGTTGCGTCAGTTGTCAGTGATAGGAATATAAGTAGTATCCATTTTATCTGAAAATGTATTCGGTCTTTTTATATTTATTTGAAGGATGTATATTTTCAAGTTTAAGTTTTCTATATCTAGCTTCTTGTTTATGTTTAGGGCTTTTTTAATTTTTGACCCTTCTTCTCTTTCTTCATTATATTCTTCTCTATCCCTATTAAGTTTATAAAGAGCCTTTTCTTTCATATTTTTCATATTTAGAACAACTTTTTCTTTATCTACTCTTCCTTCTAAAACTTCTATTGGTTTGAATTTAATTGCTGAGTGTATTGACTTCTTGTACCATTCTTCACATTTATATATTTTTTCATTTATTGTTAGTTCCAATTTTTCTGTAGGGAGAACCCGGATGTTCAAATGGTAGACATGTGCATTCAAGAGGACACAAGCGTCCACAGGTTTTTCTCAAAACCCACCTCTGTCTATCAACTCCTACTCTCACCTCCCCGCGGTGAACATCGGGTGCCTAGTACCTCAACTGGAGATTGGGTTCTAACCCCAGTGGAAAGTTGTTGGGGGCAGCAAACGAGAGAGGGGGGGAGAGGTGTTTCCATTAAGGCACCTCTCCTTATCCAGACGGCAGCGGACGAATTCTCGAGATAGAATCAACGGTGGGGTCTACAGTTCCAGTAAGGTTGAACTACTTAGTGAACACCTTATAGGGCTTCTACGACTTATTCGGAGCCCAGGCCTATAAGGAGCGGTTTATCCGGCTCCCTGTCCTTGGAGTTATACTAAGGATCTGGCCCTACAGGTTGGGGGTTGTGCCGTCGGAGTGACTTCCTGACCTCGTAAAAAAATACCTTAGTTGCGAAACACCAACAAGCCTCGGATACGGACGGATTCACTGTTGACAACCCAAGCAAACGAAATAAGGGAAGATACTCGTAGCTATATCTAAACTGAAGTCAAACAAAGCTGCTGGGCTGACGGCATCGCTGCCGAACTATTCAAAGCAGCAGGCGATGACTTGGTAGGGAGCATGCACCAACTCATCTGCAAAATATGGTCGGAAGAAAGCATGCCCGATGAGTGGAATTTCAGCATAGTGTGCCCGATACATAAGAAAGGAGACCCTCTAAATTGCGCCAACTACAGAGGAATCAGTCTCCTTAACATTGCATATAAGATCCTCTCTGCCGTGTTATCTGAACGTCTCAAGCCGTTCGTCAACAACCTGATAGGTCCTTATCAGTGTGGCTTCAGACTAGGAAAGTGCACTATCGACCAAATATTCACACTACGGCAGATCTTCTAAAAACCCAGGAGCTTCAAATCGATACCCACCATCTCTTTATCGGTTTTAAAGCCGCGTATGACAGTATCTATAGGGAAGAGCTCTGTCTAGTTTTGGCATCCCTGTCAAACTTATCCGTTTGTGCAGAATGACGATGGAGAATGCACGCTGCTCTATCAAGGTCGGAAAAGATCTCACCGATGCATTTGATGTCAAAAAAGGTTTTAGACAAGGTGATGCACTGTCATGCGACTTCTTCAACATCGTTCTGGAAAGAATTGTGCAAAACTCAACCGTCAACACTACAGGCACAATCTTCCAAAGGTCCATCCAATTACTCGGATACGCAGACGATATTGACATAATTGGAAGATTAAAGCGTGATGTCAGTGGAGCGTTTTTGAGCATTGCGACGGAAGCGAAGAAGATGGGTTTAGTGGTCAATGAGGGCAAGACCAAGTATATGCTGTCATCAAAAAAGGACATTCAACAACGACGTCTTGGATAAAACGTCACCATGGACAGCTATAACTTTGAGGTAGTTAAGGACTTTGTCTACCTAGGCACCGCTATTAACACAGACAACGATACCAGCGCTGAAATCAAACGAAGAATAACTCTTGCATATCGCTGCTTCTTTGGACTTAGAAGGCAATTGAGTAGTAAAGTCCTCTCTCGAAAATCTAAAATCACCATCTACAAGACACTCATCATCCCGGTTCTCATTTATGGCGCTGAGGCCTGGACCCTGTCAAAGAAAAATGAGAGCGTCTTAGGATGCTTCGAGAGAAAAATTCTTCGGGTGATTTTTGGTCCCGTACGCATAGATGGAGAATGGAGGAGAAGATATAACGACGAACTGTACGGTCTGTACAGCGACACTGACCTAGTTAACAGAATTAAAGTCCAACGGCTTAGATGGCTAGGTCATGTAGAGCGAATGGACATCAACGCTCCAGCTCGGAAGGTCTTCGAATCCAATCCCGAGGGACGGCGCAGTAGAGGAAGACCGCGACTCAGGTGGCGCACGCTGGTGGGTGAAGACCTCAACCAACTTGGCGTGCGAAACTGGAGACAGCTAGCTAGGACCGAGCTGGCTGGAGACGCATGTTGGTTGAGGCCCAGGTCCGCTCCGGACTGTAGCGCCACCTTAAGTAAGTAAGAACTCGTATTTTCTCACTAATGGTGTTATGCAATCCCTCTATATGGGAATTCATTTTGTGGCTATTTGGTTTAGTAAAATGAACTTCAATATTTTCCTGTCTCAAAAAGCCTTTAACATTTATATTTTGGAATTCGTTATCCAAAATGAATTTACTGGGTTTGCCTTTATTAATAAAAAAGTATAATCGCAATTTTTCTTTAATAGTAATGCTATGCCAGTCTTCTAAATGAAATATTATCCAATGCTTGGAGAATTTATGTATCTATGAAAGTAAAGAAGTTGTTTTTAGTATTAGTATAAATATCTGCATGTACTACTTGATTGCAGTCAGTTGGAGTTTCTGTGTGTTCAAACTTTTGTTTAATTGGGTTTCTATCATATTTAGCTTAATTGCATGTATCACAATAATGTATGTACTTTTGAATGAGCTCTTTTAAGTTTCTAAAATATATTAAATTCTTAAGACCAGCATAAATTTCGTTTATGCCTGCATGACCCGTCTCAAGTTTATGATATTTTGCTATTTGTTTATGAGTGTCATCTTCATTTTTTCATATTTTGCGCATGATACGTACATTTGATACATTTTATTTGGTCTTCATTAAATAATTCAATAAGTTTTAATTGAACTAAGTTTTATTCGTCATCTGTAAGTTCCGAATAGATACCTATTTTGCCTTTTCTTTTAATAAACCTCTTAAATATGTCTTCAAGTCTTTTTTCTATAATGTCTTCGGAGTTTATAGATTAGATAGATTAGATTAGATTAATTATTTATTATACAAAAAATGGTTTACAAATTTCATTTCTTAAGAATAAGAGCATGGCTTTTCTGCCGTCTGCCTGATGTGAAATTTCGTTACAATTTTTAATATGAAGTGAACAATACAAAATGAAAATTTGCTAATAATATAGTATGTATAAGTATTCTAAAATGGGTTATAATTCTTATTTAATTGAAAGTTAAGGTTGTGAGAAAAAAGATACATTTGTATGTTTATTGTTATTAATTGTACACTAGATTTTGATAGCGTTAACTCAATTTTAATATGATTTGAAACACAAAATGTTGCCATTTAAGACATATTATATGATTTTCAACTACATGAGCATGAACTTTAGGCCCTTACAGACGGATCTTGACTGACCCGCATGATCGTTTGACAAGATTCTAAAATCCGACAACGAACTTGTAATAAATCCAAAAAAAAATACAAAGTAAAACCGTCCCTAGCACCCGTTTCTTCGCCCATCCTTTTTAAGTTTCAAAACCCAATTTTCATGCAAAATATGAATATGACAAGGATTCCTACGGTTGGAATTAAGTGCGTTCGCCCCTAATAACTTCTTTCGGTGAATTAGAACTATTGTCCTGTCGTCAGGGATATGATTTTAAATAAAGTAAAGGTGTGACATAAGTGTCATTCCTTGCTTGGCAAAATCCTCATTCAAACCCTCCAAGTGGGTGCCAGGCGGGCAATGATCACCACAGTAGTCCTGTGCGTTTTTGGCAGGATGGTGATTAGCTAAGGTTGAGTTGGGTCGCCGAATTGTTGTAACTCCTCAATAGTGCAACGTTCGGAAACCCAATTCAATCATAGTTTAGAGGTTCCTAATTTCAGTGGTGGTGTGAGCGTACTTTGTACGAAAACCGTGCCGAAGAATGAAAGGCTGGGGGATAAACCAGCCACTAACGAGCTCTTTCGGATGCTGTGGCAAGGTCCGTCATATTTCTGCCTTACCCCGGAAATAGACTCTGCCGGGGCCGACCGTCTTTCCGCATTACTCGTGGGAATAAAATGAAAAAAACAATATCGAACAGAAAAATAGTAAAACAAAAAAATCGCGCCATGGCTGCCAATGCGGTCACATCTCCTGAAAAGGCTGTCGAGCCAACTCAGGGGTGTGAACGGGTTGTCAACCCTGTGGTTGCCACTAGTAGCGGGAGTTTTTCTCCCTCTACTAGCCGTAACCTTTGACGCTCGGCTGTCCCAAGGGCGGCAATTCCACACTCCACCCCTTCCCCGCTCCTGCTAGGACGTTGCAAGCGACCCCAAGAAGGGACACCCCATCCGGAGAGACAAAATCTGCGACATGTGGAATTGACTCGAAGCGGGAGGGCACACCGATAGGGAATCACTGGCTCCACTGGCCGCGACCAAATGCGTGATTAGGTATGGTTTCGACGATATCGTGATGCGCATCTAGAAAAAAGACGAAGATTCGCTTAACACGCCCCCCACAGAAGCCCCTTCAGCGGAAGGAAACGCTTCACTACCCCCAATAATGGAAGTCGATGCAACACCACAAGTGGAACCATCGACCTCCACAGCCCCAAACAAGCCATCCGACGTGGAGGCTAAACCTATAGTCGACAGCAACTCCGACATGGACACTGAAGACGCCACCTTAGGCATCACTCTGAGTGAGGAAGACCTACTTCATTCCTCCTCAGACGATGAAAACGCCGATAAAACAGTGGTGGAGGTTAATCTGACTAAAAGTAGCAATGCTGCGATTAGTACAGATTAATCTCCATCACGCCATCATGGCCGCAAACAACCTGGTACTCCGATTGCACAGGAACAAGGAAGACATCGTCTTGATACAGGAGCCGTGGGTCTCAAACTCCATCATCAGAGGCCTCAGGACTCCTGGCTATAAACTACTGTATGCATCGGAGAAAGGTGAACCAAGGTCATGCATGTTAGTAAAAAATGACTTAAATGTATTTTTACTCCCCAATTACAGCGACAAGGACACCACCACCGCTGTCTTAACAACGGATAAAGCCACCTACTGGCTCATATCCTCTTATCTTGGCCACGACAGCCCAATTCCAGGTGACACCTTGAGCAAGGCAATTGCGGAATCGCAATCGAAAAAGTTGGTCTCCTAATTGGTTCAGACGCTAACGCCCATCACACGGTATGGGGTAGCTCTGATATAAATGAGAGAGGTGAGTCCTTATTTGATTACTTACTAAGCACTAACCTACTCACAAGTAATATTGGTAATGAACCCACTTTTGTAACCAAGAATAGGAAAGAGGTACCTGATATTACACTTACCTCTGACTCGATCCACAATCTGATTTCAAACTGGCATGTCTCAAAAGAGAATTCCTTCCCTGACCACAAATACATTCAGTTTGAGCTCAAAGATGTGACAAATATATCTACGGGTTTTCGCAATCACCGTAATACAAACTGGGAACGATAAAGGGAGGTACTAGCACAACTACTTGATCACAACCTTCTTAAAAGCTCCTCCAGTAAAGATGAACTAGACCTTTCTGTGAATCATCTCACCGAAGCCTTCAATGAATCAATGAGAACTTCATGCCCTGTAACCATTTTAAAGGGTACAAAGAAACCTCATTGGTGGCGTAAAGAACTAGAACCATTCAGAAAGAGCTGTCGCAAACTCTTCAATAGATCTAAGTACACTAGATCTCCTTCTGACTGGGACTTATACAAACAAGCTCTAAAGCAATATAAAAAGAATTAAGGAAGAGTAAGAGGTCTTCTTGGAGAAACTTCTGTGGTAAAATAGAAAATACTTCAGAAGCCTCAAGACTCAGGAAAATTCTCTCAAAAAGTCCAACAATACCCAGTGCTTTAAAGACAGAAGCAGGCACGTGGACTATCACAGATGAAGAATCTCTTAATCTGTTATTAGACACCCACTTTCCAGGTAGCTCTAACATACTTAACGACTCAATATCGGAGTCTCAAGCTTCTACAAGAGATTTTGTTGATCTAATAACGCGGGAAAAACTGCAATGGGCCATAGATAGCTTTGATCCATACAAATCCCCAGGACCAGACGGAATCAATCCGGGCGAACTACAAAAATGCTCAGACATGATCATTCCACCATTGGAAATCATTCTGACAAACTGTTTAAGGTTGAGATATATTCCCAAAGCCTGGAGAATGGCAAAAGTAGTCTTCATTCCAAAAGCGGGGAAACCCTCCAACGTTAACCCTAAAGATCTACGACCAATCAGCCTATCATCCTTCCTTCTTAAAACCTTGGAAAGATTGATTGAAATTTACATCAGACATAACTTAAAACCATGTCTCATTTCCACAGCGCAACATGCTTACTCTAAGGGAAAATCAGTAGAAACAGCACTTCATTCGCTTGTATGTAGTATTGATTATTCCCTAAAATACAAAGAATATAACCTAGTAGCTTTCCTAGATATTGAAGGAGCTTTCAACAACGTCAGTTACCAGACGATCACGACAGCAATGGATATGCTGAAATTAGAGAAATCACTCATAGATCTTATTAGTCTCATGCTCAAAAGCAGGACAATAACTTCTAGCATGAGAAGTTTTACTACCACCAGATCGGTGAATCGAGGTACCCCCCAAGGTGGGTTCCTTTCGCCTCTCTTATGGAACATGGTAGTAAACGACCTACTAACATCATTGGAAGAAGAGGGTTTCAGGGTGATTGCCTATGCTGACGACGTTGCAATATCTGTATCTGGGAAACACCCCCAAGTTCTCTCGGAACTCCTACAAAATGCCTTGAATAGGCTAACAAAATGGGCTAAGCAATGTGGCTTGGAATTCAATCCACATAAAACAGAACTAGTACTCTTTTCGAGAAGGTACAAAATTCCTCAGATCAGCCCACCTAAGATTAAAGGAATACCATTAAGGTTTTCCGACCAAGCTAAATATTTAGGCCTCATTTTAGACAAAAAACTAAATTGGAAGGCAAATGTTGATGAAAGAGTAAAAAAGGCTACTGTAGCGCTTTTTACTTGTAAAAAGGCCATAGGATCAAAATGGGGCTTCTCCCCAAAAATAACCCACTGGCTACACACTTCGGTAATCAGACCGATACTCATTTATGGAGTTGTCGTATGGTGGACCGCACTGGACAAGATGGTAAATCTAAATAAGTTCATCAAAGTCCAGCGGTCAGCAGGTATGTGCATCACAGGAGCACTTCGCTCAACACCAACCGCAGCCCTGGAAGTGATTTTAAACCTAACACCTCTTGACATCTTCTCCAAAATGGTGGCAGCCAACTCATGTGTGAGGCTTAGAGCCACCTCTCAATGGAACAGTAACAATACTGGACATACTATCATTCTAGACAATTTCAGATCTATCCCAGATCGCTTAGACTATACCACCCCAAAAATGGTACTCGGTAAAAGCTTCCATGTGTCCATCTCTTCAAGATCCTCCTGGGAAGAAGAGGGACCCTTGGAAGACAATGCGGTACACTTCTATACAGACGGTTCAAAGACCGATTACGGAGTTGGAAGTGGTATCTATTCGGAACAACTGAATCTCAGTCTATCATACAGACTTCCCAATCAATGTAGTGTATTCCAGGCAGAAGTAATGGCGATTAAAGAGGCACTATCCTGGCTCAAAGAAAACGTTATATCTTGCAAGGATATACGAATCTTCTCGGACAGCCAAGCCGCTCTTAAATCTCTCGCGTCTGTCTCCACAAACTCTCAAGTAGTCCACGATTGTCGATCATCTCTGAATGAGATGACAGAACAGTTTAATATTCACCTCATTTGGGTGCCGGGCCACAGAGACATTCCGGAAAATTTCAAGGCCGATGAGCTCGCCAAAAACGGAACACTTCTGCCTAATGTTAGACAAAAACATAACATAGGAACACCACTTGCTACATGCAAATATCTTCTCAAACAATATTCTCTAGAAGCAACAAATGCTAGATGGTCACAGGGTACCACCTGCCTAGCAACCAAGCAAATATGGCCAAGCATAGACTTAAAACGGTCAAAAGGCTTGATATCCCTGAGAAGACAAAATATAAGCTCTACAATTGGAGTAATAACAGGACACTGCCTCATAGGAAGACATGCTCTGAGGCTAGGGGTCTACACAAATGACTTCTGTAGAAGCTGCATGGACGAGGAGGAAGAGGAAACAGTCCAACACCTTCTATGTACATGTCCAGCACTCTCCATTAGAAGGAATAACTTTCTCGGTAATCCCTTCTTCGATAATACCAGTGAACTGGCAGCGATTGACACAAAATGTCTCTCTAACTTTATTAAAAGTACAAAATGGTTTGTTTAAGTTCATTACTCTCCCATGAGTAACCTCATTAGTGGTATCACAATGGACCCTTGAGGTCTAAGTGAGTCAATGACATCTGGACAGCCACTCCAACCTAACCTAACCTAAGTGTCATTCCTTGTCTGATTTTTTTTAATTCGTCGGGACGATACATAAAAATAGGAATACATTTCAAAATTTTTTGCACGACCCCGTATGGAAACAATTTAATTCATTTTCGAATTCGTTTTGTGGTCCTTTGTAAAGCCTAATACGCTGCTGATGCGAAACGAAATTTTTCGGCGTTCTCCAAGTGCAGAGCGAAATTAAAACGAAAACCACAGCGGACAAATATTTGTGGAGAGTTCTGTCTGGAAGTTGAATTTCACTGCTTGTCTTCATCACTTCTTGCACATCACCAATAACATCCTGAGTTTCCGATTCAGAAATGCAATGTTGGAACACATTAGACAAATCCATTTTATTTTAAATTTTAAATCAAATATAAATCAAAGTCAAAACACCGAAAGTCACGAGTAAACAATTTTTTTTTTTCAATACAAAAATTAAGGGAGCGGTACGATTGATCGCAAACTAAAATCTCTTATAACGAAATCTCGCATTTTTAAAAATTTCACGCAAAACAAAATTTCGCATTTTTAAAATCTTACATAAGAAAATCTCGCATTTTCAAAATCCCGCAAACCAAAATTTCGCATTTTTAAAAAAATCTCGCTTCTGCATACAAATCTCGCTATAACAAAATCTCGCATTGTAAAAGTCGAAAAATTCGATCGAATTAAATCCTTTTAATCCTTAATCCAGTTGATCTTGAACACTATGAACAATTGATATAGAAGTCTAATATGCATATAACAAACTTTTCTATCTTTTTCTCATAAATAAACAACAAAAAAATAACAAAAACAAAACACAATAAATTCCCAGGAAAGTCATTTAATTGAAAAATAAATTACTTCAATAGTTAACAAACAAAAAGTAAAGATAATATAAAAATTCCATACAAAAACAATAATTTTAAGATAGCGAGAGGTTTTGAGCTATGCTTCGCAAGTAATCAATTTTTGACAGTTGAAGTCGTTTTTTATATATAATACAATGATTACAATTTAAAGTAGTAAACAAGTAGATTATGCATAGGTAATATCAGACAGACTTATAATCACGCATTGAAATAAAATATTTATTAATTCGCGCGCGCGAATTAATAAATATTTTATTTCAATGCGTGATTTTAAATTGCGAGATTTTAGTTTGCGAGGTTTTAATGTTGCGAGCTTTCGTTAAGCGAGATTTTGTAATTGCGAGATTTCGATATAAGAGATTTCATAATGCGAGATTTTAAGATGCGAGATTTTAAAAACGAGATTTTAAAATGCGGTCAATCGTACCCAACCCAAAAATTAAACGTCAAAATTTCGCAAGCAATTAATGTGCAATTAAATTGAGAACGAAAAGAGTGGAGAATTGTACTAAGAAATCTAGAACAGCTATCCACTAAAATGTCACATTTCGTCGTTCAGCAGCGTACTGAAAAACGAAAAGCACAGCGAAATTTTTCGTTTATAATTTCGTCATGTCATTTTTGTATGGGAAATTTCGTTTCGCATCAGCAGCGTACTAGGCTTAAAACAAAAAGGATTAATTTGTATTTAAAACAAAAATAAACACAATAGTTCTTTTTCCGCATTTGATATTTATATAAGTATCGTGACTGTCTTTAACTATTCATATACCAGATGTACCGGAGTATGTACTGCCAATCACGGAAAATACTAGGAAAACAAAAAAAAACGAAACCTTATTTTTTGATAAACTGAACCACTTTTTATATTAATTGAATAAAATAAAAACAAAAACGAACAAAATTTCTATTAATTGTGTATTTTTATTTATTATTTATTTGTTTACTTTAGTGTCATATTAGTTTTAATTTAGTTTATGTATACGCGACGCGTTTCGGACTATATGTCCATCTTCGGGCGTTGAAAGAGAACTGACTGCCAATATTGTCATTATTATATCGATCTTGTTGTCTCGTCTGTTGTTTATTTTTATTTTTTGTTTTTAATTGTTGTTAAGATTTGAGTATTAATTTGTAATTATGTGTTTGTCTCTTTTTTATCTATTATTTTGGTTTTTGTAATTTATTGCAGTGTCATATAATACGTTTCCTTTTATTGTTAATTTGTCGTTTAGAATGTTGTCTCGTTCTGTTTTGCTGGCCATGTATATCTCAAATTCTTCTAGCGCGTCCAGATTTCTCCCTTTCTTACAGAAATGTAAAGGTTCGAGGTTTGAATTAAAATCAGTGTAATTACTAATTATGGTTAGTGTCCATTAAATGAAGAGCAAAATTTGATTTAGTGTTTCGTTTAGGTAGATGTTCATAAAATCTGTCTTTGAAAGTTCTGCCTGTTTGTCCGATATAGAATTTTTCACAGTTGTCACATTTGATTTTATAAACACCTGAACTATTTTTTATATCTTTGAATGTTTTTTGTTTTAGTATTTTGTCTATGTTATTGTTTGTTTTAAATGATATTTTTATGTTAAGTTTGTTAAGTTCGTTGTGGATTATATGTGGGAGTATGTTAGTGTAATTAATTGATATGTATTTTTTATCTGGGTTATTGTTATTGTTATTTGTATTGTTTTTGTTGTTGTCTTTGTTTTTCTCTTTTTATGAATTAATTTGTCTATTGTTTTTGGTGTATACCCGTTTGATAATGCAATTTGTTTAATTATATTTATTTCATTATCATAATCTTGTCGGTCCTTGGGTACATTTAAGAGGCGGTTTATTAGGGCGTTAAAAGCTGACATTTTCTGGGAATAAGGATGGTGTGAATCTTTGTGGATGGTGATATCTGTAGTTGTAGGTTTTCTGTATATTTTATATTTGAGTTTATTATTGTGTTTAGATATGTTTAGATCTAAAAAGTTTATTGTGTTATTATTTTCTATTTCAGTTGTGAATTTTATTTTATTTTTTATTTTATTTATATAATTCTGTAAGATGTCGATTTGTCTGTTTGTGCCGTCGAAGATTATTATGGTGTCGTCTACGTACCTAGCATAATATATGATTTTATTATGTTGGGGATTCAACTCCGATAATATATATTTGTTTTCATAATAGTTGAGATATATGTCTGCCATTAGTCCGCTTAGTGGGGATCCCATTGCGAGTCCTTCGTCTTGTATGTAGTATTTGTTGTTAAAAGTGAAGTAGTTTTGTTTGAGTGTTATTTGTAATAAAGTTATTAGTTCATTTATTTGTTGTTTATTGATTTTTGCGGTTTTTGTTAAGTTTTCTTTTAATATTTTAACGGTTTCGTCGATAGGTATGTTAGTGACGTCTAAAGAAATAAGTTTGTATTGGGGTAATATGTTTAAATTTCTTGTTTGTTCTATTAGTTCGGTATAGTTTCTTATGCTTTTATTGTGGTTGATGATGATGTTAGTTTTTATTATTTTTTGTAATTCTTTAGCCACTTTGTAGCAAGGTGCTGTGGTATAATTGATTAATGGTCGGATTGGGGTTCCTTGTTTGTGTATTTGGTAATCCTGTGAAAATTGGTGCTTGTGCGTTGGGTTGTTTGAATTTTAATATGTTATTATTGGTAAATAAGTGTTTGCAATTGTTAAGGGCTTGATTTATCTCTTTTACATATGTATGTTTTGGTAGGATCTTTAGGTATGTTTTGTATGTGATTGTCGATTAGAAAGGTGTTAGTTTTATCTATGTAATTTTGTTGATTGATAATTACGACTGTGTTTCCTTTGTCAGCTTTAGTTATCATGGCGTTGTTGTTCTTGAGTTTTTGTTTTATATTATATAAATTTTGTATGTCTTTTTTGTATTTGTTTGAGAGATTATTTTGTGTTTTATTGTTAGTGGTGATTTTTTTTAAGTTTTTTATTGATTATTGTTCTTGTTTCATTTTGTAGTTCCTGTGTTGGTATGGCTTTTATTGCTGTTTCGGCATTAATTACTTCATTATTTATATAGTTTTTATTTATTATTGGGATGTTATATTTGAGACCTTTGTTTAGTGTGTCTATTTCAGGTTTTGTGAGTTGTGTGTTGGTGTTATTGACTAGTTTAGGGTAAAATGTATGGTGATGAGGTATAAAGGATTTGGAGGTAGTACTGAGGAGTTTTTGTATTTTTCTATTTTGTCTAATGCTTATTTCTTTTGATATTTCATTTAAGTGTTGGTTGATTTTTAATGTGTATTGTTCGGCTTCTATGAAATGTAGAGTACTGTATATTTGCAAATGGAGGTTGTATAATGATTTATTAAGTATTGTTTTTTTGCTGTATAGATATTTTATTTCTTCTTTTAAACGTATTATTTGTGCTATTTTTTGTGTTTTTATGGCTGCTATAGAATTGTTGTTAACTGTTATTTTTGCATAACTTGGTATTATTTGGTTTGTTAAGCATATTTTATTGAATTTGATGTTATGGTTGGCTTTAATCAGTTTGACTTTGGTGTTCTTATATTTGTAGATTGTTTGTGCTTGTTCAGCTTTAATATATAATTGTGGATTAATCTCCATATTGTGATGTGATTTTATATTAATTGAATAAAATAAAAACAAAAACGAACAAAATTTCTATTAATTGTGTATTTTTATTTATTATGTATTTGTTTACTTTGGTGTCACAATATTAGTTTTAATTTGGTTTATGTATACGCGACGCGTTTCGGACTATATGTCCATCTTCGGGCGTTGAAAGAGAACCACTTTACCTTTTTAAATGTTCCCTTCTCGCAGCTTTTTATATTTTTGATTAATATATTTTGTAATCACAAATTTTAATTACTGACCTGTATCATCTATAAGAAATCATACATTCTTTGAATCAATTATCCAAAGATGATATACCATCATGTGTTGGTAGAATTTGAGAAGGAATATGTTAACTTGTATGCTTAATGTCTTGCCCAATAATTAGTTTTAATCAAAAAAGGTTTGTTCTTAGTTCTGTATTTGTCTTCAATTGTAAGAAAAAAGAAAGGTAGTATGAATCGCAAGTGTTAATCTTAACTAAAGTAATACACAAAGTGTATGATAATTGACTGAAACAATTGAGTGACTTCTATGTACAAGTTAACACACAACATCGCGAAAACTGCTACACTAAATGCTGACTTGCATTGCACGTGTAAGCCCAATAAAAATACACAAAATTCCCGGAATTGTTCCCATGGAAATGAGGTGCTTTCTTGGGAACTGAATGCAACGACAAGACGGCGACTACATGGTTTTTATTATTGCTGAGGTTAGGTAAAAAATAGTATTTAAGGAATAGAAATTAAGATTATTTTTTTTCAGTTATAATAAAATTGTAAAAGACGGCGTAACGCTGCAACCCGAAAAATAAATAAAGTTTTTTTTAAATAAATTTTATGTAGTAAGTTTTAACTGGCGCCCGAGCAGGGACCGCGACGAAACCTCTATTTTGGAAAAAACCAAACGCGTAACGAAGCCCTCAAGTAGTGCGTAGCGAAAGAACTTCCAAGTAGAGCATCGAGTAAAAACAAAGTATTTTGGAAATAAAAACAAACGCGTAACTAAGCCCTCAAGTAGTGCGTCGCGAAAAAATTCCAATTAGTGCGTCGAGTAAAAACAAACTATTTTGGAAAAAAGAACCAAACGCGTAATAAAGCCCTCAAGTAGTGCGTCGCGAAAAAACTTCCAAGTAGTGCGTTGAATAAAAATAAACTCACTCGTAACTTCTCGCGGTCCGAACCTCAATAAACGGTTGGAGAACATAAAGAAAAGGGCCCCTGAGTAGCAGATGCAAAAAGGACATAGTTGAACTAGAAGCCGCTCCAATGCCGATCATCCTGTTTTTATTGTAAGAATTTTATCATAAGCTTAATATTACTTCAATTTTTTCTATATAAAACTACTTAACCCTAAATAATCATATATATTTCTTAGTCTTTAAGATTACATACAATTATTTTTCAATATTAATTATTATAAAAATCATAAAAGTATTTAAAAAAAAAAAAAGAAAGGTCATTAGACAGCAGTTATAAAAATTATTCATTAATATTTTAAACTAACTAAACCCGATAAAATTTAATAATCATGGCGAATCCACAAAATCTTGCTAGACCTCCAATTGTCGAATCCCAACCAAATCCTACGGTCCAACAGCATGCGAATAATAATAATATAAATCGCTCTGAATTACAAACTGTAATTACATCCATGGTAACCCAAGCCCTCCAAACAGAGGGAAGGCGCATTATTCATTCTATAATGAATCCCAATTCTGATCAATTCGCAGGAATTGACCAGGTAATCAACCCAGATCAACGATCAAATATTTCAGAACTTGATAAAATACCTGATGTTGTCAGAAGCTTGAGAGAGTTCTCTGGACAACCAGGGGAGTTCAGCTCATGGCGCAAAAGCGTCGAAAGAATTCTAAGAATCTATGATTCCACTAGAGGTTCTCCAAAATATTTTGGCATCATAAATGTAATTCGAAATAAAATTGTTGGACACGCAGACCATGTTCTCGAGTCCTATAACACTCCTCTTAACTGGGAGAATATTTCTAGATGCTTAACACTACATTACGCGGACAAACGCGACCTAGGAACTTTAGAATACCAATTAACGTCTTTAGTACAAGGTAACTCTTCTGTTCAGGACTTCTACCAGGTAGTTTACTCTCACCTGTCATTGATCCTCAACAAAATTGGATCAATGGAAATGGGCACGGAAGCAGTAAACATGTTAATGCAGACTTATAGGGACAAAGCCCTAGACACCTTTATAAGGGGTCTTAAAGGCGATCTGCCTAGGCTTCTCGGCATCCGAGAACCTTCAGATCTACCCCAAGCATTACATTTATGCTTAAAACTTGAAAACCAATATTATCGTTCGCAATATGCATTAACAACAAGCAATAATGCAAAGAGAATCTATAACTCAATACCTCCAGAACTTCCTCCCAGAAGAACAAATAATAACAATAATTCCTTACCCAATCGTCAAACCCCATTCTACCCCCAACTTGCTCACTTTGCCCATGTCCCTCGTCCTGTAGAGAATTATAACAATCGCTCTTACCCATTCAACAATAATGTTCAAAAACAACAACCTTACAATGGCCTTAACTACCAACGTCCATTTCAAAACCAGACACAGGGAAATAATCCCAGGCTACCTGTAAGGTCACAACCAGGGGTTGAACCAATGGAAACTTCCACCATTAGAACAGCCCAAGTTAACTATGCAAACAGGCCGCAACAAAACCAAGAAAGATGGCCACCAGCTCCAAAACGACCAAATCAAATGCCACAGCAGCCTAATTATCCAAGTAAACTCCAAAGGAATTTCCATATTGAGGCCTCTCCTCAAGAAGATTCTGCAGCCCAATTAAATCCTTCAGTTCAAGAGATGGAATTACAACAATACTATGCCGTTCCACAGTCTCTTGATCAACAATACGAACAAAGCTTCAATAATTATGTGGAACCACTAACACAAATGGACGAAAATACCACTGAGATTACATCCGAGCTTAGTGATATTCATTTTTTAGATTAGCCAGCTCTTCACTGCCTTATATAGAAGTAAAAACAAGCAGTGGAGAAGTGCTGAAAATCTTGATAGATACAGGATCGAATAAAAACTATATTCAGTCGTCTTTGGTAAAAAATCCAAAACCTAACGATGAAAAATTCTTTGCTAATTCAGTTGGAGGAAAAATAGAAATTACACACCATACCTTTGTAAATTTATTTGGATTAAGCGACACAAAAATCAAATTCTTCTTAATGCCACACCTTACATCTTTCCACGGTATTCTTGGGAACGATAGCTTAAAAGATTTAGCAGCAGTAATTCACACACGACACAATTACATGATTATTAGAAATAGCTTAAAAATACGAATCAAACAGTTTACCACACAAGCTGTAAATACATTGACCCTTAGAACTGAACATATGACATTAGAACAACAGAAGCTAATCAAAAATTTGGCCGCAAGGTATCCTAAATTATTTGACGAACCAGATGAAAAGCTAACTTATACGACTGTTGTAAAAGGTGAAATTCGTACAACATCAGATTCACCTGTCTATACAAAATGTTACCCATATCCAATGACCCTCAAAGACGAAGTAGAAAGTCAAATACGGAAACTTCTTAATGATGGTATTATACGCCCATCAAGATCACCGTACAATTCACCAGTGTGGATTGTCCCCAAAAAGTCAGACTCTTCTGGTGAAAAGAAGTTTCGGTTGGTGATCGACTACCGGAAACTTAATACCATCACAATTCCTGACAGGTACCCCATACCCGAAATCAATGGAGTACTCGCGCAATTGGGCGAAAACAAAATTTTCACGGTCATTGACCTAAAGAGTGGTTTTCATCAAATTCCACTCAAGGAAAAGGATATCGAAAAAACAGCCTTTTCCGTAAATAACGGCAAATATGAGTTCACCCGCCTGCCTTTTGGGCTGAAAAATGCCCCCTCGATATTCCAAAGAGCGCTAGATGACATACTCAGGGAGCATATTGGGAAAATATGCTTCGTCTATATAGACGATATTATTATATTTAGCAAAGACGAGGAGTCACACTTACGAAATATCGAAACAATCTTTAGAACATTAGAAGCTGCTAACATGAAAGTTCAGCTTGACAAATGCGATTTCTTTAAAAAAGAGGTTGAGTTCCTTGGATTTCTCATTTCTTCAGATGGCATAAAAACCAACCCGGAAAAGGTTAGGGCAATACTTAACTTTCCATACCCCAAGACGCTTAAAGACCTGAGATCTTTTTTAGGATTATCAGGATATTACCGTCGTTTCGTCAAAGATTATGCCAAGTTGGCAAAACCCTTGACAACACTTTTGAGAGGGGAAGACGGACGGTTGTCCAAAAACCTTTCAAGTAAGAAACTAATCAGTCTAAACGAAGAAGCAATAAAAGCTTTCACGAAACTAAAAAACTCGTTAGCTTCAAAAGAAACCATTCTATCCTACCCAGATTACAAAAAAGAATTCGAACTTACCACAGATGCGTCAAATTACGCACTCGGAGCAGTCCTTTCACAGGATGAAAAACCAATAATATTCATTTCACGTACACTTTCCGAAACTGAAGAGGCGTATGCCACCAATGAGAAAGAAATGCTGGCCATAATTTGGGCTTTGCAATCTCTCCGAAATTATCTCTATGGTTCAGCTAAGGTTAAAATTCTAACGGACCACCAGCCTCTGACGTATGCTTTGAGTAGCAAAAATCAAAATTCTAAAATGAAGCGTTGGAAAGCCGCATTGGAAGAATACAACTATGAAATGATATATAAGCCTGGCAAGGCGAATGTTGTTGCTGATGCACTCTCAAGACCACCCCTTGATTCCCAAATACATTCACTTACAGCTTCACAACATAGCGACGAAAGTTCCTCACACGAACTTATACCAACAGTAGAAACGCCGATAAATGCCTTCAGAAACCAACTTATTCTTCTAATAGGAGATGAAGACTCTTACCAACTTCAATACCCTTTCTCAAGTTTCCGTAGACACATTTTCACAAAACCTCAATACACGAAGGAAAATCTCATTTCTATATTTAAACGGTACTTAATCCCCACTATAGTCAACGGGTTAATGACTAACGAAAGTACAATGGGCATTATCCAATATATTTACCCCCTTTATTTTAAAAATTATAAAATCCGCTTCACACAAACTAGAGTTACCGACTTAACCATCCAAGCTGAACAAGAGGAACAAATCCTTAAAGTCCACAATAGAGCTCATCGCAATGCACGCGAAAACAAAGCACAATTAATTCAAAATTATTTCTTTCCCCAAATGAACTCAAAGGTTAATAAAATAGTAAATCAATGCCAAACATGCCACGAACACAAGTATGATCGACATCCACAAAAACCTGAGCTCAGACCAACCCCCATACCTCAATATCCAGGTCACATCTTACACTTAGATATCTATTCAACAGAAGGAAATTTGGTGCTTACAGCCCTTGATAAATTCTCTAAATACGCTCAGACAAAAATTATTAAGTCAAGAGCTGTACAAGATATATTAGAACCTTTAAGACAGATATTGTTCAACTTCGGCGTCCCAAAAATTGTTGTCTTTGACAACGAAAAATCTTTTAGCTCAGCTTCTGTTTGTTTCTTAATGAAAGATCAACTAAAAATTGAGATTTACAAAACTCCACCGCATTCCAGTACAATAAACGGACAAGTAGAGAGATTTCACTCTACGCTTTCGGAAATAATGCGTTGCTTGAAAACCGAAAATATTCACAGATCATTCCTAGAGCTATTAGATAGATCCGTATACGAATATAATTGCTCAATTCACTCAACAATAGGAAAGAAACCGATCGAAGTATTTTTTGGCAGAAACGTAAGTACAGACCCGGAACAATTTGAATTAGCAAGGGAAGAAAATATTCTTAAACTACGTGAAAAACAGAAAAGTGACCTAAAATATCATAACAAAGAAAGAAGCCCTATTAAAAACTATTTGCCTGGCGAAATCGTTTATTGCAAAGTAAACAAACGGTTAGGTTCTAAACTATCACCTCGCTTCAAAAAAGAAATAGTCAAAGAAAACAAATCAAAAACCATAACTACCGAATCTGGTAGAATAGTACATAAAGCCAACATTAAAAGTTAAAAATCATCCTTTCACAGGTACCTAACATCATTGGTTCACGCAGGCATTGAGGTCCTTGATTACTCCAATTCGGAGATAATCGTACTCAAAAAGGGGACAGCAAGAATTCAAAACGGAAACCTTAAATTTATCCATATCATAGAGCTATCGACTTACGAAGATTTTATCCTAAAAACATCATCCCTCCTATATCAAAACATCCCAATACAAAATACATTTTATCCAATCCTTGAGCATGAACTAAAACAAACTAGAACCCTTCTTAACAATATTAAAATAAAAAACCAAAATTCAAGATCGAAAAGATCATTAAATTTTATCGGTACCGCCTGGAAATGGGTTGGAGGAAACCCTGATCATGATGATTTTTCCATTATAACAAATAAGATAAACGAGGTTTTAGAAAATAATAACAACCAAGTTTTAATTAATAAAGTATATATTGATAGAATAAATAAGTTGACAAACATAACTAATGAAATACTTAATGAAACTAAAAAGGACAAAAGTTTTCTAAATGAATTAGTACTAATAGTCCAGTCAATAAATGACCCAAAATGAGGTGTAGAGTGCGTGAGCAGGTAACTAAGCGATTCCTTCAGAAACTTGTTCAGGGGGCTTAGGTTGTTAACATACCAAAAGTCCTGACTCCTAGGTGATGAGCTGGGGGAGGAGGGGGGGTAAAGGTACGAATTTTGGGTTTTTCTCATATATCTCGAAAACGGTGCATCGGAGAAAAATATTTTTAGAGAATAAAATGGAGTTCCTAAAATTATCTAAAACTTTTATATCATATGTTTTTTCTAATTCCTAACCGTTTTCGAGCTATTCCCTCGGAAAAAGTTGAAATTTACAAAAAAAAAAACAATTTACGTCAAAATATTCATAAACATTGCATCATATTGTCTAAACCTATTCATAAACGAAAAGTATGAATAGGAAAGAAGTTCTAGATTTTTAAATTCCCTTTTAGAATATATATACATATGCTGATTAATGTCCAACCCGCCTAAAGTTACAGCTATTTTAAAACTTGTATAGCATTTTGCAATTTTCAGAAAATTAGTTTGTATATCATATTCTTGGCTGAATGGGCTCTACATCGTCTTCATCGTCCCCATCATCAACAGGCACACTGTTCAGGCACTTCCCTTGACAGTGGAGGCACGCTGCAGAACAGGTGAGCATCGCTTTTCGGCTGCCACATTTTCCAATTACACAATCCTTGGTGGAGCGGCAAAATATAGTTTTCAGAAGAACCTCTGGTGCTGGTAGATTTTTCATTGTAATTGCCACAGGGTGTCTCCTACACGTTTCCACCCCCAATCTTATGCAGAAGCTCTGGAATCTTGGATGTGATTGGGACGAGGAAGTTCCAGCCCACATCAAAAAGAGTTGCAAAGCTTTTCAGCTAGAACTCCCAACCATAGAAAAGGTGAGAATTCCGCGATGGAATCGAATGAGCACATCAAATCAAGCAATCGAGTTGCATGGCTTTTGCGATGCTTCAACCAAAGCATATGGAGCAGTGGTTTATGTGCGAGTATTAGATAACAAAGGAGATATCCACAATAACTTACTTCTAGCAAAGACGAAGATTGCTCCGAGCAAGCGGACGATCACGTTACCTCGTCTTACATTTCTATTCATTCTGGATATGGAATGGATACATTTCTGATGCTTCTTTTGATATCGTTCCGAAAAAGTCTAATAAGCGTTTAAAGCCGTGGATTACGTATAGTTTGCTTAAAAAAGTGAAGTATAAAAACAAATTAAGAAAAAAGTGTTTAAAACGCAACAGCAGTCAGATTTTAAAAACTAAATATAAAAAAATTTGTGTTGAATTAAAGAAGGAAATTCCTATTTGTCGTGATAACTATTTTAAAAACAAATTCAATCTAGCTGAAGGAAATATTAGAAATGAATGGAAAATAGTGAATAGTATACTTAATAAATCTCAGTGCAAAAAACAACCATCTGTTGTCAATGTTAATGGTCGTGTGGTCTTAGATAAAATTGCAATTGCTAATGCATTCAATGAATACTTTTCAACGATTTCACTTAATCTACAAGCTAGTTCTAGTCACCCATCTTGTACACTTTGTAGTCCATTCAGTAATGAACCTTCTCAAAGCCAAAGTTTTGTGTTTGAGCCTATAACTATAGCTTAGAGATTCTGAAGTTAATTGGCACTTTAAAAACTTCAAACTCTTCTGTTTATGATGGTATTTCAAATGTTTGTTTGAAAAATGTAGCATGTTTTATAATTGATGTTTTGGCACATATCTTTAGCAAAAGTATTTTTTCTGGAGTATTTCCGGTTGCTCTTAAATGTGCCAATATCTTGACACTTTTCAAGAAAGGAGCAACTAATGATCTGGGTAACTATAGGCCTATATCACTCTTGCCCTCGATAAGTAAGATTTTTGAAATGGGGCCAACTCATACTCAAAATATGTCATCAAATCCTCATCTGATCGTTTGCTTATACATATCCGCTGAAAGAGCAATGTTGGGTCAACTACTACCAATCGTGAACTGTCCAATGTCCTTGTGTTGTTCACTTGAAGTGAATGTGACTCCAGAAAATTCTTCAAGCGAAGTGCATATCTCATGAAAATACACGAACAAAGGTTGTGGGTTAAGAATATGATATACAAACTAATTTTCTGAAAATTGCAAAATGCTATACAAGTTTTAAAATAGCTGTAACTTTAGGCGGGTTGGACATTAATCAGCATATGTATATATATTCTAAAAGGGAATTTAAAAATCTAGAACTTCTTTCCTATTCATACTTTTCGTTTATGAATAGGTTTAGACAATATGATGCAATGTTTATGAATATTTTGACGTAAATTGTTTTTTTTTTTGTAAATTTCAACTTTTTCCGAGGGTATAGCTCGAAAACGGTTAGGAATTAGAAAAAACATATGATATAAAAGTTTTAGATAATTTTAAGAACTCCATTTTATTCTCTAAAAATATTTCTCTCCGATGCACCGTTTTCGAGATATAAGCGAAAAACCCAAAATTCGTACCTTTACCCCCCTCCTCTCCCCCCCGCTCATCAGCTAGGAGTCAGGACTTTTGGTATGTTAACAACCTAAGCCCCCTGAACAAGTTTCTGAAGGAATCGCTTAGTTACCTGCTCACGCACTCTACACCTCATTCCTTGACTGGACTATAAGCTTGCTTTATAAAATAAAACTTATTAAAGAAGAAATAACAAATGCGATATATGCAATAGAATTAAGTAAAATGAATATTGTTAGTTCAAACATATTATCGAAAACTGAAATTAATGTAATAATGGATAAAATAGATAAGAATAAAATAAATGTACCATTCAGAAACATTGAAGAAACATTAGAATTCGCAGATGTAAAAATTGCTATGAATAATTCCACTATAATCTATATTGTAAGCATCCCGAAAACAGAAGATATGATATATGAAAAGTTAATTGTAAAGCCAATCATAAAAAACAAGAAGTACGTGAATAAAATTGAAAATGAAAATATTTTAAAATGTAATAATGTTATGTATGGAATAAAAAATAATTGTAAGACTATAAACGATATATCAATCTGTAAACAAGCAAACTTAATAGACCTCAGCAATGACCAATGCCTATTTAATTTAATGAAAAGTAAAAACGCAATATGTAAGCAGACAAATAGTCAACACATCCCTCAGATCGAAGAACTGGCAACGGGAATAATCCTACTCAACAATTTTGATGGTAATATAGATATCGATAACATCACCCAACAATTGAACGGAACGTACCTCATCAAATTTTCAAACACTACATTGAGAATCATGAACCAGCAATACATCGCAGAGGAAATATCAGAGATCCATGAGATACCACCACTCTTGCATCTAGTTTCGGAGATATCAGAGAAGGAAGAAATCTTATCACTTCAACTCATGAAGGAACTTCATATAAACAACACCAAAACCATCAATAAAATCCGGATAGAAAAAGATATTCATCAATACATGAATTATTCTTTCTTTGCAGCTATATTTTTTCTCTTCATATTAACACTACTGACGACCCATCTGAAAAAAAGAAAGTTTACCGAAACAACAATCACACCTGTATTCATTCCTCCCGAAAATAATTCAACACATCTTAGCATCTCTGAATATCCGAGAATTCACAACCTGCCGTACTTTTAACACGAGGACGTGTTAAATTAAGAGGGGAAGAGTTAACACACAACATCGCGAAAACTGCTACACTAAATGCTGACTTGCATTGCACGTGTAAGCCCAATAAAAATACACAAAATTCCCGGAATTGTTCCCATGGAAATGAGGTGCTTTCTTGGGAACTGAATGCAACGACAAGACGGCGACTACATGGTTTTTATTATTGCTGAGGTTAGGTAAAAAATAGTATTTAAGGAATAGAAATTAAGATTATTTTTTTTCAGTTATAATAAAATTGTAAAAGACGGCGTAACGCTGCAACCCGAAAAATAAATAAAGTTTTTTTTAAATAAATTTTATGTAGTAAGTTTTAACTTACACAAGCTGGTTTTTGCAAATTAATAGAAATACTTTGATAAAATGTAATATATTAAAGCAGTTGATCGCTAAGATTTTGGTTTTAAAACACTTACTTTAAACATTTAACCCAGTCGTAGTTTCTGAAGGACCGCTTTTCTATAAGCGTCTGTTCGATAAGGCTACCACAAGGCCACAATGCACCATATGATAAGACTCCTCGTATAATCTTGTATTTATTTGTAAATGTCACCAATTGCTTGATCATATTTAAATTTTAGTTCCGCTGAAGAATTTTAAATGTATTTTCAAAGCTTTTTAATCTATAAGTAAATAAGAAAAAAGAAGTGTTATTAAATCTTGAAAGGATTAAATACAAAAAAGCGTTTCCATGTTTGTAAAGGGTGGTTAAATTTCAAGAGCTGATGTTGAATGTGAACCACATTTAAACGTCAATTTTGTTCTGCATTTATTTTGATATTTCTCTATCAATTTTAGACTAATTAAATTAGAATCATGGAAAGATACACAATCGAGCAACGTGTTAAATTTATTCATGTTAATTATGAAAATGGGCATTCAAATTAAAATTCATATCGTGCACTTCGTGATTTGTTAGGTCAATTTAATCGTGCAAATGTGCGTACAATCGAAAAAATCGCGCAAAAGTTTGAGCAAACCGGGTTTATGGGAGATGTGCTAACACCAGTGCATTAAAGTGACGTCAGTGGTCAGAAGGGTGGCAAGAAATGGCAATA
This sequence comes from Eupeodes latifasciatus, assembly GCA_920104205.1. NCBI lineage: Eukaryota > Metazoa > Arthropoda > Insecta > Diptera > Syrphidae > Eupeodes > Eupeodes latifasciatus. Next base: position 267,212,653 of record OV049924.1, on the reverse strand, counting down.
GTGGATGATCAATTTTCAAAGAAAATCACCTCAGTGTAGAATTGCCGCATTTGGGCGAATGTTAATCCAAGTCGAGAAACCAATGCACACAAAATAAGTAACTGTTTGGAAGATATGGGTGTGGACGATATGTGGTTTCAACATGACGGTGACACTTGCGCCACAGGTAACGAAATAATGGCTATGTTGCGCGACAAATTCAATGGCGTTGTTATCATGTGGTGGAGTTGTCAATTGGCCACCAATATCACGTGGACATATTTGAAAAAAAGGTATACCTATGTACGTCGATAAGCCAACAACAATGCAAGAGCTAAGGGATGGGATAATTGGGAACATTAATGACATAAAACCTCAGTTATGCCTCTACGTCATCGAACATTTGAACCATATCGGATGGGGGTGTGCCATCGAGGTGGCGGCGGTCTTTTTGCCAAAATTTTTTTCCATACATACATAATTAAGAAAATAGAAATTGTATAGAATTAAAGAAAATCGTTGAGATGTTGCGTTCAAATGTAGGTTTATTACAAAATTAAAGTAAACGGTACAATCATAATGTACCTATACAACCTTAATTTATATGTTAACCTTAATTTGTCGTTGAATTATTTACATTTTCGCTAAGTTTTTTTTGAAATATAATGAAAATTAACAATACCTACTGATATAAAACTGAAATTACATTGATTTTATTAATTTGATTAATTTTATTATTTATCTTAAATAAATGAATGTATAATTGTATAATCGCACGTCCTTCGCCTTCGGATTGATTTCTGTTTCGCAACAATTTTTCGCAGGCATCTCAACACGTCTCGTTGAATTTCAACAAAAGCCAATATCTAATTTGACATTGAAATAAAAAGAGTTGAAACAAATTAGAATTAAAACAAAGAAAAAATCAAATCTACGGCAACAACAATTACACATGGACATGTTTTTTTTTGCATTTTTCCGTATGAATGGAAAAGACCCGTTGGTTATTGTGAACCAACTATGCTGATAGCGTATTTTAGAGTAGTGTATTTTATTCCCATTTACCGCTTGTTTTGGTTTTCGTTCGTGCGAGTTATAAACACTCAACTGTACCTCAAACAGAAATAAGAGGAAACAATAAAATAAATAGGATCGCTAATGTACTAATCTACAAGCATCCAAATAAACAAGCATCCAAATAAACAAGCTTCCTATAATAAAGATTACCACAGGTAAAAAGATAACAAACAGATATTTTATGATCAACCAAACAAGATGATAAATACAAAGTAAGATACAAAACGTAATTAACCAACACAACCAAAAACCCTGAAGACAAGAAAACTACCTCATCAGTACCAATAAACAATGAAGCATCCTCTGTGGAGCTCCCATTGTTTACAAATATAAAACTATAAACGTCCTATGTCATTAAATATAAAACTTTAAACGTCTTCTGTCGTTAAATATAAAACTATAAACGTCTCTGTCGTTAAATGTCTTAAATATCAAGTAATCAATATTATATAAACAATGAAGCTTACTCTGTGGGGTTTCCGTTGTTTATAATAAATCAACAGTTTATTTGGCGACACAAAGAATCCATTATGGATCTTGTGTTATCAATTAAAAAAAAGATACAAAATTATCGTTGGAGTTGACCAACGATCATGATACATTTTAGATGCTATATGTAAGATACTTTTTGAAATAAAAATTCAGTCTAACTTTGGACCTCGATCTGAATACAAGTAAATTTGTTTCATTTCTTATTATAAAACTGGCGACGAGGATGGGATTTCTTGGGTTATGAAGAAACTCCCTTATACATAAATAAAGTCAATGCTTAGTTTATCTGTAAATTTAATCACATAGTACAGTGTATATCTGTATCTAAAAACCAAACCATAAAGTGCAGTGTATATCTGTAAATTAAACCACAAAGTTCAGTGTAAATCTGTAACTAAAAATTAGACCATACAGTGCAGTGTACCTATATCTTTATCTATCGAGTTAATAATAACAAAAAACAAACAAAACTATTTTTTTTAAATAAAATAAAAAGAAGAGACACAATTAAAACAAAAAATGGCAATGTTATCACTATCGGAGTCCTTGCAAGAGGCAAGACAAATTCCTAATTTCAATGGTGAAGACAACTATACACTACAAAACTATTTGAGGGATGTTTCGACGATTTTATCGCTATCACCAGAAGAGCACCAATCAACTATAAAAAATATATTGGCCAACAAGTTACAAGGAAAGGCGCTGGGGGCAGTCGATTGTCTCACTGATCCAACGTGGGATAACATCATCCAGATATTTAGAAGAGAGTTTGAAGTTAAACAAACATATTTCCATTTGAGGGAAGAGGCGTTAAATATTAAAGTAAGTAACTTAGAAGATTTACACAGTAAATTAGAAAATATTTTAAACTAAATGAACTCAAAATATAGCTTTGAGTTGATTAAAGATGAAAGTTATAAACCACTCAATAATTCTCAAATAATATTTGCAATTTATACTAACTTCATCTCTATTTATATTAAGGCTCTTCTCTTGCAAAACAACAAAGATAGCATCTCTGCTGCATATAACTATAATGTGGAGAATAATTTAATAAAAGACATTCATTTGAAGAATAAAAACAATAAAATGATTTTTCTGGCAGAGTTCCTGTCCAAAATAATTCAAATCGGAATCCAAATCCGTTTCGGCATAATAATTTCAATAGAAATTTTAATAAGCCTAACGAACAGTTAAGAAATAATTCTTTTAATAATAATCGGATTTTTGAAAACAATAATAATTATTCTAAAAGATAAAATATTTTCAGAAATAATAGAATTAATAATAATAATTAACCAATGGATGTAGATATGATCCATTTCGGAAATTTTCATCATCGGCCTCGGATTGCAGACTTCCAATAGTATATCTCACAATAAATACAACTCCAATTAGGTGTCTTATTGATACAGGAGCTGCTACAACTTTAGGTGACTATAGGGTTTTTGGTCATTTGAAGACAGTACAAAAAATAGAAAAACAAATAAAATTAAATACATTAACAGGGTACACCATAATAAATACTGAGGCAATAGTAATGATACCAAAAGAATTCAACTGTCCTAATAAAACTATGTCGTTTAAAATATCCTATTTTGGGGAAAAACCCTTCGATTGCATAATAGGAAATAATATACTAACTCCCTTAGGAGCTATTATTGATTTAATAAACAACAAGTTAATAGTAAATAACTCCGAAATTATTATTGACCCAGATGAAATACCACCTTTTGAATATCAAGATGTTCACTATCTTGAGAACGAAGAAAATGTCTTAGAAGATTTACTTCATGACGAATTAAATAGCGAAGAGAAATCAACACTGCTCAGTTTTTTAAGAAAAAACAGAAAAAAAATTTATGTTGAAGGTCAATCTTTGACAGCTACTAATGTTATTAAACATAAAATTATAACGAATTCTAATAAACCGACTTATTCAAAAATATATCGCTATCCTCAAATTCACGAGAAGGAAATTGAGCGACAAATAAAAGAAATGCTGGTGCAGGCAATTATAAGGCCGAGTAAATCCCCTTATAATTCGCCTTTATGGATTGTTGATAAGAAACTAGACAATTCAAATAAAAATAAAATGCACGACTGGGTCGCACGAACTTCCTCCTGTATGCAAAGAGTCTGTTTAAAAAAGTACCTATGTATATAAGATTTAAAAATATACCTGTAAAATAAGTTTGTCTTCAAAGATATAAATGTCATTTGATTTGTCAAAAAAACCGCGCGATTCATCCCAAGACACAACTCATCCTAGGACAACTCATCCTGGAAATGAAAAATCAACGAAAACAATTGTTTGTGTAATCAACTAATTAGTTCAAAGTTTTTTCCTTTGGATAGCTTTATTTTAATTTCATATTGGAAGAACCAGGATGGAAAATAAATTATCTGAAGATAAGAAAGAGGAAGAACATGTATGTTTAAATTGTAAAGCGATCGCCTATTGGTTATGTAGTTAGGTAGGTGTCTAAAACGAATAAAGAATAGTTCATTGGCGTGCTCAGCTTTATGCAGATAGATAGATAAAGACATGTTTATGATGATAATGAAGGAATGTTATTGGTAGGTAGAAGTTACTTACTACAATCCAATCACATTCCTTCTTTCCTACAAGTTTTCAGCGCAAACATGGAGTTATTAAGTTCAGTTTATTTTTTTCATTAAAGTTTAAAAAAAAAACAAGCATACGAACAGGTACAAGAAATTGCTATTCATGTGTTCTTTACAGTCAGGCTCTTGTGCGTTTTGGATTTTAGTTATGAAGTGACACGTAAGCAGTAGTTGTAGAGGTTGTACGTAATACAATACGAGCATATAGGTGTACGTTGAAAAAGTGATTCTAATAGAAAATACATATTCTCTTTTTGGCCCGTTTCTTTAACTTGTACTAAGTATTAATTCTTTTCTTTAGGCGAAGGCAAGTAAAAGAATAATATTTTAAAATCATTTATACAAAGGTACCAAGATATTACTTCTTGATAGACACTTTAAAATAGATTGTTGATTAAATATATCATATTCGTTAATCCGATGCAGTGGCGCTACACGGCCATCGTTGGTATTTACAATAGTTATAGTTATAAAAATACATAAATATGTACCAAATGCATTAATTTGGATAAACGATAGGAATGTAATTAAAATTTTGTCAATTTTGTTCGGGCTCATGCACAGTTAAAATAATTAAAAAAAACTATTTTAAGATTCAAAATTTTACCTGAAAAATAAGTTTGTCTTTAAAAATTTAAATTCCATTTTATAAATCAAAAAACCCTTGATTTTTCAATTTTTTTTTGAAAATCGTTAGAGCGTTTTTTTTTTAAATTAATTTTGTATATATAAAATTTTTCAATTTTGTTCTAAAAATATTTTTGGTATGCAGTTGTTTAGTGATTGTAAATATACGCTCTACATTTGAATTTCGTAAAAAAATGTTGACCCGTTTTTGAAATATAGAATTTTGAAAAAAAAAATTCAATATTTTTTTAAATATCCAAGCAATAAAAAATAGCACTTTTGATAATCAAATATTGTTAAGGCAATATAAGAGCTTATTCAAAAAAAAAATTTATTGAAATCAGTTCATAAGTTGCTGAGAAAATTAAACAACAAAATAACGGTTCTATGAGCGTTACCTTTCCTGAGCAATACAAAAATATGTTTTTCTTATTAAAAGAAGCCAAGTTAAAAAATACAATTTTAAAGAAAATTTTAAAAAAATCTATCGGTTTGTTTTTGAGAAAATTCGAATTTTCGTTTTTTGACCAAAAAAATTGTATGGGGGCCACTGTTAGTTTTGATCTTAAAAAAAAATGAAAAAACGCCTAACACGAATCTGCTTAAAACCATAACTTCCAAGTTTGAACTCAATCGACCCAATGGTTTAGGCTGTAGGAGCGTGGACAGACAGACAAAACAGACCGGACGGAATCGCGGGACCCACTTTTTTCGACTTCTCTACCATCGTAATATCATGTTTGATTAAAATCTCGAGTTCGAAATTTTGCACGAATGCAAAACTTGCCATATAGTTCCTATATGTCGCAAGTAAAAAGTGGAGAATAGTCATCACTATTTCATAAACTTGGTAGGTCGCAATAATTCACCACTTTGGATTTAACCAAAAGGTTTCACCAGATTCTCATGGATAAATGTGATATCGAGAAAACAGCATTTTCCACCCCAATGGGCAATTATGAGTACGTTCGAATGCCATTCGGGCTCAAGAATGCACCTGCGACATTTCAACGCGTGATGAACTTTGCTCTTAGAGATTATGTCAATAAAATATGTGTCGTTTATATGGATGACATTTTAGTTTTCTCAACATCCCTGAAAGAACATTACGAAAACCTGAATAAGATATTCGCGAGACTAAATGAACATAATTTAAGGATTCAATTGAACAAATGTAAATTTTTCTCCAAACAAACGGAGTTTTTAGGTCACATTATAACTCCAGAAGGTATGAAGCCTAACCCTGCTAAAATAGATACTATAAACAATTTAAGCTTACCTTAAACCATAAAAGAAATTAAATCTTTTCTTGGTTTGACAGGATTTTATAGAAAGTTCATAAAGAACTACTCTCTTATTGCTTATCCAATAATAAAATACCTTAAAAAGGATTCTAAAATAAATCTAACAGATCCGGATTATATAGAGGCATTCCAAAAAATGAAGAGACTTATAACAACTTTCCCAATTTTACCGTACCTCGATTTTAATAAAAAAATTATCCTTACAACCAATGCAAGCAATGTTGCTCTGGGAGCAGTCCTTCAACAAGACGGAAAACCAGTTTGTTTTGCGAGTCGGTCGCTTAACAATCATGAGAAAAATTATAGTACTTTTGAAAAGGAGCTTTTAGCTATCGTTTGGAGTATTAGGTAAATACTTTAGGCGATATTTATATGGTAGAAAGTTCCTGAAACAGATCACTAACCTTTAAAATGGCTCTATTCATTAAAAGAACCCAATTCACGCATTATTCGTTGAAAAATAATGTTAGGTGAATACGAATTCGATGTTGACTACTTAAAGGAAAAATAAAGTGGCAGATTTCCTCAGTAGAATTGAAGAAAAGGATAATAAAAAAGTAGAAAAAGAAGAAGTATTTGATATAAAATCGATTTTTGAAGCTTCAGGAGAAAGCATGGATATAGATTCTGTTCATAGCGAACAAGAGAATTTAGATGATCATTTTATAATAATTGAAGGTATAGTTAACAAATATAGGAACCAAATTAGAATTGTGCAGTCTAAAAATATTGAAGAAGAAATTCTATTCCAGAAGTATAAAATAATATACATAGATGACAATGATCTAACAAATGATCACTACTTAAATGACACTTTTAGGAGAACTCTTCGGAAAGGAACAATTGGAATTTATTCTAACCTTGACGATTCTAAATATAATATAATTCAACAAAAGTTGATTCAACTACTTAGCAATGACAAGAACTTAATATTTGTTAAATGTAGTCATTTGGCTACGGATTTAAAAAATGAAGAAGAGGTTATTGAGATAATTGAAAAGATTCACATTGATACAAATCACAGAGGAATAAAGGAAAATTTTTCAGAGATTAAATATAAATACTTCTTTCCCAATATTATGAAATACATTAATAAGTACATTAATAGTTGCATTGACGTGCCGTGGTGATTTCAGTAAGGTGTTCACTATAAGTATTTGTACAAATAATTTGCCTATTTTTAGTTTTAATCCAGAATCACGACGGGGACGTAATAGACAGGATCGCATTTTTGTTTTTTTTTATTTTATTTTTTTTTTTTATTTTTATATTTTTTGTTTGTGTTTTTATTTTGTTTTGCCTTTTTTTTAAGTATTTATTTTAATAGTAGAATAAGTCATATTTATTTAGTAGTATAGTTAAATTAACGGAGTCCAATAAACATTTACTTGTAGATAAGTTCGATTCGACGGGATTTCTTCAAAAAAAACTTGTAGAACGTCATCATAAAAAATATTTTTTGCTTTTATGTCCTTAAGAAATGATTTTTCAATTGAAATAATTGCCAGTTCTGATAACCTGTTCTCCAGCATTTTATTTCTGGCATATGATTTTATGCGTTTAAGTGCAGAAAAAGATCGCTCGACAGAGCTACTTGACACTGGAATAGTCAAAATTAGTGAGCTTAATTTAAAAATTTCAGAAAAAATGTCCTTAAGTTCCATATTATGGAGGAGTTTTGGAATATCCTTAACGGAAATATTTTTGAATTGTGACTGTGCAAATTTAAAAAACACAGTAAGTTCATTCTTAAGCTTTACAAAATCAAAAAACGGACCATATGAACTTTGAAGGCGTTCGAAGGCTTCAGTTGGGAATTTTTTTTCATTTTCAGCAATTTTTTTTACAGAAAGTAATTCTAAAAATTTTAATTTTTTTAATGACTCGAACCTGCTTTCCATTTGTAACGACAAAGTGTCGATTATTTCAAAAAATAATTGCCGATATCTAAGTTTAAATGTATCCAGACTTTCGCCACGTTTTAGAACAGGGTCAATTATATTTTCGGCAGTTTCAAAAATGTTTTGAAATTTTGTTCGTAATGTATTGATTTCTATCTTATCTGATTCAATTTGCTCACAACAATAATTTATGTCGAATATTTTGTTTTGTAAGACATTAAACAAAATATCCGTGTGGTAAAATACATCGTTAAAAGTATTTAGCATAAAAACTGTATTAAAGCTTTTTAAAAATTAAACAAAACCTCTCGCTTGGATTGCGTCCACCCCAAAAGTGTCTGGATCATCAATCATTTCATCAAATAAAATGACCAAGTCATTAAAATGTGTTTGAACAGCATTTACCAAGCGAGATGAATAATTCCATCTAGTTGGGTCAACGGTGGGTAGTCTTTTTTTAATTATTTGGTCCAAAAAATAAGTCCTTTTTGTGGACTGGGAGAAAAAAGCGGACAGACCGGACAAACTTAAAAAGAAAATTTTCACTTCCCAAAGAAAGTTCACAGATTGTGATAAAACTAAATTTAGAGCATAAGCATTGCAATGAATAAATATAGCATGCTGAAATTCATTTCTTACTTGAGCTTGGGTTTTTAGCTCACCAGACATAACAGCGGCACCATCGTATGTCTGAGCCACCAATTTGGCACCCCAATATTCAGATTTTATCAAATCAATTATTTTTTTCGATATTGCATTGGCTGTACGATCTTCACTGACGTCCCAAAATTGGTAACATCGTTCTTTTGGGGCACCATTTGAGTCTACATATCGGAAAACCACAGATAATTGACACTTTTTTGTGATATCTGTGGTTTCATCCAACATAATAGAAAGAAAATTTGCAGCATCAATCTCTTTATTGATATTATCAATGATTGTGTTTGATATTGCATTGATCAAATCATTTTGAATGTTGTTGGATGTTCCTTTAAAAACCGTTGCCGATTTTAAATGATTTTCTAGTTTAGAGTCATATTTGGCTATTAGATTTAAAAGCTCAACATAGTTTCCCTTGTTATCCGACTCTTCGCGTTCATCATTACCCCTGAACGCTAGTTCTTGAGAGCCCAAAAAGCACACCGCATCAATAAGTCGCTCCAAAACTTGCCGGTTTTCGGACACTTGTTTGTTATGACGAGATACCGATGTAACCGTAGACCACACACCCCTTTCTTGGTTACTTGCAAAAAGCAAGCAAGGCCAGCAAAACAATTTATTTAAAGTGGGGCAACCACACAACCATAACTTGGACTCGTACTGTTTTACCTGGAAGTATCTATTAAATGTTTTATTTTTTGTTGCATTTATGGAAATTAAATTTGGAAGAGGTGGTATTGGCCTTCCAACATTTATCGCCTCTGTTTTTTCCATGGGCGTTAGCTGCGAAAATGGATTTTCCATTAATTTTTCAATGATGCACCTGCAATTCATTAAATTATCATTCATTTTGTCCTCGAAAAAACGATGTTTTCATTGTAAAGTCCATAATGAGAATGAGTAATGAGAATAAAATAAATAAAACAAAACAAATAGTACTCTAACAAATAGTGCACTGGAGACCTGAGCACCGCATCCACATCACTCAGTGAATTATTATTATCAGGGATGGAAATTGACATTTGAAAATCGTACTAAATAGTTTGAAATTGTACTAAATTAGCACCAGTTGTACCAATTTCATAGAAAAAAAAACAAGAAAATTCATTTGTTTCTGTTTATTAAGAAAAATATAACACAAAATAAATAAATAATTCATTTAGTATAAGCTATAAGAAATAAACAAATAACTTCAATTAAAAACGAAAAGAAAATATAGATTTAAACTACTCAGAACTGTAGTATATGTATATTATTTTTCTCACTTGTAAAATTTGTTTTTAAAAAACAGCTAAGAATTTCATATTCAAAACATAAATGTTTTATTAGATTTTTAGTTTCAGTAATAGCGATCGACCTAAAGTCTGTTTCGACATTTGGTTTTGATGAAATTGTAGATTGTATCGAGACAAATTGTACTTTTGTAATTCAATAAACTCAATTGTATCGAATTCCATACAACTGTATTAAATTTATTTAATCTTACATGTCTGGTTATTTTGATATTATGAGCAAAAACACTCTAATGAAGATATAAATCCTTCGTACGTATCACCCTCCAAAACCCATTTGTTTACATTGTTGTATTTGTAATTTTGACATTCTGTCCATGAATAAATGTGAAATTCAAATAACTGATAAACTAAATTTCCACGCACCGGACCTCATTAATTGTGTCTTAGTGTGCGTGTTTTCACGCACACTAAGAATTACTTTATGAGGTCCGTTTCCGGTTTAGTTTGTAGGCAAACCAATATAGCTACCGAGGATTTATATCTTTACTAGAGTGTTTTTAATTATGAGTATGACATGAGAGATGCAACACTGAAAACATAAACTCTAACTCTTCCCCTTGTGTTGTGTGTACACTTATATGCTCTTAAGTGTCGTCTTCGTTCAGAGTTCACTCTCTCTCTCTCTCTCGATGCCATATTGATATCAAAAATACTCCATTTACCAAGATCGGAATCTTTCGTACGTTTCACTCTCCAAAACCCGTTTCTTTACATTGTTGTATTTGTAATTTTGACAATTAGTCCATGAATAGATGTGAGCACAAAAAAAAAAAAAAAACGATGCCGTGGGCTAGCGGCACTTTGCACAGCAAAAACAAAATGGGGTGGTTAATAAGTTTTTTCAGGTTTTTCTTTTTACTTTTTTTCGATGAAAAAGTCAGTATTAAGCTTTAATTTTGCAGTAATTTTGTTGATAGCGAACCAATGTACATTTTTATCTTGAAAAAAAGTATGTTCAACAACAGTTTATTATAATTAATTCACTAATTTACAGTAATCACTACGAAATTCTTTAAATTTCATAATTAACCTTGAATTATTGTATCAAAGATGCGTTCGAAGAACCATCAAATTAAGGGTGCGAGCGCAATTTTTTTATTGAATTCTAATAAATTTTCGTTAATGAACGGCCCAAATATTTTTTTTGCAAGTAATTAAAATCTCTATAAATTTAACCATTCCAAGTATATTTATAGTTTGTTTTTAATGATTTAAGCTTGCAACTATTTTTCAATTCCATTATGATTAATAAATATTAAATTTAAAAAAAGAGTTATAATCGAAAAAACCTTATCCATAACATTCTTAATTGATGGAAACATATATACATGTATTTGCTATCAAAAAAAACTATGTATCAAAGGAACACCAATGTTTTAAAAAAATAATCAGAACGATTATAGCGAACCTGTTGAATAAATGCAGAGCAAATAAAATGCAAATCGACATGAATGTTTATTGTTGACGTACAGAAGTTTTTTTTAGTGAAATCCCACAGTTTAACGCAAAATATAATTTTCATTCATTCCTTAAAAATGTTCAGTTACCAAAGTTCAAGTTTACTTATTATTGTTTGAAGGGTATGTTTAGTAAAAGTGCTGCTAATAATGAAAAAAATTAATGAGTTTTACGTACATGTTTTTGTTTTTATTAATATAATAAATACTTCCATAGATTACATTTTATAAATGCAGAGCATAGAAGAAAATATACATAAACAATAGTTTTCAGATATAAAGCAGAAGTTAGTGTAGAAAAATATTTTTGAGAAAGCCAATAATATTTTTCAGCTAACCTTCATCAACTTTTTAGAAACAAAATTTGCATTAATAGCAGCATTTAGTTGGTATTGTGTGTAACCATATTGCCTATTTCTATTCCTTAAAGATGCTTTACACAAAGCAGCATATTTTTAAAACATGGTTTCCTCAAATTTGTATTCCAAAATCTAACTACAAACAAAATTCTAACTCTAACATAGTCCCTCAAAAAGAAATTTTCAGGAATATTTCTGCAACAAACAAAACTAAAATTTGGTCTTGCAATTATCGAACTGCTTAAATGATGAAAATACTACTGTAAAGCTAAGTGTACACGATTGCCAGATCTGCAAATATTGCCAGATCTGTCACTGAAAAATTTGTCTCGAATGGCTGACAATCGTGTACACACCAAATTAATTTGCAGACAAATGGTTTGGCTCCTAATTTGCAGACAAATATCTGCCAATTAATTTGTAGATATCTGGCAATCGTGTACACGCAAGCTGACAACCGTCTACACACCAAATTGATTTGCAGAAAAATTTGTTCATCAATCATTTTGAAGACAAATTAATTTGCAGATGTGGCAATCGTGTGTACACAAAATTCATTGGGAGATCACCAAATTTTTTTCATTTTCTGACGTTTCTGCAAACGTCTGACAATGAATAAATTTGCAGATGCCGTTTGAGGAACATTTGCAAATTTATTCATTGGCAGACAAATTTTCTGACTGATGCGATGTGTGACAATGAGCTGAAAATAAATTTGCAGATCCAAAATTTGATTTGGTGTGTACACGGTTGGCAGAAAATCTACAAATGTTTGCAAATCTAGTGCTAGCTATTTGGCCAAATTAGTTTGTCGACATTGTCAGACAAATATTTGGCAACAGATTTGTAGATGTTTGTAGATATCTGCAAACCGTGTACACACAAATTAAAATTTTCAGCTCATTGTCAGCTCATTTTCACACATTGTCAGACGTTTGCAGATCTGACAATGATTGTCAGACCTGGCAATCGTGTACACTAAGCTTAATTGAGGAATCTGAACTAGCTAAAGTTGGCAATGGAACTTCACAAGTATGCTTCTCGTAGCATTGTCTGTACAAAAAAAAACAGAGGCACCCAATTTCGTTTCCGATTCTTTATTTCAATAAAAAATATATTTTTCTGATCGCAGAAGATCAAAATCAACAATTAAATAAAACGCATTCAATGTATTTTAAACTTAATATTATTTATTAAATCAAAGCTTCAGATCCCTTACCACTGGTGGGGGGAAATCTTAGGCTATACGTAGAATGACAACTGTGAACTGAACTCTCATTGATCGATGAAACCCTTTTTATACTTATAAAATGTTTACTTAAGCAAATCTATCTTCGGCTGAAGATCGTTTGCTTTCCTTTGTCTTTTAAAATTGCTGACACAAGAATTCTTTTAGAATTATTTAAGATGTTTTGGGCACACAAGTTACTGAAGGCAAAAAGTGCTGATATGGTATTTATAATATCGGATATCATCATCCGCTTATGAGATGAAATTATGAATCAATGTGTGAGCATTACATTTTGTTTATATAAAGATACTTTGTTATGATATTTATAATATCGGATATCATCATCCGCTATGAGATGAAATTATGAATCAATGTGTGAGCATTACATTTTGTTTATATAAAGATACTTTGTTATGATAGGGTGTTTAATATTATTACAAAGTTATGTGAGGGTGTTCTGATAATGTAACCCCTCCCCCCTTAAGTTTGATGCTCTCCTGAGTATCTATAATTCTATTTTCAATTTTAAATTTATGGGTTTCTCGACGTTTAAAATATAATAATAAAATTGCAATTATAATAATTATGATTGTTATACTAGTATATGATATAACATGTTTTATATTGTTTTGGTATCTTATTGCTTGCAATTCTTTCAAATTTTCAATTTGATTTATATGTATATCTTCTAATGTAACATTAATTTGTGTAATGTTTAATGTGTTATATAGTGGAATTATAATATTTTGTTTAAAAGTTTCTTTTCGATTTATATATAAAGTTGCATTTATTTTAATGTTACAATCTTTAAAATGTACAAGGTTGTTCTTAATAATTTTATATTCAATATTGTTACAATATTCATTTAGACTTGTTTCTACTAAGTTTTTTGTTAATACAAGTCCATCTTCTAATTCTATTAATTCTTGATCTTTATTTGATCTTATCTTACAGTTTTCATATTTTGTTTTATATAGGTTTTGAATACATATTGGACTTTTCTTTAAATGTTTAAGATATTTAATTTCATTGTTTTCATATAATGTTTTGTTACAAATTATATAGTTGTATTTTGATATTTCGACTTCAAGTCCTTGATCGTTTGGTATAGGTAGAATCATTATGTTTTCACATTTATGTGTAAATACTGGTATTTTTAAAGCAAAAACTAATTTGTTATTTCTAGTTAATAGGCTGCTCTCAATATATTTTAATTTATTAATGGTTATATTGAATCGTTCATTTTCTTCTTTAGTTAAGATATTTCTCCCTAGAATTCCTAATCTTGAAAAGACTACATTGTCTTGTAATTTTTCTATTTCATTGTTTAACAGCATTATATCTGTATTTATTTGTAATGATAATATGCTTTTAGCTAGATTTTCTTGTTTTATTTCTGTGGAATTAATAAAGTTTCTTAATATATACTGGTGTTTGTTTATACGGTCTGCCATTGTTTCTAATTCTGTTTGGAATTGCGTATTTATACCTATTTGTTTATTTAATTCTGTCATAGCATTCATATTGTTTTCTTCAATTATTTTTAAATGATTCTCAATCTCTAATCTTTCATCATTATCCATCACTCCAAAAAGAAAATGGAGTGCGTTACCTCCCATGTTTATTAATCCTCTCCTTTGTCTTGAATAAGGAAGTATGCTATGTAATTTGGATTTAGAATCTCCTAAAGCTTCTGTCATTAATCTTTTTAATCTTAAGTCTTGAAAATTGTTATAGAAAATTCAATTTGTTTAATAATTTCATTGTAAGTTTCTAAATTAATTATATGGAGTATTTTATCATATTTTTCGATTAATTCAATGGGTTCTTGTTTTATAATTATATATCCTGCTTGATTATGAATTTCTTGTAATAAAAATTCTGATTTCACTATGGTAAAAGTGAATAATACAATTATAATTATGGTTTTCATTTTGGCTGTAAAGAGATTAAATTATTATTATCACTACTTTGATATTTATATTTTCTTTTGAAATGGGTTTTATGTAATTTTTTATTATTTGCATAATATTTATTATCAATTTTTTCTACTTTGGTCTTCTTATATTTTGCAGCTATCTTCTTTGCTGTTCTTACTACGTCAGCTTTTACGTAAACGTCTTTTTTTAAATCTGGTTCAATAAAATCTGCTTTATTTTGATTTCTTTTATTAATATTATTTTCTTTAACTGTTTGGATCCTTTTTCCTATCTCTTCTAAATCTTCTACTTTTATTTTGTTTTGAATAAAATCTATAGGTTTTCTTAATATTGTTGAATGGATTGTGCAATTATATATACTAACTGCTTTTATTACTTTTTCTCTTAGGTTTAATATGTTCTTTTTCTCTTCTTGTGCATTATATATTCTTATATGTTCATTAAGTGTACCATGCACTCTTTCTACATCTGAATTTCCTGTCTTATGATTTGGGGTTATGAGTTTTATTTTAATTCCTTCTTCATTGCAATATTCTTTAAATGCTAGGCTATTAAACTCATTGTCGCAAACTATTTCTTGGGGTTTGCCTAATATAGAATTTCTAAGTTTAAGTTGCTCAATAATTTTATGAGTGTTTCTACTAGCTATGGGAAAGGCTGTCAAATGCTTAGTAAATTTATCTATAATTGTTAAAAAGTAAATATCTTTACTTGGAATATAAATGTCCATGTGTATTAGCTCGTTTGGCTTAAGTGCAGTTTTGCTCATTTCAAATTTTATTTTTTTTGGACTTCTATCATGTTTTGCTGTTTGACATATAGTACAATTGTTAATGTATCTTCTTATTATTTCTCTTAATTTTGGAAAATAATATTCATTTTTAATTTCAAGATATGTTTCTTGTATTCCTCTGTGATTAAATTGTTCATGAATCCTTTGAATGAGATTCAACGCATCGTCTGTATTACTTAAATCTTTTAAAAGAGTAATGCATCTCAGTAATTTTAGCTTACTTTGATTGCTGTAAAGCTCAACATATTTTTCCTGAATTTTGCAAAATAAAGTATCACTTGGACAATATACTGCCACATTTCCGTGATCAGGTAAAAATTCCCTTAATGCTTCAGTAAAATATTCACCTATATCTTTTGATTTAATAGTGAGTCTTCTTATACCTTTGTATATATATTTTATATCTTTACCTTCATTGTCTGACTCTATAATTTCTATTTGATGCTTAAACATATTTGTAGGTAATTCTGAAATTCCTATGTGATCATTTCTTTCCTCTATTCCACTATGAATTGTGGCTAATGTTGAATCTTCATTTCTATTGACTGCGTTTACTTCGAGTCTACTAAGATAATCTGCTACGCGATTTTCTTTTCCTTTTATTCGATATCAAAATCATATTCATTTAAACTTATTTTCCATCTTTGGAGTTTTGAGTTTGGTTCTTTAAGGTTACTTAACCAAATTAAAGGTCTATGATCAGTTTGTATTTTAAATTTGCGACCGTAAAGGTATGGTCTAAAATATTTTGTTGACCAAACAATACTTAATAATTCTTTTTCAATAGTGCTATATCTGCGTTCATGTTCATTGAGGGTGCGAGATGCATAGCATAATGGGTGATTTGATTGTGAAAGGACTGATCCGATCGCATAATTTGATGCATCAGTTGTTAACACGAATTCCTTTGTATAATCAGGATATTTTAAAACGGGGTCATTAGATATGAGCAATTTAAGTTCTTCAAAAGCTGTTATATATTCTGGGTCTTTAATATTTATCTTTGCTCCTTTCTTAAGATATTTGGTCATAGGTACTGCTACCTTTGAATAATCTTTAATAAATTTCCTGTAATAACCTGTTAGACCTAGAAAAGATTTTATTTGTTTTGTTGTACCAGGAATAGGTATTTTTTCAATTGTTCTTATTTTTTCTGGATTTGGCTTAATTCCGTTTGTAGTAATAACGTGCCCTAAATATTCGGTTTCCTTGCTAAAAAATTTACATTTATCTATTTGTATTTTTAAATTGTGATTGTTAAGTTTTTTAAATACTTTGTTAATTGAGCAAATATGTTCCTCTAATGATGTACTAAATATGAGAATGTCGTCTAAATAGACCACACATATTTTTCCTACAAGTCCTTCTAATACGTGATTAATCATTCGTTGAAAAGTTGCGGGGGCATTTTTTAATCCAAATGGCATCCGATTAAATTCGTAATGACCGTTTGCTGTTGAGAAAGCTGTTTTATACCTATCTTTAGGATTCACCAATATCTGATGGAAACCTTTCGCTAAATCTAATGTGGTAAAATGTTGGGATCTTCCCAATTTACTAAAAATGTCTTCAATGTTTGGAATAGGAAACTTGTCTTCCACGGTTACTTCGTTAAGTTTTCTATAATCTATAACAATTCGCCATTTCTTAAGTCCTGAATTGTCTATCTTTTTGGGTACAACCCAGATAGGAGCATTATATGGACTGTTGCTTTCTTTTATTATGCCTTGATCTAACATTTCGATTATTTGTTTATCGACTTCTTTTGTATGTACTTCTGGATATCTATATAGTCGTGAATATATTGGTTTATCACTTTTAGTTTCAATGTTGTGTGTTACTTCTTTTACGTTAGTTAAGATATCTCCTTCGCTATAGAATAATTGTTTATTATTTTTTAATATTTGATTCAGAGCTTTCTTTTCTTCTTTGTTCATATAATGTTCAGTTAATTTATCAGTTAAATCTTGTAAAACTACATCAATACCACATAAATCTATTTGTGTATTTGATAATTCCTGAATGTATCTATCTAAAGGGTATTCCTTTGGTTTTGTCATTAATGGGATAATAGTATTTTTTATTTTCAAAGTATGTGTATAATATGATATTTCAGCTTCTAATGGTATAAGGACATTATTTCCTAAAATTCCGTCAAACGAACTGTTTGTAATTGGTGTAATTAAAAATTCCATGGTTGATTCTTTTTTATTAAATTCGATTGGTAATGGTAAAATTATTTTTGAATTTATTTGATTTTCATTATATAATGCTTTAATTATAACTGGTTTGTCTAATTTACTTTCATAATGTCTTGGAAATATATTTTCTTTTAAAATAGATGTAGCTGCTCCTGTGTCTATTAAAAATCTAAGTTTTTTATTAAGAATATGAACATCTATGCAGGGTAATGGTCTGTTGAGGCGGGTGTTTGAAAATTTGCTGTATTTTGAGTAAGGTGATCTATTTCCATTGGTTCTAGATCATTCTTTTTATTTTGTGTAGCAAATGGATTACGATTATTATTAGAATAATTTCCACTTCTATTTGGTTGCCTATAATTTCGTTCATTTTGGTTTCTATAGTTTTGATTATTGTTTCTATAAAAGTTTTGACCTTTATTATTGAAATTCCTATAGTTATTTGAATTTCCTGATTCGTTTTTGTAATTTCTATCAAATCTTTGATTTGTATTGTAATTATTATATTTTTTATAGTTTTTGTCGTTAAAATTATTATTGTTATTTCCAGTTCTATAGTTTCGAGTATTTCTATCATTATAATTATTTTCTTCTTTTGTCCAATGACAAGATTCTAATTTATAAAAAGCTTCGCTAAGGGTTGTTATGTTATGATTGATTATTATTGAACTTGCGTTCGGGGGTATTCTTTCACAAAATTTAGATAATAATGACGCTTCATTATTGAAAGGATTGTATTCTTCCGGTTTATTTTCAGATAAATAATATTTATTATTTAGTCTACAGAGGATTTCTGAGAATGTATTATATAGTTGAGAAATGTTTTTTGAATAAACTTTATCTGCTAGTTCTTTTAATTTTAGAAAAGATTCTTTCTCACCAAAATTCTTTACTAGAATACTTTTTATGTCTTGCCAATTATTAGGGTCGCCACTCCTTAATACTACCTCTAGGGCGAAATCTGTTATTTTTGATTTTATTTCACTCAATATAAATTCTTGTGAACCTTCGTTATACAAACTACATGAATTTATTACAAATTCTGCTTTTTTAATAAATATAATAATATTACATGATTTACCATTAAAATTTGGTAAATTCTTTACTAATTTTAAGGGGTCGATATTTATTGTAGCCATTTTTACCTTATTTTCAATTTTTTCTTCTGCTTGCTCAATTTCTTTTGATTGCTGGATTGCTGCAGGATCTGTTGACTTTGAAGTTTTTTCTTCCTCGGTATTATATGTTAACGCAGCTGGTTTGTTGTATGGTGTATATTTCTTCATTTATTGAACACGTTGGGGCTTTCGACTTGGATAATTTTGCCACGTACAGTTGTTCTTCCTTCTTTTTATTAATTTACACTTTTTAAAGTAATGTCATATATATTTTTTTTTTTGTAGCACTTTTAACTTTTTATTTGTCTTTAATTTTATTTTGTTGAAGTTGTTTTCTTCTCAACTTTTGCTGAATTGATCTGATGTTCCTGGAAATCAGCTGTTGCTTCGTCGTCTATCCAACTTTGTGAATTTACTTCTATATGTGGTTCCTTTACTTGCGGGGCCTCTGCTCCCTTTTGAAGATTTATTTTTTCTGGTTGCATTTAGTAGCACTTTTTGTTAATTTTAATTTAACACTGAGTTCACTTTCTGTATGCTTCCTTTTGAAGATTTCCTTCTGGTTGCATTTAGTAGCACTTTTTGTTAATTTTAATTTAACACTGAGTTCACTTTCTGTATGCTTCCTTTTGAAGATTTCCTTCTGGTTGCATTTAGTAGCACTTTTTGTTAATTTTAATTTAACACTGAGTTCACTTTCTGTATATGCTTCCTTTTGAAGATTTCCTTCTGGTTGCATTTAGTATTTTATTTAATTGTTTTATTAGTCAAGCATTCTCTCTATGAGACTTTGTAAAATTGTCCTTTCGGATCTTGATTTACGATGCTTTTCACTGAACAAAAATATATTTTTTTATTTTTCACTGTCCTATAGCACTATTTAGTAATTTTAATTTACCGGTACTAACTATTTTATTTAGTTTTAGGACGATCCCGAATTAAACTTTTAATAAAGTAAGATTCAATATATTTTGATCTTTCGAGATCCTACCGACTGCGCCAATTTCGTTTCCGATTCTTTATTTCAATAAAAAATATATTTTTGTGATCGCAGAAGATCACAATCAACAATTAAATAAAACGCATTCAATGTATTTTAAACTTAATATTATTTATTAAATCAAAGCTTCAGATCCCTTACCACTGGTGGGGGGAAATCTTAGGCTATACGTAGAATGACAACTGTGAACTGAACTCTCATTGATCGATGAAACCCTTTTTATACTTATAAAATGTTTACTTAAGCAAATCTATCTTCGGCTGAAGATCGTTTGCTTTCCTTTGTCTTTTAAAATTGCTGACACAAGAATTCTTTTAGAATTATTTAAGATGTTTTGGGCACACAAGTTACTGAAGGCAAAAAGTGCTGATATGGTATTTATAATATCGGATATCATCATCCGCTTATGAGATGAAATTATGAATCAATGTGTGAGCATTACATTTTGTTTATATAAAGATACTTTGTTATGATATTTATAATATCGGATATCATCATCCGCTATGAGATGAAATTATGAATCAATGTGTGAGCATTACATTTTGTTTATATAAAGATACTTTGTTATGATAGGGTGTTTAATATTATTACAAAGTTATGTGAGGGTGTTCTGATAATGTAACCACCCGCCTATTGTTTCCACCTGAACTTCTAACGTCGCCAAAAAATGCTCTAAGCAAACTACACCTAAAAAAATGGTCTGTTTTATTCTTTTACAAAGTATTGAGTTACACTACACTTTTGTCCATTTCCAATTATACTTAACCAGTTGCAGCGCATATTGCGTTCGCAAATAATTTAAATAAACAAAATACAGCACTAATAATATTAGTGTATTTGGTCAATTTTATTTCATTTAATATACATTAACAACATTTATTTGGATTGAAATTAAAAAGCTACATATTATACAAATCTTCCAATTTAAGACCATGTCAGCACTTCAGATTCTGTTGGTTAGGATTGTTTAGTTTTTGAACGAGGCCATGAAACATTCAAAATGAAGCATTTAGATGGGGCTGATTACTATAATGAAGCATTTTGATGGGCCGAAACACTAAATGTGAGAATGTGTTTGTTTTTTTGCATCATTTCACGCACACTTTCTCACATTTCAGATTCCTCAATTAGATTAGTATTTTCATCATTTAAGCAGTTCGGTAATTGCAAGACCAAATTTTAGTTTTGTTTGTTGCAGAAATATTCCTGAAAATTTCTTTTTGAGGGACTATGTTAGAGTTAGAATTTTGTTTGTAGTTAGATTTTGAAATAAAAATTTGAGGGAACCATGTTTTAAAAATAAGTTGCTTTGTGTAAAGCATCTTTAAGAAATAGAATTAGGCAATATGTTTACACACAATACCAACTAAATGAGTGCAATAAATAGATTTAAGTAACTTTTTTTTATTCCAGTATGGGGAAACCGAACACCCAATAGAAAAAAAACGGTACACGCGCCAAAATCCATACTTCTTGACTAAATAATGTTATCTTCTATGTTTACGCATAAAATTACGAATTTTGTAGCGTATGAAAATTTCTAGACATTTTACAATCTGAAAAATTAATTATGCTATGAAATAATTGGCTGCTATTAATGCTAATTTTTTTCCTAAAAAGTTGATGAAGGTTAACCGAAGCGGAAATTTATTTAATGAACATACCTAAAATATTATTGGCTTTCTCAAAAATATTTTTCTACACTAACCTCTGCTTTATACCTGAAAACTATTGTTTATGTATATTTTCTTCTATGTTCTGCATTTATAAAATGTAATCTATGGAAGTATTTACTATATTAAGAAAAACATGTACGTAAAACTCATTAATTTGTTTCATTTTTAGCAGCACTTTTACTAAACATACCCTTCAAACAATAATAAGTAAACTTGAACTTTGGTAACTAAACATTTTTAAGGAATGAATGAAAATTATATTTTGCGTTAAACTGTGGGATTTCACTAAAAAACTTCTGTACGTCAACAATAAACATTCATGACGATTACATGTTCTATTGAATTAGTTGTGCATGAATTCAGAACGATTTTAAGACGTTTTAATTTTGTGATATACATATGTCAAAATTTGCATTTTATTTGCTCTGCATTTATTCAACAGGTTCGCTATAATCGTTCTGATTACTTTTTTAAAACATTGGTGTTCCTTTGATGCATAGTTTTTTTTGATAGCAAATACATGTATGCTTCCATCAATCAAGAATGTTATGGATAAGATATTTTTTGATTATAACTCTTTTTTTAAATTTAATATTTATTAATCATAATGGAATTGAAAAATAGTTGCAAGCTTAAATCATTAAAAACAAACTATAAATATACTTGGATTAATTAAATTGATACAGATTTTAATTAGTTGCAAACAAAATATTTGGGCCGTTCGTTAACGAAAATTTATTAGAATTTAATACAAAAATTGCGCTCGCACCCTTAACTTGATGGTTCTTCGAACGCATCTTTGATACAAAAATCCGAGGTTTATTATGAAATTTAAGGAATTTCGTTGTGATTACTGTAAATTAGTGAATTAATTATAATAAACTGATGTTGAACATGCTTTTTTCAAGACAAAAAGGTACATTGGTTCACTATCCACAAAATGCCTGCAAAATTAAAGCTTAAAACTGACTTTTTCATCGAAAAAAGTAAAAGGAAAAACCTGAAAAAAACTTATTAACCCCTCCATTTTGTTTTTGCTATGCAAAGTGCCGCTAGTCCACGGCATCGTTTTTTTTTTTGTTTGTGCTCACATCTATTCATGGACTAATTGTCAAAATTACAAATACAACAATGTAAAGAAACGGGTTTTGGAGAGTGAAACGTACGAAAGATTCCGGTCTTGGTAATGGAGTGTTTTTGATCTACACATTTTGTATCTTCTTTGCATTTTTTGTGTTAACGTGTATTTACTTTACCCTGTTTTCGCTGATCGGTCGGTGCGTTGACATGAGGAGAACACCCTGGAGTATTTATTTTGTAGTTTCGTCTGAGAAAATTTCTGTTAATTCGAAGGAGGGACGGTGCTGTGTGCGCTCGATGAAGGTGAACACCAAGCCATATAGAAACTATCTACACATTTTGTCTCTTCTTTGCATTTTTTGTGTGGATGTGGATTTGTTTTATTAGCTTTGGTGTTCGGTCGGTGCGTTGACATGAGGAGAACACCCTAGAGTATTATATTTGTTTGAGAATGAATGAATGGTATGAATTGCCGTGGTGCGCTTGATGAAGGAGAACACCAAGATTTAAAAAATCAAATAAATGGAATGTGACGATTTCGGTAGGGTGTGCGGTGAACACCTGCGTACCTTCGAATAAACGTCACTGAATAGTTGTCAGGTTTGCAATGAAAACAAATATGACAGGAAACCTTTTAAAAAATATTTTAATCATACGGAAACACCGGACAGACCAAACATGATTGTACATTTTGATATTTTCCAGGTACATAAAACTTATTTCCTAACAAGTATAGATCAATTTACAAAAATAAAATCAGTGATAAAAATATGTGTACAATTAAGGTCAAAATAGTAGAAAGAATTGCATTGCTAGGAAAACCAGACTTATATTCGACAACGAATTTAACAACAGTCTAATAAGTTTATACTGTAAAGAAAAAGACATAAAAACACATTTTACTACACCAAATTCCCATACGGGAAATTCCGATATTGAGCGATTCCATTCAACACTCTTAGAATATACCCGAATAATAAAAGATAATCAAGAAAATATTGATACTGAAGAATTTGTAATACAGGCTGTAGGGTTTTACAACAATACAGTTCACAATATAAAACCGATAGACTTCATTAACCGTTTAGACGTAGATTTCAAGAAAATATCAAAGACAATGCAAGAAAACAAAATTAAAGCAATCAACAGAATTAATTCAAAAAACCGATACCAAAATATTATCCAAACGATTTATACATAAAAAACCCGAAAGCAGTTAGACATAAGACTGTTAAGAGATTTTTGAAATTCAATCCAAATAGAAATAAGAAAGTAGATATAGTTCAAATTAAACGACCACATAAAATAATTTTCAAAGAAATTTCAGATGATCGCAACACTAATTGTTATCATAATTGCTTTTTCCTCAACAATGGGGTCCGTCGAAATCAATAAAATTGAAACAGAGGCCGGATATGCACTCTTAGAAAGCTGTAGGAAACGCTTTTCATTTCCTTGCACTTTATTTCCTTTTTTTAAACCAACCGTCGGTAGACACCTAGCCAATATTCGAACCTTCTGTTCTTTCAATTCCATTCAAGTTAAATTAATTATTGTACAACCTAGACAATACAGCGGCGTTGATAAAGATGGAGGTGAATGTGGGTGTGGTGAGTTAAGAGGATCTTGAAGAGCGGTCAATGCAAGCAATGGGCTGAAATGCTCCATTTGCTTTAAAAGAGAGTTGGCTTAAGAGAAATATAAAATTGAGATGGCAATATTCTGATTAAATGAGAACCAATACATTTGCAAAGCATCAATGTATTCTTCAATGGAAGTGTTTCCGGATGAATTTTCTGCGCCGGTTTTGACTAGAAAATTTGACTTTTTTCACATATATTTTTTAAAAAAATAAAAATGATTTTTAAAATAAAAAGTTTTATGTTTTGGTCAAGAATACGGCCGGGAAAAGGTCCTTCCGGAATTGCTTCCGGCGCCATGTTTAAAACGCTCTCTCGTCCAAAATGACGTGACACGCTGAGGGTTGCCGTCTGACTATAAAAAGGAGTGACTGCCAAACGTCAGCCTCTTTTGTGTCAATCTTTTGCCCGGGTCGCTTTCGTCAGTCATTATACTTAAATTTGTTTGAAAAAAAAAAATTATATATTATATAAGAATATGTATTTTATTGTAATTTTTCACGTTTGTTTTATTTTTTTTTTACCGGAACACTAAAAATAATTAAAAAAATTTCGTTTATGAAGTGTTACGGTAAATTTTACCGCAACAAAAACCAGCCTTTGGCTGTTTTCTTTTCCCTAGTTGTGGCTGCAAAATATCGGCAAAGTTGAGGGCAACCATGGTCTCATCAGCCACAGGTGTACCTAGCCTTTATTTTGCAAAAGCAACAAAAAGCAGGTGATCGAGTTCGAGAACGAGTTCTTTCGACAAGGTCGAAAATGCCGGCGGATGAGCCGAAGAAGTATGGGGTCAGGCGGACCCTACTTAAACAACAACAACAACATATCTATTGAATTGTAAAATTTGTAACTCTTAACTTAATCACTTATGTACAAAATGGGTTTTTAACGCCGCGTTTTAAAGTAGTTTAATTTAACATTTGGTACGAAATTCACACCTCGAACCTCGCGCGTAATTAATAGTAATAGGAAAATGCCTAGTTTAGACTTCTTCTCGATTTTTGTTTCTTAAAACTTTCTCGAAAAATAAGAATAGTTGGGAAGGGGTCTGAACTCGCCATTATGTTTCGGCAAGTTTTGGAAACTCATCCAACAACTTGTCGAAACCGTGATTGTGTGTGTGAAAGCAAAGTTTCGCTGAGAGTCAACAACGGTGGCTTTCCTGATGAGCGTAAAGCTTCCAGGAAGCCGCGATACCGTGACCGACAATCACGAAAACGGATGCTTGTGTTGGATGAATGTGTGTGTGACTGGAATGGACGAGGGAGGAAGAACATAGTTGGGAATTAGCTTGGAAGGACTCTTGATAGAGACCTACAAGCGACAAGATAAATAGAAAATTTCGAGGTATTTAAGGAGGAAGAAAAATCGAGAAGGAGGATAGAAAAGTTCGAGGAATTAAAAAGAAAAAGGAAAGGAATCGAGATTCGAGTTGTGAAGTTGGAGAAAGAAGAAAATAGGAAGGAAAAGATAAGTAGTTATTTCTTTGTCCTTTTGTTCTTTATTCTGTTGTTCTTTTGTTCAGTTCGGATATATATATATACAAACTTACGCGTCCGGTGTTAAAAACCTATGTTTTTTGTTTGCCATTTGCTTTTCTTGATTTCAATTTTTTTTTCTTGTAAATTTTTTTTTAACTTTCATTTGAAAACATTTTGGGTTTTAATCCAGGGATCTTCAATCCCACGGTTTCCCAAAGAATAAATATTAAATTTAAAAACCAAACGGTCGTTGTGTTGTCTTTTTTTAATCGCTTCACTTATCACAAAGAGTTTTGGAATTTTCTTCTTCGGTTTGTTAAAAAAAATTCCTGGCGCCCATTTTTATTGCAACGTACCCCACTGTAGGTACTTGCAATAACTTATTTCCAAATTGTAACAATTTGATTGATTTTAGAAATCAATCAACATTGTTATAATTTATAAACAAATTCTTCCAAAAGAACCCAGCCCAGCTGAGCAGCCGCGGGTACAGCTTCGTCAACGAGCTGTATTGTTGCACTTTTTTTTTTCGTTCTCTCTTTTGTGTCGCATTCGTACTCATTTGAGTGCGAGTTGATAAAGTCGTCGCTACGCAGCCGCCGTCGTCGTCGATTTAGTTTATCGGTTTAGTCTTGTTATAGTTTGTTTTGATTTAATTTGATATTGTTCGTTTAAAAAAAAATTAATATTAAATAATATAATTCCCCCTCGCGATTAGTGATAAAAAGTGTAACAAATTGACGCCCAACGTGTGGGGCCAAACAAAATTGGAAGAATTCCGGTGGTAGTTTCGTGTCGTGTTTTCTTTATTTTTTAATTTTAAAAAGAACATTAAATTGCCCTTGTCTTTTTTTATAGGTGTTTGATTCGAGTTGTTTTTGGTTCCAGTGGAGAATTATTGAAGGTGTTTTTCTTTTGGAGGTGTTTTGTTCCTGCGAGATCGAGGCAGTAAACAAAGTTCTTTTGGTTGTGTGAAATTTAATCCAGGGAGTTTTCAAAGTGAAAAACAAATAGCAAGTATTTTTTTTTAATTGTGTTGTGTAAACTCGTTTTTTATTCTTCTTATTTATTGTGTGGTGTTAGTTTAATTTGGTTCTTTTTCTTTTTTTTATCATTTATATTTAAATAATATTTTTCGTCGACATTTTGTCTTCGTAATTTTTTTTGTTGTTTTCTCTCTTTTTGTGCAGCGATAGAAATTCTCTGGTGCTATTGAAATCAATTGAGAGTTTTATCGCTAGCGACTTACAATATCCGAGTGACTTTTCTTGGGTGATAGTTTTTATGTCAGAGTGTGTTACTTTTTGAGTGAAAGTTAATTTTTAAATTTTAAAAGAGTTTGAGTGAATTTAGTTAGAGTAGGGGATTGGTGTGAGCGTCCAAACTTTTTTTGATAACATTTAAAATTTGATAGGAAATAATTTTGTAGGTATTCTTTTTAGTTTTAATTTTTTTTAATTAATACAAATAAATTAATTTAATAATTAGAATTTTTAGATTTAGGGTTGCCTAGTAGTTTTTTTAAATATTTTTTATAAATTTTTTTTTGAAAGTTTTTTTTTTGTTTTGTAAATTAAAATGAATATTGGTAGATTAGCGCAGGACGAACTGGCCTACGAGATGAAGGTCAGGGGATTAAAAGTAGGGACAGTGGAGGAAATGCGAAAGGCATTAAGGTCGTCGAGGTTACTCGTTAAGAGGAACTCGATGGAAGTTAGTTTAGTTTATCCCTTCACTTATGAAGAGGATGTTGAGGCAATTGAAGCTAAGATTGAAGAGATTAGGGTCCTTCTTAAAGTACCTCCGAGGAATCCAAAGTCTTCGGAGTACATTAAGATAGTGACAAAAATTGAGTGGTGTATAGGCAGGTTAGCTAGGACACCTTGTGAGGCCGAAGATGAAGAAGATGAAGTTAGTTCACTTCGGAACAAGGTTTTATGTTTATTAGGAGATCTCACTGGTGATAGTGAGAATAGTGATAGGGAAGAGGAAGTGGAAAAAGAAAAGACTCCACTTAAGACTCAAACCCAACTTCGGGTACAAGTTGGTCAGACTCCCTGTAGTGGACGGTCTGCGTTAGGTCCTACTACAGAGACGTTGGCTGAGCCAAGAGTTGGTGTCAGTAGTCCTGCAGTAGGGAACATTTCAGTTAGGGTTCCGTCAGAACGTAGGCTTGATAGGGCCGATGGGTTTTCTGAACGAATGGTCGTTCAGCAAAAACACATCGAACGTATAGGGAAGTGGGGGGTGAAGTTTACTGGTGACTCAGGTGGAGCATCAGTAAATTCATTCCTAGAAAGAGTGGAGGAACTTCGTTTGGCTAACGATGTTCCTGAAAACCACCTTTTTAAATCCGCTTCGGAGCTTTTGGCTGGTAGGGCACTTTTGTGGTTTAGGTCGGTTAGGGAAGATTTGGAGGGTTGGCAGGAATTCGTCAAGGAACTCAAAGCGGAGTTCCTTCCTGCGAATTACGATGATCTCTTGTTGGAGGAGATTAATCGGCGTTCGCAAGGAAAGGAGGAAACTTTCGGCGCGTATCTTACCACGATGAGGACATTGTTTCGAAGATTGTCGGAACCTTTGTCAGAGGGAAGGATGCTTTCTATATTGAGGAAAAATGTAGATCCATTTTATCAGGTGCAGATAGCTAGTGCCAAACCAAAGACGGTTAAGGAACTTGCTATCTTAGGTAGGGAGTTAGATACCCTGAAGGTTAATGTTGATAGTTTTACCCCACCTTCTAGAAGCAAAAATTTGTTGGAACCGGAGTGCGGTTATCAACCTAGTTCGTCTGGACAACACCGAGTAGCGGCTGTTGCTCCAGTTTCTGAAAATCCGTTTAGGTCGGTTAGGTGTTATAATTGTAACAAGGAAGGCACATAGCTTCGAAATGTAACGTTCAGAAACGTTGCTTCGGTTGTGGAACGGTAGGAGTGTATCGTAGGGACTGTAGGAGGTGTTCGGGAAATGGGGATCGGGCCCTTGTGTCAGCAGGACAAGGAGTCCGTCGGCGTTAGGGAGGTCGTCTGCTGACGATCAGCGTGTAGGAGTTCAACTGAGTTTCACGTTAGCGGCAAATGGTAGGGACACTAGACCTTATTTAGGAGTTAGGGTTTATGGAATCAAGTTTTTAGGACTTCTTGATTCAGGAGCCTCTCGTACCATTGTGGGTGGTGACGGGTGGAAAATTTTGAAAGAGTTAGGGCTTACGTTAGGAAAGAGTAGTGTTGGGTCAGTAGCGTTAGCAGATGGAGCAGGTGTAGGTGTAGCTGGATCTGTTTCTCTACCAGTAGAGGTTGAGAACAAATCCTTTTTGATAGAATGTCTTGTCATTCCGAACCTTCCACACCAATTGATATTGGGTGCCGATTTTTGGGCACTATCGGGCATAGTCCCGGATTTGAGATCGGGGGTGTGGAATTTTTCTAGCCAAGAGAGATTGGCCTCGATGACAGACATGGTAGCTATTAGGGAAAAATCGGATTTGAACGATTCGGAAAGTAGGAAGTTAGAATTAGTGTTAGGAGAACTTTTTAAAACAATGACCGAAGGTTTAGGGTGCACCAACTTAGTTGAGCACAAGATTAGGACGTCTGCAGAACCGATAAAACAACGATATTACCCTGTTTCGCCAGCGATTCAGAGACATATCGATCAGGAGCTCCAGGAGATGTTGGAAGCTGGAGTGATCGAGAAGTCGAAGAGTCCTTGGGCATCGCCGATTCTTCTGGTTAAGAAGAAAGATGGCAGTTATCGGTTCTGTGTTGACTATAGGAAGTTGAATGAGGTTACTGATAGGGATGCTTATCCACTACCCTTTATTTCGGCGATTTTAGACAAGCTTCGAAACGCGAAGTACTTGTCTTCTTTAGACATTAAGTCTGCTTATTGGCAGATTCCAATGGAAAAAGAATCGCGAAAGTACACAGCCTTTACCGTGCCAGGGCGTGGCCTGTTCCAATTTTGCAGGATGCCATTCGGCTTGCACAATTCCCCGGCAACTTGGCAAAGGTTTATTGACGACGTTTTAGGTCCTGACTTAGAACCGTTCGTCTTTGTGTACTTGGATGACATTATCATCGTCACCGATTCTTTCGATAGGCACCTAGAAATTTTAAAAGAAGTTTCTAAAAGGTTAGGAGATGCAGGTTTAAAAGTAGGTAGGGAAAAATGTAATTTTTGTAGGTCTTCTTTAAAATTTCTAGGTTATGTAGTTGATAAGAACGGGCTTCATGTTGACCCGGAAAAAGTGGAAAGCATGATTAGGATTCCTGCACCGAAAAATGTGAAGGAAATTAGGAGTTTTGTAGGGACAATTTCGTGGTACCGTAGGTTTGTACCAAATTTTGCAATTTTAGTTAGGCCACTTACCGATCTCCTAAAGAAAGGTAAGAAATTTGAGTGGACACAAGAATGTGAGGAGAGTTTTAGAAAAGCCAAAGAGTGTTTGGTTACGGCACCGATTCTGACATGTCCGGATTTTTCAAGGCCGTTTGTTGTACAAACAGATGCGTCGGACTATGGTATCGGGGCCGTATTATCTCAAGAGTTTGAGGATGGCCAAAAAGCCATATGTTATTTAAGTCGGTCATTGAATAGGAATGAAAGGAACTACTCTACGACCGAAAAGGAATGTTTAGCGGTCCTTTGGGCGATTGAAAAGTTGCGGCCGTATCTCGAAGGTGTTCGATTTACAGTCGTAACTGATCATCACTCTTTGGTCTGGCTAAGCAACCTTAAGGATCCGCAGGGTAGATTAGCTCGTTGGGCCATTCGGCTCCAACAGTTTGATTTCAAGATCATCCATAGAAAGGGCAAAGAACATGTCGTTCCTGATATGTTGTCGCGAGGAGTTCCAGAAGTAGCTGGTGTCTCTGAGGCGGATTCGGACCCTTGGGTGATTAAAATGAAATCACAGGTAGAAAAGAGCCCGTTAGAATACCCATCTTGGCGAGTGGAGAATGGGCGGCTCTATAAACATGTTAGGTTGAACCATATAGTCGTTCATGATAATGGTGAGGAGTGGAAGTTAGTGTTAGGGAAAAATGATAGGTCGAGAATTCTTAACGAGTGCCATGATGCTCCGCTTTCAGGACACATGGGCGTTAAGAAAACTTTTGCCAGGATAGCAGAAAAATATTACTGGCCCAAAATGAGGAGTGATATTACGAGGTATGTTAGGAATTGTAAAATTTGCCAAAGCGTGAAACCGGTGAATGAAAAACCAGCTGGTCTAATGACCGAACGAGTAGGCAATTCCCAACCGTGGGAAATGATTTGCGTGGACTTGGTGGGTCCGTTACCTAAATCGTCGCGAGGATTCGTGTATATTTTAACGGTCGTCGACTATTTCACTAAATTCCCTTTGTTGTTCGCGTTACGGTCCGCAACGGCGAAAGCGGTATGTCGGGAATTGGAAGAAAACGTGTTTCTTCTATTCGGAATTCCAAAGTGGATCGTCTGTGACAACGGTCCCCAGTTCCGTGGCAAGGAACTGAAAACGCTTAGCGAAGCGTACGGGTCACAACTTCGGTTTACGGCGAATTATCATCCGCAAGCGAATCCGGCGGAACGGATTAATCAAATTATTAAGACTACGCTCCGGGCGTATGTTTCGGAAAACCAGCGGAGTTGGGATTCGCAACTGGCAAAAGTGGCCTGTGCAATCCGAACTTCGCAACATGAGGTTTTAGGTGTGTCGCCATACTTCGCAAATTTCGGTTGGAACATGGTAACTAATGGCCATGATGTAGGAATTAGGGACAGTGATAGGGACCAAGATATAACGGAAATTGATAGGCAGTTTCGGAAACTGAGAGAGGATATAGCTAGGAAGTTGGAAGCAGCGGGAAAGAAGGCTGCTAAGACTTATAATTTACGTAGGAGGGACGCGCAATATCACACGGGTGATCTCGTTTGGCGTAGGAACTTCGCGCTGTCCGATGCAGCAAATTATTTCGCGGCGAAGTTGGCGACCAAATTTGTAGGACCTTTCAAGGTCAGCAAGAGGATGTCACCTTGGACATACCTCTTAGTAGATGATCGCGGTAAGGAGCGAGGAACGTGGCATGTTAAGGATTTAAAACCTTTTGTTGATGTTTGAGTCAAGTCCCTTTTGTAGTAGTATTTTTTTTTGGTTTTTCATTGTCATTTTTGTTTAATTAATGTGCCACATTAATGATTTTTTTTCTCTTTTTTTCTTTTAAACGTAATGATGGTCCTTTGTTGTTGTTGTCTACCCCTGGCTGAGCCTTAAGAAATGGTTTGCTTTTCTTGAAAAGTAAACACATTTCTTGGGAGGTAAGGGTGGGATTTGTTACGGTAAATTTTACCGCAACAAAAACCAGCCTTTGGCTGTTTTCTTTTCCCTAGTTGTGGCTGCAAAATATCGGCAAAGTTGAGGGCAACCATGGTCTCATCAGCCACAGGTGTACCTAGCCTTTATTTTGCAAAAGCAACAAAAAGCAGGTGATCGAGTTCGAGAACGAGTTCTTTCGACAAGGTCGAAAATGCCGGCGGATGAGCCGAAGAAGTATGGGGTCAGGCGGACCCTACTTAAACAACAACAACAACATATCTATTGAATTGTAAAATTTGTAACTCTTAACTTAATCACTTATGTACAAAATGGGTTTTTAACGCCGCGTTTTAAAGTAGTTTAATTTAACATTTGGTACGAAATTCACACCTCGAACCTCGCGCGTAATTAATAGTAATAGGAAAATGCCTAGTTTAGACTTCTTCTCGATTTTTGTTTCTTAAAACTTTCTCGAAAAATAAGAATAGTTGGGAAGGGGTCTGAACTCGCCATTATGTTTCGGCAAGTTTTGGAAACTCATCCAACAACTTGTCGAAACCGTGATTGTGTGTGTGAAAGCAAAGTTTCGCTGAGAGTCAACAACGGTGGCTTTCCTGATGAGCGTAAAGCTTCCAGGAAGCCGCGATACCGTGACCGACAATCACGAAAACGGATGCTTGTGTTGGATGAATGTGTGTGTGACTGGAATGGACGAGGGAGGAAGAACATAGTTGGGAATTAGCTTGGAAGGACTCTTGATAGAGACCTACAAGCGACAAGATAAATAGAAAATTTCGAGGTATTTAAGGAGGAAGAAAAATCGAGAAGGAGGATAGAAAAGTTCGAGGAATTAAAAAGAAAAAGGAAAGGAATCGAGATTCGAGTTGTGAAGCTGGAGAAAGAAGAAAATAGGAAGGAAAAGATAAGTAGTTATTTCTTTGTCCTTTTGTTCTTTATTCTGTTGTTCTTTTGTTCAGTTCGGATATATATATATACAAACTTACGCGTCCGGTGTTAAAAACCTATTTTTTTTGTTTGCCATTTGCTTTTCTTGATTTCAATTTTTTTTCTTGTAAATTTTTTTTTAACTTTCATTTGAAAACATTTTGGGTTTTAATCCAGGGATCTTCAATCCCACGGTTTCCCAAAGAATAAATATTAAATTTAAAAACCAAACGGTCGTTGTGTTGTCTTTTTTTAATCGCTTCACTTATCACAAAGAGTTTTGGAATTTTCTTCTTCGGTTTGTTAAAAAAAATTCCTGGCGCCCATTTTTATTGCAACGTACCCCACTGTAGGTACTTGCAATAACTTATTTCCAAATTGTAACAATTTGATTGATTTTAGAAATCAATCAACATTGTTATAATTTATAAACAAATTCTTCCAAAAGAACCCAGCCCAACTGAGTAGCCGCGGGTACAGCTTCGTCAACGAGCTGTATTGTTGCACTTTTTTTTTTTCGTTCTCTCTTTTGTGTCGCATTCGTACTCATTTGAGTGCGAGTTGATAAAGTCGTCGCTACGCAGCCGCCGTCGTCGTCGATTTAGTTTATCGGTTTAGTCTTGTTATAGTTTGTTTTGATTTAATTTGATATTGTTCGTTTGAAAAAAAATTAATATTAAATAATATAATTCCCCCTCGCGATTAGTGATAAAAAGTGTAACAGAAGTTTATTCGTTTTATTAACTTAAAAACCAATACAAAACAAAAAACCCGAAATACACGTGCCGAGATCGTTGTTTTAGAAAAGAAAAAGTCCATAAAATAAAAAACCGTAAAAAAGAAGTGTAGAAAAGAAAATCTATAATACTCGTACCTGAAAAACGAAAAAAAAATAAATAACCCTATTGAAAAATAAAAAAAATACTAAACGTGCAAAAAAAAATACTAAACAAGCAAAAAAACAGCCCAAGCACCCAAAACTCCACAAAACGAAAAAAAAGTGCAAGACTTTGCTCTAAAGCACCCCAAAAAACAAAGTCGACGACACCAACTTCGCCTGCGACACAAGAGCACCCACAGACGAAACCCAAAACCAATACCCAGCACCCGTCAACATCTTTAGAAGTAATCTTCCAGAAACGTCATAAGTGCAAACTGTACCCAAAACAGTAGTGCAGACTTATCTACGGTCTAAGCGAGAATTTCTCACCACCTCATCATCGGCTTCCTCACCACACTTACATCACTTCCTGAATTATTAAATTATGTATTTTTTGTATCGTATCATTATGTAGTTTTTTTTATATAATTTCCCTACTTTTTTGAACAATATCCCTAATAATATGTATTTCACCTCTATCCTTCCGGGTTCACCATAATTTCACCATAATTTATTAATCGTCGTGTTTAAATTTGAATTTAACCAAAAAAAAAAAAGTGCAAAAGATCGTTTTATCTGTTATTTGAAAAAAAGAGAGGAAATTCTCTCGGGAAAAAGTGTAGTGATTTTGTTTTAGTGTTCAATTTTAAAGTTTGTGTGTTTGCAGACATACCTACATAAGTACATACATATGTACATACAAAGGTACAATCAACCTATGGAGCGGTGCACCTCCCCACAGGAAAAGTAAAATTGGGTAAGTCATTTCGTTAAAAATTTATCTTTAAACTTTCTAAAAAAAATTTCCTTAAAAAATACATACAGACAAAAAAAGAAAGAGCGAAAGTAAGCCTGTGGGTATGCAACGTGTATACCTTGGGCAGATACATATAAGTACATACTAACTTACGTGGTGAACTACGAAGCGACTAGACAGTTATTAAATAAATAAATAATTAAATATGTATTTAAAGTCATAAGATTTTTTTTTAATAATAATTTTTCTATTTTTTTTGCAAAAATTTCAATAACAAAAAAATTTATTAAATTAAATTAATTAAAACCATTAATTTATCCTAAGTGTATGCTATATTTTACTTGATCAATCGATATTTTGTATTGCAGACTAGTAATATTTTGCATGTGTACATACATATAAATACATACCTACAATAGAAATACCAAAAAAAAAACAAACAAACGAAAATACGAGACATTTACTTAAAATTTTTTTACAATCTGCGTCGAAATAAAATATACGATTTTATTAATTCATTTTTTTTTTTTAAATTTGGTTTACGAAAATTATTGGTTTGATAAGATTTCACAAGTAAAAGTTCCGTAAAATAAAAAATAAAATAATTAATATAACTTGAAAGATTTTTGAATAATAAAAAAAAAAAATTTTACTTATACCTACTTAACTTAAATCATTATTATCGACGGTTGGTTTGTTAAAGATTTTTTTTTTCTTATTTCATAATATTTTTGTTTGTATCTTATAGATTACTAGCCGACCCGTGCTCGCGTTGCTTCGCAAATTGTAACCACGAACATTTTTTGAATATTAGTATTAGCATATGAAAAAATTTCTCAATGGGACTGAGCATATTTTCTACAATAATATTAATTTTATTGAATGTTTTGAACAACAACAACAACTTAAAGGTGCTACCACTCATTGTTTTTGGCTGGAGATATAGCTATTTCGTGCTTTGCCACTTTTGCACTCATCAGTCTCCTTTTTGTGGTGCTGAGCTTTAATCCAATTTTATTTGAAAAACTTTCTATACACACCATAGGATTCGAACCCATGCATATCAGATTTGCTCAGTCTTAGAAGTCGTGTGCACTACGCACTCCACTACTTTAGACCACTGACGTCACAGGTCGAGATGTGGTAGTTGTTTATCAAATGCATTTGAAGCATCAACATTTTTATAAGCTCCTTTAAGTATGCTGTTTTGTTCCGCCTCCATTTTTCTCTATACCTTATTTCGATAGACTAACAATTCGTAGTACATATCAAAGGGGGAGAGGTTGGAAGATCGGTAACGAACCAGATTATTAAGTTATTATTATTGTTATTTATTGTACTATTCGTACTAGAATGTCAGCTTGTTAGACTTGACCATTCCTTATTCCGTCAATTTCATTGAATGTTTTGAACAACAACAACAACTTAAAGGTAAATGCATTTGATAAACAACTACCACATCTCGACCTGTGACGTCAGTGGTCTAAAGTAGTGGAGTGCGTAGTGCATACGCCTTTTAAGACTGAGCAAATCTGATATGCGTGGGTTCGAATCCTATGGTGTGTATAGAAAGTTTTTCAAATAAAATTGGATTAAAGCTCAGCACCACAAAAAGGAGACTGATGAGTGCAAAAGTAGCAAATCACGAAATAGCTACATATATCTCCAGCCAAAAAACAATGAGTGGTAGCACCTTTAAGTTGTTGTTGTTGTTCAAAACATTCAATGAAATTGACGGAATAAGGAATGGTCAAGTCTAACAAGCTGACATTCTAGTACGAATAGTAGATACAATAAATAACAATAATAATAACTTAATAATCTGGTTCGTTACCGATCTTCCAACCTCTCCCCCTTTGATATGTACTACGAATTGTTAGTCTATCGAAATAAGGTATAGAGAAAAATGGAGGCGGAACAAAACAGCATACTTAAAGGAGCTTATAAAAATGTTGATGCTTCAAATGCATTTGATAAACAACTACCACATCTCGACCTGTGACGTCAGTGGTCTAAAGTAGTGGAGTGCGTAGTGCACACGACTTCTAAGACTAAGCAAATCTGATATGCGTGGGTTCGAATCCTATGGTGTGTATAGAAAGTTTTTCAAATAAAATTGGATTAAAGCTCAGCACCACAAAAAGGAGACTGATGAGTGCAAAAGTGGCAAAGCACGAAATAGCTGTATCTCCAGCCGAAAACAATGAGTGGTAGCACCTTTAAGTTGTTGTTGTTGTTCAAAACATTCAATGAAATTGACGGAATAAGGAATGGTCAAGTCTAACAAGCTGACATTCTAGTACGAATAGTACAATAAATAACGATATGAATTTTAGTTTATAATCAAAAAACACTTCCTTACCGAAATTAACACTTTAGAAAAAAAACTTAAGTAAAATATTACGTAGTAAAGGCCAAGTCGCACGTGAAAACAAACAAAATACAAAACCATTTCAATTTTTTAGTTGAAAACAGAACGAAATTTTTGTCTATTTTCTTCTTTTCTTTCTTTTATTCATACCTAGAAACGGTTTTTTGCAACCGAAAAATATAGTTTGAGGTAAAAAAAAAACAAATTTGTGTTTTTAATGTTCTCATACATCTATACATAGGTATGCGTGTGTAAATATCTATAGACACATTTTTTTATTCATCTGCTCATGTTCAGTGCAATGCAACTGACTTAACCTACCTACATTTGTGTGCTCTTTTTATCGACGTCATTGTAAGTACCTTCTTTGAGTTATTTGTAAAGAAAATTTTAACTTAATTTCAGTTTTATTGTTCGAGGAAGTGATACAAAATTGGTAATTCAAGCTATTATAATAGAACTTTTTTTATTTTTAAATTGGAAGAATTATAATCTATTCACTTCCTCGAACCAGAAAAATAAAAAAGATCTAATTTTTCTTTAGATAAATCGGCATTTCATGTGCACGGCACTGTTTGTTTATTTTTATTAAATGTCCATAGTAACTTAAAAAAAAGAGCCCACACTGCTCAGCGATGTGACGATAGACATAGAATTAGAGAAACAAAAAAATAATGTGTGTGTGTAGGTTAGTTGATGAACTATACAATGAAAAATTGAATATGTAG
The DNA here is from genome assembly GCA_920104205.1 of Eupeodes latifasciatus. Taxonomy (NCBI): domain Eukaryota; kingdom Metazoa; phylum Arthropoda; class Insecta; order Diptera; family Syrphidae; genus Eupeodes; species Eupeodes latifasciatus. Next base: position 267,174,735 of record OV049924.1, on the reverse strand, counting down.
GTAGGTAGGTAAGAGAAAAAACGTAACTATTAAATGGAACACATATTAAGAGAGAAAGAGCATGGGAAAAAAGAAAATTAAAAATGTTCGAATGATAATGAAATGAAACAAAGCAGCGACCTCGCGATTGTGATGGAATCTAATTTCCTGGATAAAATAAATTCAAAAAGTTTATAATTTTATAATTTGTTTTTATTTATTTCTCAGGTTGTATGTTTAACTTAGAAGTGATTTTAGGCTTAACATTTGCGCAACAATATTGACTTTATAAAGCAATGCTAATCTTTGTCGATTATTGTATAGGTTTTAAGATATGAGTGGTTGTATAAGTCAAGTAATGAAAAAAAATGGACAAAAAATGTAAAATTAATAATATTTAAGTTTGACAAATAATTAATGAAAAAAAAAAATTAAAGCCATAAACACTCTCATAACAATATAGAAAATAATAAAATATATTTCAAATAAATCGGTTGACTACTTTCTGAGATCGTGCGTTACAAACTTTAAAATGGTTTCGCTTTTATATAATAGTATAGATTATTATGATTCGCTTAAGTTGTTCGATGTAATTTTTATCTTTTTGGTTATGAATAAAATTTATCATTTTGGATACTATTTGTGAAAAACGGTAAAATAGTCATTTCATTGAATCCTCTGATGAGATTCAGTAATTTTTTTTTTTCGGAAATTATTTTCAAGTTACATCGGTGGATTGGTAGTATGCAGTTCGTGTAAGTAAAGATTTAGGTGGATGTGGCGGTGACGCAAGGTAAACAAATAAGACCGAGTACAGTCAAGTCAAAAAAAATGTAAATTGAATTTTGAGTTTTGTTTTTCTGGATGAGTTGATATGTAGGTAGTCTCTGGATTAGGGGCTGATATAAAATCGAGGACATATCAGCCATGGTCGTATCTTTTACGATACGTGGGTGGGCTTTCCCTCTGAGAGGCAATACCATCAGGCTCTCTCCTCCTTGGAACTTTTTTTTGAGTAACCAGTTTTTATATCAGGACGAATTTGGGCTCCTTTTTTTTTGAACCCGAACTTTTTTTTAATATCTACCCCGGCATGAAAATACGTAACAAACGTTCAGCGTTACGAAGGCAAGAACCTTCCTTCCTGCTGCCAGGATCAGCCCGCTGCACCTGTAAGTAGAGGGTTGTAATGGTGGTAAGGGAAGGAAGGTTTAAAGGCACTCTAACCGACATGTTCCGACCATGTGCTATGTGATTGTGTTTTGAGGATAATAGCACCCCTACCATATGAGGGAATATGGAACTTACTGTCGAGAGTCCTTTTGCCAACAACACCTCAGTTCCGTTACAGGTAGCGCCCAACGTGGGGCCCGATTCGTCTTTTATTATTCATGGTTCGAAGTTGAAATTCTTGTTTCGAAAAAAGAAAAATGTTGAGACAATTTTCCATTCTTTTATAATGAAAATTTGACAGAATTTATTTGATTTTTATTTTTGCAATAATGGTACCTTCATTTTATTTATTGTGAGATTTGAAGTGGTGAGCGGACGTCCAGTAAATGGGTTTGAAGTCTTTTCCCTGTTTAGCCTGTTGCGACAATCATATATTTCAATCAAAATCAATATCAGAATTTTCAATCGATTAGTTTTGTATCCGTATCTTTTGGTTTAGCCGCATTTATAGTTGTGCAGATTATTCTTTTGAACTTTTTTTTTTTAAGGAAAGAAGCAATGGCGACCGATAGTATGAGCTTTGATAGTCACGTACTATGTCCGTTGCGAGTTGTTTCGTTTTCTCAGATTTCTTATAAAAATTACCTATGTATATTATAACAGTCAAGTAAGTTTTGTGTTCTATAACACATAATTTATTTCCAGCTTCCATACAAAATTCCAAGTGAGTATATTATAACAGGAAAACTTTTATTCGATCTTTAGATACTTACCTTGATTCGTCACATCCACCAGACATATTTTAGAACCGTTTTCAGAAACAAATACTTTTTCTCTTTTGATAGATTTTTTTTAATCGTTTGTTTCTAAGCTCAATTGAATCATTTGCTTATTAGTTCAAATTTCAATTTTTTGATTTAGTTCAAGTTTTTTTTTAGCAATTGGAATTTGCTTCCTTTATTTTTTTTTTTTTAATTTCCTTTTGGTATAATCCTTTTGGATATGAGACATTTACTTAAAATTTTTTTACAATCTGCGTCGAAATAAAATATACGATTTTATTAATTCATTTTTTTTTTTAAATTTGGTTTACGAAAATTATTGGTTTGATAAGATTTCACAAGTAAAGGTTCCGTAAAAGAAAAAATAAAATAATTAATATAACTTGAAAGAATTTTGGATAATAAAAAAAAAAATTTTTTTTACTTATGGTTAGATACCTATGTATAATGTATATACCTACTTAACTTACATCATTATTATCGACGGTTGGTTTGTTGAAGATTTTTTTTTTCTTTTTTCATAATATTTTTGTTTGTATTTTATAGATTACTAGCCGACCCATGCTCGCGTTGCTTCGCAAATTGTAACCACGAACATTTTTTGAATATTAGTATTAGCATATGCAAAAATTTCTCAATGGGACTGAGCATATTTTCTACAATAATATTAATTTTAGTTTATAATCAAAAAACACTTCCTTACCGAAACTAACACTTTAGAAAAAAAACTTAAGTAAAATATTACGTAGTAAAGGCCAAGCCGCACGTGAAAACAAACAAAATACAAAACCATTTCAATTTTTTATTTGAAAACAGAACGAAATTTTTGTCTATTTTCTTCTTTTCTTTCTTTTATTCATACCTAGAAACGTTTTTTTGCAACCGAAAAATATAGTTTGCGGTAAAAAAAAAACAAATTTGTGTTTTTAATGTTCTCATACATCTATAGGTATGCGTGTGTAAATATCCATAGGCACATTTTTTTATTCATCTGCTCATGTTCAGTGTAGTGCAACTGACTTAACCTACCTACATTTGTGTGCTCTTTTTATCGACGTCATTGTAAGTACCTTCTTTGAGTTATTTGTAAAGAAAATTTTAACTTAATTTCAGTTTTATTGTTCGCGGAAGTGATACAAAATTGGTAATTCAAGCTATTATAATAGAACTTTTTTTATTTTTAAATTGGAAGAATTATAATCTATTCACTTCCTCGAACCAGAAAAATAAAAAATATCTAATTTTTCTTTAAATAAATCGGCATATCATGTGCACGGCACTGTTTGTTTATTTTTATTAAATGTCCATAGTAACTTAAAAAAAAGAGCCCACACTGCTCAGCGATGTGACGATAGACATAGAATTAGAGAAACAAAAAAATAATGTGTGTGTGTAGGTTAGTTGATGAACTATACAATGAAAAATTGAATATGTAGGTAGGTAGGTAAGAGAAAAAACGTAACTATTAAATGGAACACATATTAAGAGAGAAAGAGCATGGGAAGAAAAGAAAATTAAAAATGTTGGAATGATAATGAAATGAAACAAAGCAGCGACCTCGCGATTGTGATGGAATCTAATTTCCTGGATAAAATAAATTCAAAAAGTTTATAATTTTATAATTTGTTTTTATTTATTTCTCAGGTTGTATGTTTAACTTAGAAGTGATTTTAGGCTTAACATTTGCGCAACAATATTGACTTTATAAAGCAATGCTAATCTTTGTCGATTATTGTATAGGTTTTAAGATATGAGTGGTTGTATAAGTCAAGTAATGAAAAAAAATGGACAAAAAATGTAAAATTAATAATATTTAAGTTTGACAAATAATAATTAATAAAAAAAATTAAAGCCATAAACACTCTCATAACAATATAGAAAATAATAAAATATATTTCAAATAAATCGGTTGACTACTTTCTGAGATCGTGCGTTACAAACTTTAAAATGGTTTCGCTTTTATATAATAGTATAGATTATTATGATTCGCTTAAGTTGTTCGATGTAATTTTTATCTTTTTGGTTATGAATAAAATTTATCATTTTGGATACTATTTGTGAAAAAACGGTAAAATAGTCCTTTCATTGAATCCTCTGATGAGATTCATTAATTTTTTTTTTTCGGAAATTATTTTCAAACTACATCGTTGGATTGGTAGTATGCAGTTCGTGTAAGTAAAGATTTAGGTGGATGTGGCGGTGACGCAAGGTAAACAAATAAGACCGAGTACAGTCAAGTCAAAAAAAATGCAAATTGAATTTTGAGTTTTGTTTTTCTGGATGAGTTGATATGTAGGTAGTCTCTGGATTAGGGGCTGATATAAAATCGAGGACATATCAGCCATGGTCGTATCTTTTACGATACGTGGGTGGGCTTTCCCTCTGAGAGGCAATACCATCAGGCTCTCTCCTCCTTGGAACTTTTTTTTGAGTAACCAGTTTTTATATCAGGACGAATTTGGGCTCCTTTTTTTTTGAACCCGAACTTTTTTTTAATATCTACCCCGGCATGAAAATACGTAACAAACGTTCAGCGTTACGAAGGCAAGAACCCCCCCACTCCGACGAGCTAGGACGTGCTTATGCTAGCATGCCACGCCTTTGTGACCTAAACACCCTTCCTTCCTGCTGCCAGGATCAGCCCGCTGCACCTGTAAGTAGAGGGTTGTAATGGTGGTAAGGGAAGGAAGGTTTAAAGGCACTCTAACCGACATGTTCCGACCATGTGCTATGTGATTGTGTTTTGAGGATAATAGCACCCCTACCATATGAGGGAATATGGAACTTACTGTTGAGAGTCCTTTTGCCAACAACACCTCGGTTCCGTTACAGGTGGCGCCCAACGTGGGGCCCGATTCGTCTTTTATTATTCATGGTTCGAAGTTGAAATTCTTGTTTCGAAAAAAGAAAAATGTTGAGACAATTTTCCATTCTTTTATAATGAAAATTTGACAGAATTTATTTGATTTTTATTTTTGCAATAATGGTACCTTCATTTTATTTATTGTGAGGTTTGAAGTGGTGAGCGGACGTCCAGTAAATGGGTTTGAAGTCTTTTCCCTGTTTAGCCTGTTGCGACAATCATACATTTCAATCAAAATCAATATCTGGCATAACCAGAATTTTCAATCGATTAGTTTTGTATCCGTATCTTTTGGTTCAGCCGAATTTATAGTTGTGCAGATTATTCTTTTGAACTTTTTTTTTTAAGAAAAGAAGCAATGTCGACCGATAGTATGAGCTTTGTTAGTCACGTACTATGTCCGTAGCGAGTTGTGAAAATACGTAACAAACGTTCAGCGTTACGAAGGCATGAACCCCCCCATTCCGCCGAGCTAGGACGTGCTTATGCTAGCGTGCCACGCCTTTGTGACCTGAACACCCTTCCTTCCTGCTGCCAGGATCAGCCCGCTGCACCTGTAAGTAGAGGGTTGTAATGGTGGTAAGGGAAGGAAGGTTTAAAGGCACTCTAACCGACATGTTCCGACCATGTGCTATGTGATTGTGTTTTGAGGATAATAGCACCCCTACCATATGAGGGAATATGGAACTTACTGTCGAGAGTCCTTTTGCCAACAACACCTCGGTTCCGTTACAGGTGGCGCCCAACGTGGGGCCCGATTCGTCTTTTATTATTCATGGTTCGAAGTTGAAATTCTTGTTTCGAAAAAAGAAAAATGTTGAGACAATTTTCCATTCTTTTATAATGAAAATTTGACAGAATTTATTTGATTTTTATTTTTGCAATAATGGTACCTTCATTTTATTTATTGTGAGATTTGAAGTGGTGAGCGAACGTCCAGTAAATGGGTTTGAAGTCTTTTCCCTGTTTAGCCTGTTGCGACAATCATACATTTCAATCAAAATCAATATCTGACATAACCAGAATTTTCAATCGATTAGTTTTGTATCCGTATCTTTTGGTTCAGCCGAATTTATAGTTGTGCAGATTATTCTTTTGAACTTTTTTTTTTAAAGGAAAGAAGCAATGTCTACCGATAGTATGAGCTTTGGTAGTCACGTACTATGTCCGTAGCGAGTTGTTTCGTTTTCTCAGATTTCTTATAAAAATTACCTCTGTATATTATAACAATCAAGTAAGTTTTGTGTTCTATAACACATAATTTATTTCCAGCTTCCATACAAAAATTCCAAGTGAGTATATTATAACAGAAAAACTTTTATTCGATCTTTAGATACTTACCTTGATTCGTCACATCCACCAGACATATTTTAGAACCGTTTTCACAAACAAATACTTTTTCTCTTTTGATAGATTTTTTTAATCGTTTGTTTCTAAGCTCTATTGAATCATTTGTTTATTAGTTCAAATTTCAATTTTTTGATTTAGTTCAAGTTTTTTTTTAGCAATTGGAATTTGCTTCCTTTATTTTTTTTTTTAAATTTCCTTTTGGTATAATCCTTTTGGATACGAGACATTTACTTAAAATTTTTTTACAATCTGCGTCGAAATAAAATATACGATTTTATTAATTCATTTTTTTTTAAATTTGGTTTACGAAAATTATTGGTTTGATAAGATTTCACAAGTAAAAGTTCCGTAAAAGAAAAAATAAAATAATTAATATAACTTGAAAGAATTTTGGATAATAAAAAAAAAAATGTTTACTTATGGTTAGATACCTATATACCTACTTAACTTACATCATTATTATCGACGGTTGGTTTGTTGAAGATTTTTTTTTTCTTTTTTCATAATATTTTTGTTTGTATTTTAAAGATTACTAGCCGATCCGTGCTCGCGTTGCTTCGCAAATTGTAACCACGAACATTTTTTGAATATTAGTATTAGCATATGCAAAAATTTCTCAATGGGACTGAGCATATTTTCTACAATAATATTAATTTTAGTTTATAATCAAAAAACACTTCCTTACCGAAACTAACACTTTAGAAAAAAAACTTAAGTAAAATATTACGTAGTAAAGGCCAAGCCGCACGTGAAAACAAACAAAATACAAAACCATTTCAATTTTTTATTTGAAAACAGAACGAAATTTTTGTCTATTTTCTTCTTTTCTTTCTTTTATTCATACCTAGAAACGTTTTTTTGCAACCGAAAAATATAGTTTGCGGTAAAAAAAAAAAACAAATTTGTGTTTTTAATGTTCTCATACATCTATAGGTATGCGTGTGTAAATATCCATAGGCACATTTTTTTATTCATCTGCTCATGTTCAGTGTAGTGCAACTGACTTAACCTACCTACATTTGTGTGCTCTTTTTATCGACGTCATTGTAAGTACCTTCTTTGAGTTATTTGTAAAGAAAATTTTAACTTAATTTCAGTTTTATTGTTCGAGGAAGTGATACAAAATTGGTAATTCAAGCTATTATAATAGAACTTTTTTTATTTTTAAATTGGAAGAATTATAATCTATTCACTTCCTCGAACCAGAAAAATAAAAAAGATCTAATTTTTCTTTAGATAAATCGGCATTTCATGTGCACGGCACTGTTTGTTTATTTTTATTAAATGTCCATAGTAACTTAAAAAAAAGAGCCCACACTGCTCAGCGATGTGACGATAGACATAGAATTAGAGAAACAAAAAAATAATGTGTGTGTGTAGGTTAGTTGATGAACTATACAATGAAAAATTGAATATGTAGGTAGGTAGGTAAGAGAAAAAACGTAACTATTAAATGGAACACATATTAAGAGAGAAAGAGCATGGGAAGAAAAGAAAATTAAAAATGTTCGAATGATAATGAAATGAAACAAAGCAGCGACCTCGCGATTGTGATGGAATCTAATTTCCTGGATAAAATAAATTCAAAAAGTTTATAATTTTATAATTTGTTTTTATTTATTTCTCAGGTTGTATGTTTAACTTAGAAGTGATTTTAGGCTTAAAATTTGCGCAACAATATTGACTTTATGAAGCAATGCTAATCTTTGTCGATTATTGTATAGGTTTTAAGATATTAGTGGTTGTATAAGTCAAGTAATGAAACAAAATGGACAAAAAATGTAAAATTAATAATATTTAAGTTTGACAAACAATTAATGAAAAAAATTAAAGCCATAAACACTCTCATAACAATATAGAAAATAATAAAATATATTTCAAATAAATCGGTTGACTACTTTCTGAGATCGTGCGTTACAAACTTTAAAATGGTTTCGCTTTTATATAATAGTATAGATATAGATTATTATGATTCGCTTAAGTTGTTCGATGTAATTGTTATCTTTTTGGTTATGAATAAAATTTATCCTTTTGGATACTATTTGTGAAAAAACGGTAAAATAGTCATTTCATTGAATCCTCTGATGAGATTCATTAATTTTTTTTTTTCGGAAATTATTTTCAAACTACATCGTTGGATTGGTAGTATGCAGTTCGTGTAAGTAAAGATTTAGGTGGATGTGGCGGTGACGCAAGGTAAACAAATAAGACCGAGTACAGTCAAGTCAAAAAAAATGCAAATTGAATTTTGAGTTTTGTTTTTCTGGATGAGTTGATATGTAGGTAGTCTCTGGATTAGGGGCTGATATAAAATCGAGGACATATCAGCCATGGTCGTATCTTTTACGATACGTGGGTGGGCTTTCCCTCTGAGAGGCAATACCATCGGGCTCTCTCCTCCTTGGAACTTTTTTTTGAGTAACCAGTTTTTATATCAGGACGAATTTGGGCTCCTTTTTTTTGAACCCGAACTTTTTTTTAATATCTACCCCGGCATGAAAATACGTAACAAACGTTCAGCGTTACGAAGGCAAGAACCCCCCCATTCCGACGAGCTAGGACGTGCTTATGCTAGCGTGCCACGCCTTTGTGACCTGAACACCCTTCCTTCCTGCTGCCAGGATCAGCCCGCTGCACCTGTAAGTAGAGGGTTGTAATGGTGGTAAGGGAAGGAAGGTTTAAAGGCACTCTAACCGACATGTTCCGACCATGTGCTATGTGATTGTGTTTTGAGGATAATAGCACCCCTACCATATGAGGGAATATGGAACTTACTGTCGAGAGTCCTTTTGCCAACAACACCTCGGTTCCGTTACAGGTGGCGCCCAACGTGGGGCCCGATTCGTCTTTTATTATTCATGGTTCGAAGTTGAAATTCTTGTTTCGAAAAAAGAAAAATGTTGAGACAATTTTCCATTCTTTTATAATGAAAATTTGACAGAATTTATTTGATTTTTATTTTTGCAATAATGGTACCTTCATTTTATTTGTTGTGAGATTTGAAGTGGTGAGCGGACGTCCAGTAAATGGGTTTGAAGTCTTTTCCCTGTTTAGCCTGTTGCGACAATCATACATTTCAATCAAAATCAATATCTGACATAACCAGAATTTTCAATCGATTAGTTTTGTATCCGTATCTTTTGGTTCAGCCGAATTTATAGTTGTGCAGATTATTCTTTTGAACTTTTTTTTTTTAAAGGAAAGAAGCAATGTCTACCGATAGTATGAGCTTTGGTAGTCACGTACTATGTCCGTAGCGAGTTGTTTCGTTTTCTCAGATTTCTTATAAAAATTACCTCTGTATATTATAACAATCAAGTAAGTTTTGTGTTCTATAACACATAATTTATTTCCAGCTTCCATACAAAAATTCCAAGTGAGTATATTATAACAGAAAAACTTTTATTCGATCTTTAGATACTTACCTTGATTCGTCACATCCACCAGACATATTTTAGAACCGTTTTCACAAACAAATACTTTTTCTCTTTTGATAGATTTTTTTAATCGTTTGTTTCTAAGCTCAATTGAATCATTTGTTTATTAGTTCAAATTTCAATTTTTTGATTTAGTTCAAGTTTTTTTTTTAGCAATTGGAATTTGCTTCCTTTATTTTTTTTTTTTAAATTTCCTTTTGGTATAATCCTTTTGGATACGAGACATTTACTTAAAATTTTTTTACAATCTGCGTCGAAATAAAATATACGATTTTATTAATTCATTTTTTTTAAATTTGGTTTACGAAAATTATTGGTTTGATAAGATTTCACAAGTAAAAGTTCCGTAAAAGAAAAAATAAAATAATTAATATAACTTGAAAGAATTTTGGATAATAAAAAAAAAATGTTTACTTATGGTTAGATACCTATATACCTACTTAACTTACATCATTATTATCGACGGTTGGTTTGTTGAAGATTTTTTTTTCTTTTTTCATAATATTTTTGTTTGTATTTTAAAGATTACTAGCCGATCCGTGCTCGCGTTGCTTCGCAAATTGTAACCACGAACATTTTTTGAATATTAGTATTAGCATATGCAAAAATTTCTCAATGGGACTGAGCATATTTTCTACAATAATATTAATTTTAGTTTATAATCAAAAAACACTTCCTTACCGAAACTAACACTTTAGAAAAAAACTTAAGTAAAATATTACGTAGTAAAGGCCAAGCCGCACGTGAAAACAAACAAAATACAAAACCATTTCAATTTTTTATTTGAAAACAGAACGAAATTTTTGTCTATTTTCTTCTTTTCTTTCTTTTATTCATACCTAGAAACGTTTTTTTGCAACCGAAAAATATAGTTTGCGGTAAAAAAAAAAAACAAATTTGTGTTTTTAATGTTCTCATACATCTATAGGTATGCGTGTGTAAATATCCATAGGCACATTTTTTTATTCATCTGCTCATGTTCAGTGTAGTGCAACTGACTTAACCTACCTACATTTGTGTGCTCTTTTTATCGACGTCATTGTAAGTACCTTCTTTGAGTTATTTGTAAAGAAAATTTTAACTTAATTTCAGTTTTATTGTTCGAGGAAGTGATACAAAATTGGTAATTCAAGCTATTATAATAGAACTTTTTTTATTTTTAAATTGGAAGAATTATAATCTATTCACTTCCTCGAACCAGAAAAATAAAAAAGATCTAATTTTTCTTTAGATAAATCGGCATTTCATGTGCACGGCACTGTTTGTTTATTTTTATTAAATGTCCATAGTAACTTAAAAAAAAGAGCCCACACTGCTCAGCGATGTGACGATAGACATAGAATTAGAGAAACAAAAAAATAATGTGTGTGTGTAGGTTAGTTGATGAACTATACAATGAAAAATTGAATATGTAGGTAGGTAGGTAAGAGAAAAAACGTAACTATTAAATGGAACACATATTAAGAGAGAAAGAGCATGGGAAGAAAAGAAAATTAAAAATGTTGGAATGATAATGAAATGAAACAAAGCAGCGACCTCGCGATTGTGATGGAATCTAATTTCCTGGATAAAATAAATTCAAAAAGTTTATAATTTTATAATTTGTTTTTATTTATTTCTCAGGTTGTATGTTTGTGTGATTTTAGGCTTAAAATTTGCGCAACAATATTGACTTTATGAAGCAATGCTAATCTTTGTCGATTATTGTATAGGTTTTAAGATATGAGTGGTTGTATAAGTCAAGTAATGAAACAAAATGGACAAAAAATGTAAAATTAATAATATTTAAGTTTGACAAATAATTAATGAAAAAAATTAAAGCCATAAACACTCTCATAACAATATAGAAAATAATAAAATATATTTCAAATAAATCGGTTGACTACTTTCTGAGATCGTGCGTTACAAACCTTAAAATGGTTTCGCTTTTATATAATAGTATAGATATAGATTATTATGATTCGCTTAAGTTGTTCGATGTAATTGTTATCTTTTTGGTTATGAATAAAATTTATCCTTTTGGATACTATTTGTGAAAAAACGGTAAAATAGTCATTTCATTGAATCCTCTGATGAGATTCATTAATTTTTTTTTTTCGGAAATTATTTTCAAACTACATCGTTGGATTGGTAGTATGCAGTTCGTGTAAGTAAAGATTTAGGTGGATGTGGCGGTGACGCAAGGTAAACAAATAAGACCGAGTACAGTCAAGTCAAAAAAAATGCAAATTGAATTTTGAGTTTTGTTTTTTCTGGATGAGTTGATATGTAGGAAGTCTCTGGATTAGGGGCTGATATAAAATCGAGGACATATCAGCCATGGTCGTATCTTTTACGATACGTGGGTGGGCTTTCCCTCTGAGAGGCAATACCATCGGGCTCTCTCCTCCTTGGAACTTTTTTTTGAGTAACCAGTTTTTATATCAGGACGAATTTGGGCTCCTTTTTTTTGAACCCGAACTTTTTTTTAATATCTACCCCGGCATGAAAATACGTAACAAACGTTCAGCGTTACGAAGGCAAGAACCCCCCCATTCCGACGAGCTAGGACGTGCTTATGCTAGCATGCCACGCCTTTGTGACCTGAACACCCTTCCTTCCTGCTGCCAGGATCAGCCCGCTGCACCTGTAAGTAGAGGGTTGTAATGGTGGTAAGGGAAGGAAGGTTTAAAGGCACTCTAACTGACATGTTCCGACCATGTGCTATGTGATTGTGTTTTGAGGATAATAGCACCCCTACCATATGAGGGAATATGGAACTTACTGTCGAGAGTCCTTTTGCCAACAACACCTCGGTTCCGTTACAGGTGGCGCCCAACGTGGGGCCCGATTCGTCTTTTATTATTCATGGTTCGAAGTTGAAATTCTTGTTTCGAAAAAAGAAAAATGCTGAGACAATTTTCCATTCTTATATAATGAAAATTTGACAGAATTTATTTGATTTTTATTTTTGCAATAATGGTACCTTCATTTTATTTATTGTGAGATTTGAAGTGGTGAGCGGACGTCCAGTAAATGGGTTTGAAGTCTTTTCCCTGTTTAGCCTGTTGCGACAATCATACATTTCAATCAAAATCAATATCTGACATAACCAGAATTTTCAATCGATTAGTTTTGTATACGTATCTTTTGGTTCAGCCGAATTTATAGTTGTGCAGATTATTCTTTTGAACTTTTTTTTTAAGGAAAGAAGCAATGTTGACCGATAGTATGAGCTTTGGTAGTCACGTACTATGTCCGTAGCGAGTTGTTTCGTTTTCTCAGATTTCTTATAAAAATTACCTCTGTATATTATAACAGTCAAGTAAGTTTTGTGTTCTATAACACATAATTTATTTCCAGCTTCCATACAAAAATTCCAAGTGAGTATATTATAACAGAAAAACTTTTATTCGATCTTTAGATACTTACCTTGATTCGTCACATCCACCAGACTTATTTTAGAACCGTTTTCACAAACAAATACTTTTTCTCTTTTGATAGATTTTTTTTAATCGTTTGTTTCTAAGCTCAATTGAATCATTTGTTTATTAGTTCAAATTTCAATTTTTTGATTTAGTTCAAGTTTTTTTTTAGCAATTGGAATTCGCTTCCTTTATTTTTTTTTTTAAATTTCCTTTTGGTATAATCCTTTTGGATGTTTCTTTTAATTTTTCTTTAAGTAATTTAATCAATCACTTAGATATTTTTATTTTATTTCTTTTCCATCTGGTTATTATTATAAAAAAGGTTTAGAAGCTCACGTTAGTTAAATAACATTATGTCTTCAGGTGAGGATAGAAAAACTCATAATTTACGTTCTTCTCGTGGTCAGGTACCCATTCAATCTCTTCGTGGTCGTGGATCTAGTCTTTACGCTCGTGGGCGCGGATCAGGTCAAAAACTACGTGGTCGCGTTTACAATAAAGCAATTCATGGTTCTAACAACATAAGCCTTCCACTCGAAGCCATGGCTAGTAAGTCCAAGCCGGATTTACACAACTTAGGATCAAGATCACCGCCCACTGTTCCCCCAAATCAAGCCCCTCCAGAAGGAGACCCTTCTGCAAAGAATGCCAACCCAGACGTGCCAATGGGATCGCAAGCGATTTTTAGAAATAGGGATAGTTGGATACCGCCTACCCAGCCATTAAACAACCAGGACGAACTAGACTTACCAGCTTACATTCAGGGTCTTGTAACTGCTTCGATAGGAGTTAGTAGGTCAGAGGATCTGCAGGTTATTCGCAAAGAATTAGAAGCCAATAGGGTCTAAATGAAAAATCAAATGGCGGAGATCATCCGAGAAACCATAAGACAAACAATTCCTTCTGTTCCAAGCGAATATGAAGTCCGCAGGCGAGCTCCTCCAGCTACAGAACCCAATGTTACTGCTCATAATATTGCTGACTCAGCATCAAGAGTAAATTACTCAATTCTAAACCCCAATGCAGACGAGTTTCTGACGCGTATCAGAAACATGAAAATAGATTACACCTGCACTAACCAACAACCCAGTCAATCACGACAGAATTATAATTCTGGTTCCAATTACAAATTTCTCGCTTACCACAATTGGGGCTTGAAATATGATAATATCAAAATGACGGTTGATGATTTTCTTTTTAAGTTAGAGATTTTAAAGGAAACATATCTGTCATCATGGCCTGAGGTTTGTGTGAGCCACCATATAAACCAACATAATATAATTTAATATGTTTTTTTAAGTCACTAATCCCACTTACACTATGTGCAGTGAACTCTGCCATCAAAAATTTCATTCTCAACTCGTTCGATATTAATGTATCGATTTATCGTTTCATTATCATGCGATTCCGATTGATTAAGCTCAAAGCGACACGAGCAAGCTTACTCTGACAGCGCATCGCAAATTTCCTTTTCAACACCAATCACCTTCCTGTGCGGACCTCGCTGGCAACTGAGAAAAGTTACAAGCCATACCCTATAACTTCGATTGTTACTAAGAGCATCCATCTAGATTTGTACGAGTCGATTGTACATCAAACTGAAAAGAGTATAGAGCTAATTTTGTTAAACTATTTTTGAACGCTAAAATAATTAACGTGAATCGAGAAGTGACTCGAAAGTTCTTAAATTGAAAGTACCATCTAATCAAAAGAGGCCGTGAGCCCATATATATACTATACATATATATATATGTACGTAATTCATGGTCAAAGTATTTTACTTATTTTTTTTAATCGCTCGAGTAGTGTTGATTTTTGTTGATAGCTCTTTCGGAAGTGTCGACTGTGAGTCTTCTTATAGGGAGACAAAAAAATCGGGAGGTCGTACAAAACTCTAGAAATCTAGAAAATCCACGAAACGTACATTACAGCATACAAATCGCTTATCGATAGCGGCACAGGTAATTTATGGTGGTCCTGACCTAGTTGGTTAATTTTAACCTCATTTTCTTAACCACGTTTTAGAAACCCCTTTTTTTTCACTACGAGAGTGGGTGTAATACATCTGCTAGCTAGTGTTTTAGAACGCGTCACATAACCCATGTGTGACGTCATCGTCGCACATGGGCCCAGGAAACGAACGAAGAGTACCGTAATCCACGTAGCTTTGATAGACCCAGCTTGCTCGTAAGCCCTTGACGAGGTTTCCGAAGCCGTTTTTGCAATAACTGGGGCTCCAAAAACAGATTCAACTACTCTATCAAGGCTAATCCGACAAAACCAAACCATCAATCACAACCCCTTCGCCCACCATAACGAATTACCCATCCCAACATACCATCATCCGCATGTCATTATCCCCACATTCATGAATGATCTGGAGAACCCACCGAGAACCAGTTACGAAAAGCGACTAATGTTTTCATCATTTCGGTTATTAGTTAAAATTTTAAAATTACTCGAATATTAAAAAGATCGTAGACACTCAAGTTAAGTATTCCAAATTCTTATTTCATCGCTCTCATTTTCGAACGCTCATTCACACACATGAAATATTTTTTTTTTCATTATACAAAGTGTATTTAGCAAGCATAAGCTTAAAAGAGTTTAAAAACTCAACTCAGAATTAAATCCTCGGATCCTACCCCTCAACAAGTCGTGCGCACAACTTTGCAGGAGGAGAAAATCCGGTGAGTTATTTTTGCCTAAATTTTATTTAAGAATATGTAAGTACTTTAAAGAAATATAAACATTTGAGTGAACCAGAGCATTGTCTCCCAAGTGTAAAAAAAAAAAAAAAAATTGAGAAAATTAAATTTTAAAAGAGAGTTGACACAGTTTCAATAGAAATATTAACGGCCAATTCATAATCAGCTGATTAGCTAAATTTTTGTTTGAATTTTTAATATTTGCATGATATAGGCGTAGCATTTTATTATTGTTTTTTTTTTCTTATTCACGTATAATCCATAATCGTTGTAAAACTATGATTTTGAATTTCTTAGTGAAGTATGATGCAACAAATTATCTAGCCTAAGAAGATTACAATTAACGTTTTGAATAAAGTTGTATGTTAAAAATTTATGAAATAATACTGAAGCGGTAGTTTCTTTTATTATGGTACCTGTTTAGACGTTTTGTTTAGAGTGTTTAGCAAGGGTGGAGATTTAAAGGGATGCTTTCAACGGTGAAAAGGAGTCTAACATAAACTTATGTTAGACTTTGCTTTAGGGGCTAGCGCAATAAAACTTGGGTGGTGCGTTAGCCATGGAGTTGCTACTTAGTGTAGTCAGCAGCGGGAGGGTCTCACTCCGGAACTAGTTCCATCGGCAGTTCCAAAAGGAAAGAGGCGTGGTTGTTCGTGTTAGTGACATTGTTTGCAGATTCTTTTTGGTATTCATAATAGGCATGATTTATATGTACGGCAGTCCAGTGGCGTTTGCAAGAACTCACCCCTCCGACGAGATAGCCTAGTGGCGAAAGCTAGCATGCCTAACCGCATTCGACCGACTGGACAACCTACTTCGCGTTCACGGGTGTCTTTGTGTTTCCTGTGGATCAGAGGGATCCGTGAAGATACAGGTCATCGCACAATCGTGATGTAGGAACAGCAGTCCCGTTACCCAGGTGGCGCCCAACGTGGGGCAAGAATAGTGAGAATTTCCTGTCAGCTTTAAGGTTCATAAGCCATCCTTTTTTTTGCTCTATACGGCTCAGTCTTGATATCTATTTAGAGACAAACTTTTTTTTTATAGTATTTCATAATTTTTCATTGGAGTATTTGTGTCATAAGCCCAAGAAGGATTTGTCCAGGAGTATAGATCCAGAACAAAACTCCGTGTTGCAGTTTCTTGGTAGTTTGATAGAGTAATTGGAATTTTATTTTAATAATTTAGTGTCCTGAAAGTCGTGTGCATTATACCACACTTTCAGAATTGCATTAATTTTCAAATTAATTTCCTAGTTTTACTTAGTTTGGCATTGGCTTGGAGGATTTCTTCGGACGACCGGGAGATATTGGTTCAATTATACCCCGTCTTCGACCGTTGCGCCCGAGTTATGTTTCAGCCAATAGATATTTGGAAATGAGTTAGTTACGTGCAAGAGAAGCTTGAAATTGCCCCACATAAAATATAAATCGAAATGCAGACAATATCACAAGTTACCCAAAGACTAAAACACCTTTCTATCAAAGTTTTCCTGAGTTTGAAACAAGTTAAGCGACCGATGAAGATTAGCATGAAATTCGCATATAACATTGCAGCGCTTACATAATGAACTCGATTACTTAACCACAAGTGTACGTATACCAAAGCAACACACCCTTTTTTTTTTAGTTTATTGCACCGTCATTAAAGTTCCTTGAAAATGTTCACTCTACTAAACACTCTTTGAATCGATGAGTATTACAGTTTTGAAATTGAAAATTTTGGTTATTTTAGTTAGAATTTTATTTTTATTTTATTAAGTACCAAATCATATAAGTCCTGCTTATTTGATCTCATTGTGAAAACAATTACTTAACAATCTGTTAAAAATGCCACCAAAACAGCAAGGGGTAACTCGAGTTACTAGGCAAACTAATGCTGAAGGAGAGGAACAGATTGGTTCTCAAATTAATCCTGAGGGTAACGTAAATGGGGAAGAACTTTCAGAACTTCATGAATCAGCTTGACGCATTGAATATAAATTCTGCAGGTCTAAGCAATCGAGGATCAAATCAAACAACATCGACTCGTCCAGTTGATTTTAGGAAGTGGGGGCTTCAATTCGACAATAATAAGATGTCGGTTGACGATTTCCTCCTCAGGCTGAATCGGTTAAAGATTTGCTATAAGGCGACGTGGGAAGACATTTTCCTGCATTTTCACGTATTTGTGGCAGGAGGTGTCGAGACCTGGTTCTGGACGTATCTTAAAGCCAACCCCGGTGCTACTTGGCGTCATTTAGAGCTAGCTCGTTTAGAGACATACCGAAGTCTTGACACCGACACCGAAATTTCGAGAAAAATGTTTGACCGCCGACAAGGTCAGACCGAAAGTTTTGACGATTTTTACCAGGACATCTTGAGATTAAATTCTCGGTTAAAAGTGCCTAAGTCTAACCAAGAATTAATTGATTTGGTAAAACAGAATGTGAAAAGAAGGACAGGGGAGCTTTTAATAACGTTCTCGACGAAATGTTTGCCAGAAATGGTCTACGTATGTCGTACCATTGAGAAACGTATGACGCAATACGAAAGCTGGCGATCTAAAACGTTTCCGACACCAACAACTAACACAAAACTCAAAGTGAACGAGCTAGACATGCAAGACGAAGAATATAACGTTGTCGATGCTGTTGAGGCTTTCTCTCAGCAAAGAAACTTCACAACCTATACCTGTTGGAACTGCAAGGAAAAGGGGCACGGTTATAAAAAGTGTCCTATTCCGCAGAGAAAGTTACATTGCTTCGGATGTGGCTTGGAAAACCACACAACAATTACTTGTCCTAAGTGCTCGTTAAACCGAAACCGGGGCAATTCAACCCGGGAGATTTGCCCTCCTCAAACGAACCCGGAACAGAAACCCCTTTAAAATTTTCAAAACAATTACATTTTTCCAATTCACCTGACCGTTCAAAACCACATATTCTAACGAATACTTTACTACCGGAATTAACTAACTTACCTGCTATAACTAACGAAAATAATATAAACTCGAAAACAAATGACAATAGCCAAATCTTAAAAAGACCATCAGTTGGAATAGAAAATAGCAACGAGAAATTAACCCCAGATAAAAACCTGAATGTGCCAAGTTTGCATGAACGTTTGAAACGATATTACGACGTGCGTGATAGAATTTTTAATACACCTCCCAAGCGTACTCTCAAACTTAGAGAGAGGTTTAAAAACAAACGAGAAACACATCGAGCTATCTGTGCTACTAGAATTTGTAATAGCGACGACCCTAGGCCATATGCGACCGTTTCGATCTTTGGTAAGAAATTGTTAGGTCTTTTAGATAGCGGCGCGAGCATTAGCTGCTTGGGAGCTGGATGTATTGACCTCGTTAAGGCAGAGGATGTTTCCTTTAAACCGTTCAATGCTAAAGTCAAAACAGCTAGTGGTCAAGCCCAAGCTATTATAGGTGAACTGACAACAGAAGTCACATATAAAGGCGTTGCAAAGAGTATTTTGATGTACCTAGTGCCCTCCTTAGAACGAAATTGCTCCACAAATCATATCAGAAATCTCGACCACAGTTAGATCTGATGACCCAAATGCCCACGAACTATCAACAAATCAAACAAAGAACCTTGAAGATGTTATTAGCATGTTTCCATCCGCAGCCAAATTTGGGCTCGGACGAACATCGCTAGAGGAACATATAATAAATACAGGCGATGCTGAAGCAACGTCATTACCCGGTCTCTCCAGCGGTGCAGGCTCTGATGTATGATGAACTGGATAGGATGCTCAGCTTAGGAGTGATTGAACCTAGTCAAAGTGCGTGGAGCTCTCCTATGGTCTTGGTACGGAAGCCCGGTAAAAATCGGCTGTGCCTTGACTCTAGGAAAGTGAATAAAGCCACAAAGAAAGATGCCTATCTCCTTCATCATGTTGACGGCCTGCTTAGTCGGCAGACAGATACGCACTTCATATCCACTGTGGATTTGAAGGACGCATTCTGGCAGATACCGTTGGAGAGAGCCTCAAGGGAAAAGACCGCGTTTACCGTGCCCGGCAGACCCTTATATCAATTCACGATTATGCCATTTGGCCTATGCAATGCTGCACAGCGGCTTTGCAGACTTATGGATAAAGTGGTTCCACATGAGTTGAGACAACATATTTACGTATATTTGGATGATTTGTTGGTAGTCTCGTCGACATTTGAGGAACATATGGAGATCCTTACTAAGCTAGCAACCCTTTTAAAAAACGCTGGTTTGACAATTAATTTAGCCAAATCTAAATTTTGCTTTAAAGAGCTCAAATTTTTAGGGTTTATCATAGGAGGAGGTTGCGTTCAGACAGATCCAGATAAAGTATCTGCGATTAGGGACTTTCCCGTGCCGAAAACTGCCAGACAGGTTAGGAGATTTTTGGGTCTGTCAGGATGGTATCGACGATTCGTCAACAATTATTCGTCCTTAGCTTCTCATCTAACAGATACCCTCAAGAAAGGCAAATCGTTTAATTTTACACCAGAGGCCTTAAAAGCATTTCAGGATCTGAAACAGGCGTTGAGCTCGTCACCAATTCTAATCAACCCTGATTTCAGCAAACCTTTTAAAATTCTTTGCGATGCGTCGACGACAGGAGTGGGCAGCGTGCTATGTCAGGAAGACGAAAACAAAGTAGAACGGCCCATATACTACTATTCACATAAGCTCACACAAGCCCAGCGAAATTATAGTATTACCGAGCTAGAGTGCTTAGCAGCGGTCCTAGGTGTTGAAAAGTTTCGCTCATACATAGAGGGTCAAGAGTTTACAATTGTGACCGACCATGCGAGCCTGCGTTGGCTCATGAGTCAAAAGGACTTAAGCGGGAGGTTAGCACGTTGGAGTCTCAGACTTCAACGATTCTCTTTTCAAATAGAACATAGGAAGGGCACCCAAAATGTTGTACCGGATGCGCTCTCACGCATTTACAGTGTCGAAGAGATAACATCTACAAAAAACGATACTATGAGTCCTTCTGATGTTCTACACATTGATCTCGCAGATCCGGCTTTCAAATCCGACGAGTATGTGGGGTTAATGAAAACAATAGAGAAAAATCAAAATCAGCTACCTGATCTTCGTGTGTCAGATAATTTTGTCTACAAGAAGGTCAAACCCTGCACAGGGGATCCTAGAGAAGATGATTGTATCTGGAAACTGTGGATCCCTTCAATGCTAACATCTCGTTTGGTTCGCCTGGCTCATGATCCTCCTCGGGCTTCACATGGCGGTATTGCTAAGACGTTGTATCGTCTGCGCGACCGTTTTTACTGGCCTAATATGGCAGCTCAGGTGAAAGCGTTCGTCGGAGAATGCAACGTCTGCAAAACCTCAAAAGCCCCAAACACAGTTCTTAGACCACCCATGGGACAAGCCTTCATAGTCGATAGACCTTTCCAGCACGTATATGTGGATTTTTTGGGACCATATCCCCGGTCAAAGAAAGGTAATACACATATAATAGTGTGCCTTGACCAACTTACAAAATTTGTGTTAGTTAAAGCACTACGTAGAGCTACAGGAGAGACCGCTATAAGATTTTTGGAAGAAGAAGTTTTTGCGATTTTTGGCATACCCGAATCTCTTATGTCTGACAACGGCAAACAGTTCATCGGTAAAGAATTTTCAAAGTTCCTCTCAAGCTATGGTACAAAACACGTAAGAACAGCTGCATATTCACCTCAGGCAAATGCCAGCGAGAGGGTCAACCGTTCGATCCTCGCGGCAATTTGTTCATATATAGGATCCGACCAATCCAACTGGGACAAAAATTTGCTCACAATAGTAAGCGCACTACGTACGACAGTTCATTCGGCGATTGGAATGTCACCACACGAAGCCCTGTTTGGGCAGAGCAAGATTGAACATGGCTCGGATTATCAGCTGCTCAAAAAACTTAAGTGCTTAAACAACTCCGAATTCAGTATTTTGCCCAAGTCAGCAAAGATGAACATTACTCATAACAGAATTAAGGAATCGTTAGCGCAGTCGCACAAAAATTATGAAAAATCTTACAACCTTAGAAGCAAAGGTCGACTATACAAAATAGGTCAAAATGTTTTTAAGCGAAATTTCATCCTTAGTGATGCAGCAAAAAATCGTAACGCCAAGTTATGCCCGAAATTTGTGCCAGCTATAGTCAAAAACATAACAGGAAGTAGCCTATATGAACTTACAGACTTAAATGGGAATAGCTTAGGTATAGTCCATGCTAAGGATATTCGGGAGTAGCCGTGAGAAGATTGAATCCAAATGAAAGAAAAACATATGAACAACATAATAAGTGCCATTTTCTTTTCCATTTCAGGCAAAAGTTGCCAGAAATTGAAAAGTTGTGTGTGAGCCACCATATAAACCAACATAATATAATTTAATTTGTTTTTTAAGTCTCTAATCCCACTTACACTATGTGCAGTGAACTCTGCCATCAAAAATTTCATTCTCAACTCGTTCGATATTAATGTATCGATTTATCGTTTCATTATCATGCGATTCCGATTGATTAAGCTCAAAGCGACACGAGCAAGCTTACTCTGACAGCGCATCGCAAATTTCCTTTTCAACACCAATCACCTTCCTGTGCGGACCTCGCTGGCAACTGAGAAAAGTTACAAGCCATACCCTATAACTTCGATTGTTACTAAGAGCATCCATCTAGATTTGTACGAGTCGATTGTACATCAAACTGAAAAGAGTATAGAGCTAATTTTGTTAAACTATTTTTGAACGCTAAAATAATTAACGGGAATCGAGAAGTGACTCGAAAGTTCTTAAATTGAAAGTACCATCTAATCAAAAGAGGCCGTGAGCCCATATATATACTATACATATATATATATGTACGTAATTCATAGTCAAAGTATTTTACTTATTTTTTTTTAATCGCTCGAGTAGTGTTGATTTTTGTTGATAGCTCTTTCGGAAGTGTCGACTGTGAGTCTTCTTATAGGGAGACAAAAAAATCGGGAGGTCGTACAAAACTCTAGAAATCTAGAAAATCCACGAAACGTACATTACAGCATACAAATCGCTTATCGATAGCGGCACAGGTAATTTATTGTGGTCCTGACCTAGTTGGTTAATTTTAACCTCATTTTCTTAACCACGTTTTAGAAACCCCTTTTTTTTCACTACGAGAGTGGGTGTAATACATCTGCTAGCTAGTGTTTTAGAACGCGTCACATAACCCATGTGTGACGTCATCGTCGCACATGGGCCCAGGAAACGAACGAAGAGTACCGTAATCCACGTAGCTTTGATACACCCAGCTTGCTCGTAAGCCCTTGACGAGGTTTCCGAACTGGGGCTCCAAAAACAGATTCAACTACTCTATCAAGGCTAATCCGACAAAACCAAACCATCAATCACATCAATCACAACCCCTTCGCCCACCATAACGAATTACCCATCCCAACATACCATCATCCGCATGTCATTATCCCCACATTCGTGAATGATCTGGAGAACCCACCGAGAACCAGTTACGAAAAGCGACTAATGTTTTCATCATTTCGGTTATTAGTTAAAATTTTAAAATTACTCGAATATTAAAAAGATCGTAGACACTCAAGTTAAGTATTCCAAATTCTTATTTCATCGCTCTCATTTTCGAACGCTCATTCACACACATGAAATATTTTTTTTTTCATTATACAAAGTGTATTTAGCAAGCATAAGCTTAAAAGAGTTTAAAAACTCAACTCAGAATTAAATCCTCGGATCCTACCCCTCAACAAGTCGTGCGCACAACTTTGCAGGAGGAGAAAATCCGGTGAGTTATTTTTGCCTAAATTTTATTTAAGAATATGTAAGTACTTTAAAGAAATATAAACATTTGAGTGAACCAGAGCATTGTCTCCCAAGTGTAAAAAAAAAAAAAAAATTGAGAAAATTAAATTTTAAAAGAGAGTTGACACAGTTTCAATAGAAATATTAACGGCCAATTCATAATCAGCTGATTAGCTAAATTTTTGTTTGAATTTTTAATATTTGCATGATATAGGCGTAGCATTTTATTATTGTTTTTTTTTTCTTATTCACGTATAATCCATAATCGTTGTAAAACTATGATTTTGAATTTCTTAGTGAAGAATGATGCAACAAATTATCTAGCCTAAGAAGATTACAATTAACGTTTTGAATAAAGTTGTATGTTAAAAATTTATGAAATAATACTGAAGCGGTAGTTTCTTTTATTATGGTACCTGTTTAGACGTTTTGTTTAGAGTGTTTAGCAAGGGTGGAGATTTAAAGGGATGCTTTCAACGGTGAAAAGGAGTCTAACATAAACTTATGTTAGACTTTGCTTTAGGGGCTAGCGCAATAAAACTTGGGTGGTGCGTTAGCCATGGAGTTGCTACTTAGTGTAGTCAGCAGCGGGAGGGTCTCACTCCGGAACTAGTTCCATCGGCAGTTCCAAAAGGAAAGAGGCGTGGTTGTTCGTGTTAGTGACATTGTTTGCAGATTCTTTTTGGTATTCATAATAGGCATGATTTATATGTACGGCAGTCCAGTGGCGTTTGCAAGAACTCACCCCTCCGACGAGATAGCCTAGTGGCGAAAGCTAGCATGCCTAACCGCATTCGACCGACTGGACAACCTACTTCGCGTTCATGGGTGTCTTTGTGTTTCCTGTGGATCAGAGGGATCCGTGAAGATACAGGTCATCGCACAATCGTGATGTAGGAACAGCAGTCCCGTTACAGGTTGTAGCGAATTTTCACCATTTCATAACCGGACAAGTTGAAGATTGGTATTGTGTTTTCCGTAAATCCAATCCTAGAATAGATTGGCCTGGACTTAGGTATGCATTAATAGAACAGTTTCGGTCTCTTGAGACTGATGCTGAGCTTTCAATGAAATTATATGAACGTCGTCAGCAACCTAACGAAAGCTTTGACGATTTTTTTTGGCTATTCAAAAGTTGAATATGCGTTTGCTTTGTCCAAAGCCAAATCATGAATTACTAATTCTGATCAAACAAAACGTGAACAGTCGAATGGGAGAGTTGTTGTTGACTTTTAGGGCCCAGAGCCTTAATGAATTGGCTTATGTTTGCCGTAATATGGAAAAATATATCAGAGATCAAAACAAACAGAAAATTAAAAATACCGTAAGTCAACCCTTTCGTAGAAATATTAGTGAGTTTAGGGTAGCCGAAGTAGTCGCAGATCCAGAAACAGATTCTGTGGAAGCCATGCAGATGCAAAGAGATACCAGCAATTATACCTGCTGAAACTGCAAAAAGTTAGGTCACGGCTATATGGAGTGTCCAGACCAAAAATACTCCATTACCAAGATCGGAATCTTTCGTACGTTTCACTCTCCAAAACCCGTTTGTTTACATTGTTGTATTTGTAATTTTGACAATTAGTCCATGAATAGATGTGAAAACAAACAAAAAAAAAACGATGCCGTGGGCTAGCGGCACTTTGCAAAGCAAAAACAAAATGGGGAGGTTAATAAGTTTTTTTTTCAGATTTTTCTTTTTACTTTTTTCGATGATAAACTCAGTTTTAAGCTTTAGTTTTGCAGTCATTTTGTTGACAGCGAACCAATGTACATTTTTGTCTTGAAAAAAGCATGTTCAACATCAGTTTAATATAATTAATTCACTCATTTACAGCAATCACTACGAAATTCTTTAAATTTTATAATTAACTTGGGATTATTTTATCAAAGATGCGTTCGAAGAACTATCAAGTTAAGGGTGCGAGCGCAATTTATTGAATTCAAATATTTTTTTGCAACTAATTAAAATCTGTATCAATTTAATTAATCCAAGTATATTTATAGTTTGTTTTCAATGATTTAAGCTTGCAACTATTTTTCAATTCTATTTTGATTAATAAATATTAAATTTAAAAAAAGAGTTATAATCGAAAAATACCTCATCCATAACATTCTTGATTGATGGAAGCATACATGTATTTGCTATCAAAAAAAATGATGCTTCAAAGGAACACCAATGTTTTAAAAAAATAATCAGAACGATTATAGCGAACTTGTTGAATAAATGCAGAGCAAATAAAATGCAAACTTTGACGTTTATCACAAAATGAAAACGTCAAAAAATCGTTCTGAATTCATGCACAACTCATTCAATAGATCATGTAATCGACATGAATGTTTATTGTTGACGTACAGAACTTTCTTTTAGTGAATTTCCGCAGTTTAACGCAAAATACAATTTTCATTCATTCCTTAAAAATGTTAAGTTAACAAAGTTCAGGTTTACTTATCATTGTTTTGAAGGGTATGTTTAGTAAAAATGCTGCTAATAATGAAAACAAATTAATGAGTTTTACGTATATGTTTTTCTTTTTCTTAATATAATAAATACTACCGTAATTACTTTTTATAAATGCAGAACATTGAAGAAAATATACATAAACAATAGTTTTTAGATATAAAGCAGAGGTTAGCGTAGAAAAATATTTTCGAGAAAGCCAATAATATTTAAGGTACCTATGTTCATTAAAGAAATTTCCGCTTCGGCTAACCTTCATCAAGTTTTTAGAAAAAAATTTAGCATTAATTGCAGCCAATTATTGGGTGTTCGGTTTAGTTGGTATTGTGTGTAACCATATTGCCTATTTCTATTCCTTAAAGATGCTTTACACAAAGCAACTTATTTTTAAAATATGGTTCCCTCAAAATTTCATTCTAAAATCTAACTACAAACAAAATTCTAACTCTAACATACATAGTCCCTCAAAAAGAAATTTTCAGGAATATTTCTGCAACAAACAAAACTAAAATTTGGTCTTGCAATTACCGAACTGCGCAAAAAAAATACGGAGGCACCCGCCTATTGTTCCCACCTGAACTTCTAACATCGCCAAAAAAATGCTCTAAGCAAACTACAGCTGAAAAAATTGTCTGTTTTGTTGTTTTACAAAGTATTGAGTTACACTTTTGTCTCTTTCCAATTATACTTAACCAGTTGCAGCGCATGTTGCGTTCGCAAATAATTTAAGTAAACAAAATACAGCACTAATAAATCATTAAATATGTATTTGGTCAATTTTATTTTATTTAATATACATTAACAACATTTATTTGGATTGAAATTAAAAAGCTATACAAATCTTCCAATTTAAGACTATGTCAGCACTTAAGATTCTGTTGGTTAGGATTGTTTAGTTTTTGAACGAGGCCATGAAACATTCAAAATGAAGCATTTAGATGGGGCTGATTACTATAATGAAGCGTTTTAATGGGCCTGAGGACTAAATGTGAGAGTGTGTTTGATTTTCGCATCATTTCACGCACACTTTCTGACATTTAGTCCTCAGTAGCTTGTAGGCAAACCGAAATGTCAGTCTGAGATTCCGATCTTGGTAATGGAGTATTTTTGGTCCAGACTCACAAAGGTCCTTGTTTTGTTACCGCTGCGGAAAAGAAGGTACAACTTCACCTCAATGCACAAGTCCTAAATGCGCGGGAAACTCTCGCAAGAGCAAACCGTCAACCGGGATGGCTTACTCGCGAGACCAGAAACCGGATTTGCATTAGATCATAATTCCAACCTAGATTGCAAAAACAGAAATTTTCAAGTACAGATTTTAAAAAGACCAGTCAATGAAGAAAAGATAGAAACAGATATTTCACCTCCGAAAGCTAAGAATTCTGTAATGAGCCCTGCCTGTCCTATAAAGCTATGGAGGATATGGGCTTCCTCAAGCCAATTATGAATGATGGCTAAAGAGCCGATCTGATTAGGCAATAAATAAAAGAAGGCTAATAAGCCGAGTTTCTTTCTTTGACTCCTAAATTGAAAGTGAATTTTATTTGATCAGACTTAGGCTATTTATACAAAATAATTTACTTACACACTAAGAACTTAAAGCTATACATATTATTACTAAAACACAGTGGCGTCTTTAGGCCCAGGGCCCCGCAATTATTTGGCCCCCAAATCCACCAACTCAAAATAAATGAATCTATACAAGAATTATATAGAAAACGAAATAAGGTTAGTAGACAGTAAAAGAAAAACAAGTTTCATTTTACTCTCCGTTCCGTTGAAATTCTCCTCCTCAACATCTTAAACTTCTGGCAACATGAATCTTTAATCACACACCAATATTATTTTAACAACTCTGCTTTCGTTCTACTCTACACTTCTGCACACATGTTGGCTTTTCAACTCAATCCATAAACAAACACAAAGATGTCAAAAACAAAACAAAGAGTTGCGAAATGATGAGTTGTACCATGATGACTCGGATAGAACAATTTTGTTTCCTTTCCTCTTTCTTCCTCTCTGTTCAATGGAAGGAATAAAGACTATGTTCTTTGTCTCTCACTCTGCTCATCTTCACAGTGCTCATCTGCATATGTCGGTGTTTGCTTGGGGTAGGTTTCATAAAAGAAAGTTCTTAAAAGCATTTCTGAAAAGATAGTCTGCACGAGCTGATGAAGTTAACGCGCTCCATCATGGTTATAAGCAAATTACTGAAGACTTCATATCTATCTCTAGAGATTTAGAGCAAGCTCCACACACAAAAAGCGAAGCTCTAAGCCTGTCTAAGAAAATGTCAAAACTGGAGTTCCTCATTTTAACAGAAATTTGAAGCACAATATTAGAAAGAATTCATAAAACCAGCAATTTGACGTTGCTGCCAATTTGCTTTGTTCACTATGTTCTTTCATAAATGATCTAAGGGAGAATTTTCATAAATTTGAAGCGTGTGCCAAAATTCAGAATCCGGATGCTAATTATAAAGACTTAATGCAACGAAAAATAGTACGAAGTTCGCGTGCCACATATTTTGATGGTCCTGCACCATCCGTCCAGCTAATTGGGAAAGAAAAGTTTAAAATATGGGCAACGGCGTAATCACTGATAAAGCTTCGGTTCCCATCGATCACCGAAATCAAGCATCAGTGAGCGTGGTTAGTAGAAAGATGGGGGACCGTCTCGAAACCTACCGCGTGCTGTTGTCATGTGTTCTTTCTGTATGTTGTTCTTTCTCCTCTGTCCTTTTGTCTTGTATTAATGTCTTGTGTTGTTATCGCCTTATAGTCTAGTCGCTCAAGGTGCTGTGGTCTCTACTCTGAACATTTATGTGCTGAGTAGTGTGAAATGCAATGTAATGTAATGTAAGTTTAAAATATCAACTTTTTTTTCCAATTATTGACACTATTACTTGCAATTAAAAATACGATCCAATTGCTATCAAGAAATTAATGCATTGTTTGGCGTTTTTGTCGATTGCAATATTTGACTTCAGTGGAATTGCAAAATACTTGCGAACAGTTTTCAAAAAAATACCATAGAGATGTTAATGCAGAAGAACTTCAGGTTGAACGCCTGCACCTCGTAGAGTTTTTAAAAGAATTCAATAAAGATGTGAATGTAGATCTTATTACAATATCAAAATTGTACAGTCTAATTACAGTGGATGAAATTGGGAACACATTTTCAAATGTAGAAACTGCCTGTAGAATTTTTTTATCTTTGATAGTTTCAAATTGCAGTGGAGAGCGTTCATTTTCAAAATTGAACCGGATAAAAAATGAACTTCGAAGCACAATGCTACAAGATAGACTAAACTAAACAACTTGTCAATTTTATCAATTGAAAATGAATTACTGTAGGAAATTGAATTTGATGACTTAATTCATGATTTTGCAACTGACTCAGAAAAGTATGCCTTCCATAAATTTTATTGTATACTTAAACTTACATATATACGAGTATCTAAAAAAAAAACAAATCAAAACAAAACAAATATAAAGAAATAAACTTACATCAAATTAAAAAAAAAAAAATATAAAAACATTATAAATCAACCAAAAAAATAATAAAAATTATCAAAAATCAACTATAAAGAAAAATGTTCAACTATTGAAGGTAAATTAAAAAAAATTATAAAAGTATAAAAAAATATCTGTTTTATGTTTTTTTAGTTCTTTTTAAAAAGTAAAAATATTTAAGAAAAAAAAAACACAAATGCATTTTAAAATGATTTTTTTAACCTAAAGAATAAAAAAAATATACTACACCTACTTTTTTTGGCCCCCAAATCCTATTGGGCCCAGGGCCCCCAAACGTTTAAAGATGCCCCTGCTAAAACATATACATTGTATTGAATTCTAATTCGGTGGGAAACAAATGACAGAATCAGGCAGCATACTTGCTATGTCATCAAAATCATAACCAATATGCATGCCCCTTTCACAATGCACAAATGCATTCAAATTCGTTCAGGCATGCAGTGCGTTGAACCTTCACGAATAGGTAGATACACTTGACCATCGTAAAAGTAATCTGAGACTCAAGTGGCATTGAACATTTTATTAGATAATTTTCTGGAGTGAATGAAATGCGAGTACATATGAGAAATGGGTTGGCTATAGGAACGTGGAGTATAGATCTATGGCAATGACCTGCAATAAAATTCTTATGCAATATAGTGTAGTGTATGCGCACTACAATTCACCTCCGTTAAAAAGTCTTCACGAACGACAAATAAGATATTATGCTGCCAGAGATAGGATTTTCGGTAGTTCAAAACTTCCAGTTTCTAATAGAATAACTCGGATTCGAGAACGAAAGAAAAATAGAAGAAACGCGTTTAAGAGTATAGAAGCAACAACTTTGTGTTGTTCTGATGATCCTCGCCCCTATGCCAAGGTAAACATTTTTGTTGAAAGTATGATGGGATTGCTAGACAGTGGTGCTAGCATAAGTTGCTTGGGCATGGATGGCGATGATTTTCTGAACAAACATAAAGTTGTTTGCACACGGTTCTCGCTTTTCTACAGATACCGCTGGAGAAATCTTCACGGGAAAAGACAGCGTTCACGGTTCCCGTTAGGCCTCTGTACCAATTCAAGGTAATGCCCTTTGGCCTTTGCAATGCACCCCAACGTCTTTGCAAGTTAATGGACAAAGTGGTACCCCACGAATTAAAACAAAATGTTTTTGTTTACTTGGACGATCTTCTGATAGTCACACGCACTTTTGAGGAACACCTTCGTTTCTTAAACATCGTCGCTGAAAAACTGAAAGCGGCAGGTTTGACAATTAATCTGGAAAAGTCGAAGTTCTGTTTTAAAGAACTTAAATACTTAGGATACATAATCGGCAATGGGTGTCCCGGCAGACCCGGCAAAAGTCTCTGGTATTAGAGATTTCCCGGTTCCACAAAATCAAAGACAGGTACGTCGGTTCCTTGGCATGTCTGGGTGGTATCGCAGATTCATTATAGCACTCTTGCCACCCCTATCACTAATACCTTAAAAAAGAACGTTAAATTTGAATTTAATAATGAAGCGCTAGAGTCTTTTCGAAAGATTAAGGATATTCTAACTTCGTCACCCGTTTTAGTGAACCCTGATTACACCAAGCCCTTCATCATTTTGTGTGATGCGCCATTGACTGGCATCGGTGGCGTATTATGTCAAAAGGATGAAGAAGGCAACGAACGTCCTATTTTCTTCTATTCACACAAATTGAGCAAAGCCCAGTGTAATTATAGCGTCACTGAACGGGAATGCTTGGCTGCCGTTATGAGCGTAGAACAATTTCGTCCCTATGTAGAGGGATACCACTTTAAAGTAGTGACTGACCATGCTAGTTTAAGGTGGTTGATGAATCAAAGGGACCTCAGCGGTAGGTTGGCTCGGTGGAGTCTTAAACTTCAAGGTTATGACTTCGATATAGAGCATCGTAAAGGATCGCAACATGTCGTACCAGACGCTCTGTCTAGAGTTTTTGCGGCAGACGAATTGAACCTAGATGCCTCGTCGGAGAAATTTCCTTCTGATGTGCTGCACATAGATCTATCAGACCCCAGTTTAAAATCTGAGGAATATGGTAAGATCATTGACAACATCACAACAAATTTTTTTTTTTTGAAATATAAAGGTTGGCAATACTGATATAAAGCTGAATTTACATTAGTTTTATTAATTTGATTATTTTTATTATTTATCTAGGTTAGGTTAGGTTAGGTTATAAGGGGTGTGCACAGCATGAAGCTGTTGCGTACACGGGGGCCTACTGGTCCATTGTGATCCCCTGTAAAAGTAAAAATTTAGCATCGATGCTCCTCAATTCTGTCGATTAGCGTAGACTCGCTCGTTAACGAACCAGCCTGTGCTATCTATAAATTTCCTCATGCTTGTCATTGAGACCTGTGCTAGATCATCCAGTTCTCCAACAAACCT
This sequence comes from Eupeodes latifasciatus, assembly GCA_920104205.1. NCBI lineage: Eukaryota > Metazoa > Arthropoda > Insecta > Diptera > Syrphidae > Eupeodes > Eupeodes latifasciatus. The sequence continues at coordinate 267,142,850 of OV049924.1, read as the reverse complement.
GTTTCCGAAATGACGGAGTCGGCTGGTTTGGAGGTTCGGACAGTCGCAGAGCAGGTGTTTAATGGTTTCCATTTCCTCCTCATCCTGACAGCTCCTACAAAAATCGGGTGCAAATGCCCCTATCCTGTTAGCCATTGTGCCAATGGCGCAATGACCTGTTAGTACACCTATCAAGATTTTAATGTTCTTTTTACTCAGCGATAGAATATACCGAGTTCCCTTTTCATTTGTGTTAGGCCATAAACTTCTAGAGATTATGCGGTCCCTGGATTTCCAGGAGATATTGATTTTCTCTTTTAGTTTAAGGTCTATCTTCCTCTTGAGTACCCCAATCGGGACGAGTGGTCCTCTAACTGAATGGTCGCTACTACTTGTGTCTGCTTCTGACCCTTTCCTGGCTAGTTCATCTACTATATCATTCCCTTCTATATTGCTATGTCCGGGAACCCAGCAGAGCTTTACCTGGTTAGTGTGGCAGATTTTGTTTAATTCCTTCCTACAGTTTAAAACTGCTCTTGATCTTATGGTTTCACTGGCTAAGGCTTTGATAGCAGCCTGGCTGTCCACGAAAAAAGTAATCTCCGAAGAGCTTAGCTTTTCGTGATGTGCCAATTCAGCTGCTTTGCCAATGGCAAAGATCTCGGCCTGAAAGACACTACAGTCAGCTGGGAGTTTATATGACGCTCTGATGTTGAGAGATTGGCAAAGCACTCCAGCACCTGTTCCTGATTCCATTTTTGAACCGTCAGTGTAGAAAGGGATACCCTGTTTACTTATAAGTGAATTAGGATCCCAACCCTGTCTTTCTGGTATGAAAATAGAAAATTTCCTATCGAAATCTAGTAAAGGGGGGATGTAATCGGTGGTCTCCCTCAGTCCTGGAATCGTGTCATATCTTTGTAAGATTGACCCGTGGCCATAAGTGCTGTGCCTCCAAAAACTCAGTTCTCTTAAACGAATTGCAGTTTTGGCTGCCGTGCACTTTATGAACTCATCCAGAGCCGGGAGGTCCAAGATCATTTCCAATCCAGCTTGTGGTGTGGATCTTTGAGCCCCTGTTATTCCTATACAGGCTAGTCTCTGTACCTTATTCAGGTTCTTGAGATAGCTTGATTTTTCCACCGCCTTCCACCATACAATAGAGCCATAGGTAAGAATGGGTCTGACAATCGCTGTGTACATCCATTGGATGACTTGCGGTCGCATACCCCAACGTACACCGAAGGTCTTTTTGCATGTGTAGAATGCACATAATGCTTTTTTCATTCTTTCCTCCGTATTACGCTTCCATGTAAGCTTGGATTCAAGGATTACTCCTAGAAATTTAGCTTCCTTAGAAAGTTTTAGAGGAATACCATTTAGTTTGGGAGGGTTGAAGCCCTCCAGTTTCCGTTTCTTCGTGAACAAGACTAGCTCTGTCTTGGTGGGGTTGACCCCGAGACCGTTCTTAGTTGCCCAAGAAGATAAATCCTTTAATGCATTTTCCATAATGTTTTCGATGATGGTAAGAAACTTGCCTGATACCAAAACCACTATGTCATCTGCATATGCTACTATTTTAATGCCCTGATCTTTGAACCTTGTGAGAATTTTGTTGACTACGAGGATCCAGAGTAGGGGTGAGATGACTCCTCCCTGTGGTGTGCCTCTAGTAACTGTTTTCTCGATAGTGCTAACTCCTATTTGAGAGTTGATAATTCTGCCATTTAACATGGTGAAAATCCAATCGACAATGACAGATTCAACTCCAACTTCAACTAAGGCAGTCTTGATCGATTCCGTTTTAACGTTATTAAACGCACCCTCGATATCAAGAAATGCTGCTGTGTTCAAGACTTTTCTCAATATGTGAAACTACTTCATGCAGAGCAGTCTCCACTGATTTACCTTTAAGGTAAGCGTGTTGGTAGTTGCACAAATTGTTTTCGTTGAGAAGTTCTCTAACATGTAGATCAATTATCCTCTCTAGTGTCTTAAGGAGAAACGAAGAGAGACTTATTGGTCTATAATCCTGAGCGGTCGAGTGAGTCGGTTTTCCTGCTTTTGGGATAAAGACTACCTTGACCTTTTTCCAGCTATTAGGGACGTATCTAAGTTTGATACAACTTATGAAGATTACCCTAAGCTACGAAGTTATTACTTTGAGAGCATTTTGAAGAAGAGCTGGAAAAATCTCGTCTAGTCCCGCTGATTTATAGGGTTTGAACGAGTTTATTGCCCAGATAATCTTCTGCTCAGTAATAACCTGATTTAGTTCTACATTCGATTCCGTGTGAGTAAAATCCAGCGTATTCGATTGTAAGCAGTCAGAACTTTCTGGGTTTTTACAACCGGGGAAATAAGTTTCCATGAAGAGTTCAAGCGTTTCTAGGCTCGAGTTCGACCATGATCCATCAGGGTGTTTTATGTACCCCGGGATCGTGGCATTAAGGGCCAGGGTTCTACGGATCCTCGCCGCCTCGCTTGTTTTTTAAATGGATTCACAATGTTTAGCCCACGAATCCTTTTTGGCCTTCCTTAACTCTTTGGTGTAAGTGTTAAGTGCGGCTCTATAAGACCTTAAGTCCTCTTCTAATTTACTCAGTTTAGCTTTATTGAAAAGTTTTCTAACCTCTGTTCTACGTTTCTTTAGTACACCATTCCACCAGGGTGGGTTAGTGGAGTTATTGGAACGAGATAAAGGGCAGTGTTTTTCAAAAGACATTCTCATTTTGCTAGACAAGTTTTGGACAACAGTGTCAATGGGTGAAGTACTTAGACTTGTATTGTCCTCTGGTGGATCAATGTAGTCTTTCAGCCATTTTTCGTACTCTGTCCAATTCGTTCTACTTGGGTTCCTGTAAGGTTTCTTTTCAGTAAAGTTCCTGTCTATAGTGAAGAGTATCCTAAAGTGATCCGAAAAAGATTCTTTAGGTGAGACTCTCCAGTCTTCAACTGAAATTTTACTATTATTGCTAATAAGAGTCAAATCTATGATTTCCTCCCTGTTTTTGTTTCGAAAGGTAGGGTGATTGCCCCTATTACATAACGATAAATTAGAACAGAGAATATATTCAAAAATTGACTCACCCCTTTTATTGATATCCTTTGAGCCCCATTGAGTGTGGTGAGCGTTGGCATCACAACCTACCACCAAAGGTGTATCGCTTGCTGTGGCATGAACCACAAGATCGCGGACAGTTTTTGATGGTGGGCTCTCCTCCTCGTACGGCATGTACGTCGACGCTAGAATGAAGTTTCCTTCATTCGATTCGACGCTGATTGCCGTGTTGTCCTTGTTGCTGTACCTAGATAGGAAGAAAGCGTTAATTGATTTTTTCATTACGATACAACTTCTAATATCACCTTCATCTGACGTGGAATGGAAAAGGTTGTAGTGTTTTGACCTCAACCCACGGATTCGGTTTTTGCCTAACCATGGTTCCTGGATCAAGGCCACATCCACGTTCTCGTGAGACATGTAGAGCGTAAGGTCGTACGTTGCTGCTTTAGCGTGGTGCAGGTTTATTTGCACCACTTGCAGCTTTTGACTCCCCTTTGCCTTCATGCCTCTTAACCTTTACGGTTCCGAGACCATACCTCAACACGTCTTTTCTTTCTCTCAGCAGAAGGTCAGATTTCTTGTCTGCCACAAACAAGAGGTCCTTCCCTTCGCCACCATGGCTCTTTCTTGAGTATTGGAGCTTCTATTCTAAAATGGGAAGCTCTTTGTTCTGCTTCGCCAACAGCTTAATAATGGCTGCGTCCTCATGTTCTGCAGGAGGGGGGATCCAGATGCTAAACTGCTGGCGGAGTGGTAGAGCTGCGGCGGGTAGAACTTCAAGGGAGGAACCTTCCCATAGTTCGTCAAAGTTGGCGATTGTACGGTTCAGGAACTCCCGTGATTTCTGATCACCGCAGCAGACCACTTTAACTCCTCGCCGCCATCCGGCACCATCAAAGATATAGTCCTCAGAACTATCGTTCTCTGATGCCGCCATCATAGCTTTAAGGATCTCATTTTCCACAAGAAGCCAGTTTTTTGCCGAGATTTTCCCATCTGGGTCGTCACGGCTTATTATGGCGATTTGTAGGTCAATCGGGGTGGTGTCGAAGCTGCTGGTTTTCTGTTTCTTAGCACCGTCTTGCTTGACTGTCTCCTCCGATCATTGTCTCTTGGACGTTCCTGGTTTCATTTCAGAAGAGGTGCTTGCCGGTGCTTGGTCTTTCCTAGCGTTGGCTAGCTGTTTCTTGCTGGAAGTCGCCTGAACTTTTTCTTTGTCGTTCCGAGTGGTCGAGTTATTGCCAGCTTGTTCACGGTTTGCCTTTTTAGGGACAGACCTAGATTTCGCAGCATCTACTCCTTTGCTCTCCGACTCTTTGGTGTTCACTTGCTCTGTTGTTCCCCTGGGTGCAGTGGCAGTCTCTGCCAGTTGCCGCTCAAAGTTCCTAACTAGCTTCCTATGCTTTTTTAGGAGAGCCTTGTCTCTCGAACTGAGCGTCGCAGGGTCTTTCAACTCGGTCTTTTCCACGAATCTTTTGGAGGATCTGTAGTTGCTGCGTTGACTCGAAGCTTTGAGGGGTGCAGCAGACTTCAGCATAGTCTCTTCTTGATTCGGTTCCATCAGTAGCTCGTCCTCGGTTTGACTACCTATGGAAGGAGGTCTGTCCGAGGTCTCCGTACCTTTGATAGTTAAACCATCTATGTCGGGAAGGAGATCTACTGAGAGAATGACCGGTTGTCTTTTTAACTCTCTTCTTTGTAGTTTACTTTTGTCACTGGCGACTTAGCTTCTTGCGAAGCCAAGCCCTCGCCGGCAGCCGTGACTTCTACCGACTCTTGAACGTATATCCCCGTTCGATTTTGTTCATTCTGTAAACTTTTATCCATTTTTTTTTTTTAGATTGACATCTCTGCTTTTGGTGGTTTTCCTAGTTGTCTTACTCCGCAGCTGGATTGCTGAAGAGTTAGACGTAAGCCCCCTCGCCACAACAAGGCGAAAACCGTGAGGGGGTATTTATCTAAATAAACGCATGTTTCCAAATAGTTTTTGTTTTATTCAAAATCAACATCGGCCATTTAAATGTAAACACCTTTTACTTCTGTAAATAAGTGTGAATGTATTAGAAATATATTATGATAACATCTGGGAACTAGGAATTTGAATAATTTTGTTTCCCTCCCAAATGAATCTTTTGCTGCTGCATCGAAAACAATTCTTGTTTTAGGGGTTGTGCTTGATTCTTTCATCACAGCATGATGTGGTAAAATGAAATGATTCGACGTGTTAAGGACTTCATTGTCCCTTCTGATTTGTTCCATCTGCTGGAATGTCTTACACTCTGTGATACATTTCGTGTATTCAGTTCTAAGATTTGGATTTTCATCAAGCTTTTTCTCGAGATAAAGAAACCGTCGATATGCGATATGTCGGCTGAAACCCATTTCCGGCAGCTTTTCATCTTTGAATGGCATTTTGACTTGATACCGGCCATCAGGTAAATGAGTAGAATGCTTTTCAAAATGTTCTTCACAGGCAACATTTTCTTCAGTTTTATGAACTTGAAACGGCAATTCTTCTATTTCCGAGAAATTCTGAAGCTGAGCGCTTAAATCGATCGGAGAAAATTCGGTCTTTTGCACGGAACTGCGTATTTTTTGAGTAGGATGTGTGGAAGTTCTTCCGAGAAGGATCCAGTCTAACTCCGTATTTTATGCCATAGGTCCGACGCCATCTTGCGAACGTTTGATTACTGGAAGCAATATTTAATTTTTTTTTCAACAACAGATCGACAGGTGCAGGCTCGCGGAGATGTGGAATTGCCAATGGAAGCCCAATTAAGTGATTCCATTTTTAAGGTATCATTCGTTGGGTCGGGAGAAGGCCAGTAAGCGACTTGAAGATTAATGCCTGTATGGCAGTTTCAAACGATGAGTGGCAAGATGTAATCTGGACTTGTGCAGCGTTCTGCGTAGTGCCACTACTGACCAACCCCAATCCTGATACCTTAACACATGTACGCTACTTCCGAAGCTTTAACAATTGCGCAGCCTCTTCTGTAATAAATGAACTTTCGAAACCAGTATCAATCATGACACGTAAATGATGTACACGGCCGTCTGAAGCACGGGCTTTGACAATAGCGGTTGCTAAAAGCACTTGTGAAAAATTTCGATCACCATGCGACGGATGATGATTCATAGTTGTTGAAATCGGAACATTATTGGTTGGTAAGAATTATGTTCCGTCTGGACTCATGTTTGTTTGAACAACATTTGATGTGGTTGCTATTGGTTGAGTTCCAAATCTTGAGGACGGTTGTGCAGAATATCTCATGTGATTGTTGTCTATCTGTTGATACTTGACATGCAACAGAGATTGATGTCTGTGTTGGTAAAAGAAACAGCACAGTTAGATTGGGCATTCATGTAAGGAATGCCTATATGAAAGAAAATTGTCACATACCTGCAATTTCCGTACAACTTCTTTTCGACCCATGATGTCCATATTTAGAAATTGTTGACATATTTTCAACGAATGTCTTTCTAAATTACATAACTGGCATACTAAACCTTCCGTAACTGTTGTCAGTGAACTTTCGTTGGGGAAGGTCCCCTCTGTGTTGTGCGTCGATCGTCCGTTGCCCGTGCGCGTCTTGTTTGAGGCTTGTGCCTAGTCGTGTTATTTGTTTTTTGTTTCCCATAAATTCCAAATGTTTACATAAAAATATAAATAACAATATCAAAACGAAACAAAAAAATAGCAAAAAAATAGCAAACAAAAAAAATATTAACAGTGATGAAAAAAACAATAAACCATGCCACATTAAAATCACTACAATAAAATAACAACAACAAACAACCAATAACCAACAAAAAGACAATAAAATCATGATAAGCCAGCTCAGCATAGCACAGTGAGTACCATCCTTCACTTTCCCCTTTTCTCTTACAGTCGCATGGCTTAGCATGTGTATCAAATTGCATTGCGTTTTATAACTAATGCAATTGATACACAGGTTACGTCATCGTTGATAACAGATTGTTGACAAAAAAAATGTTACTGTTTTGCATTAACAGGGCCGGATTCAGGGTAGATTATTGTAATATTCGTGGGCTTAGAGCGAATTTTCTTTCTGTGTACTCCCGTACTGCTTTAAACAGGCCAGCTGTATTGGCACTAAGTGAAACCCAAGTAGGTGAGGATTCCGATCCTACTGAATTCTTTATTCAAGGGTATAACTTGGTGCCATTATTCTTTTCCCACCATGGTCTCGCCATATACATTAGGAATGATGTTGCTTATCAGTTTTTGCCACAATATGGTCTCTGCACCAATTCTTTTTTCAATTTTATGTGGTTTAAATTTTCCGTGAATAAGCAAATCATTCACTATTGCTTCCTTTTTCGAAGCCCCAATCTAGACAGAGTGTCAACTTCTCGTGAATTTGATGCTTTGTCTGATTCCATCCAAAGAATTGTTTCGTCCTATCCTCGCACTGAAATCGTTGTTACGGGCGATTTCAATGTACACAATTCTTCATGGCTTCAACATTCGGGCCAGCCAACACCAGAAGGAGTGTGTGCTCAGATCTTCGCTGAGTTAAACCACCTAACTCAGTTGGTCAACGAGCCCACTCGAATATCGGACGTGGTAGGTCGAGCAGAAAACACTCTTGACTTTTTTCTTACCTCTGACCCTGGTAAGTACACTATTAGTGTTCTATCTCCTCTAGGCACATCTGACCATTGTGTTATATCAGCCAATTTCTCGTGTAAAAACTCTCCAGTTAAAGAAAGAGCTCCTAAGAGAACCGTTTGGCAATACGAGAAAGCCAACTGGGATGGTCTCAATAATTATTTTAGGATCTTTAACTGGTCACTATGCTTCCTCGATAGTGACGTTGACGCCAGCGCTGATATGATCACAAGTTTGATTCTCCTGGGAATGAGAACTTTTATCCCGAATAGGGTTAAAAGCATCAGACCTAAGGAAAACGCATGGTTCGATGCGAGCTGTAAAGAGGTTATTAGGGTCAAAAACGTAAGTTTCCGTTGTTTTAAGGCCAATCCAACTGAGGAAAACCGGAATAAGTTCAAGCAAGCCAGGAAGGCCTGCAACGCCCATATTCGACGGACCAAATTTTTACATGACCAAAAATTACGGCAAAAAATACTGCAATGTCCCAAAGGCAGTACAAATTTTTGGTCATTTGTAAAAACTATGGGGAATTCTTCCTCTTCCTCGGTTCCTACGCTCGTTGTCAATGACACTCCATTTGTTAGCTCTTTAGAGAAAGCTAATCTCTTTGCTGGGCAGTTCGCCGCCAATTCAACGCTGCCAGTGAGTGTTATGACTCCGCCTGTACTTGAGCGAGTTAGTGATTCTGTGGGGCAAATCTTTTTTCGCACTTGTACTGTAGCGAGAGTCCTAAAAGATCTTAACACACATAAATCGCTTGTCCGGATGGTATCCCCGCTATTGTTCTGAAGAGGTGTTCTTCAACGCTGGCAAAACCACTGCGTAAGCTTTTTCATCTGTCCTACTCCTCAGGTCTCGTTCCGAGTGGATGGAAAACCGCATTTATCCAGCCTATTCCCAAAAAAGGCGAATCTTCCTCACGGTCTAATTACCGACCGATTGCACTTACGTCCCTTCTTTCCAAGGTCATGGAAACGCTGATTAATTATCAGCTCAAGAAATATCTCGAAGATCGAAAGCTTCTTAATGACCGACAATACGGCTTTCGTAGCAGGGAGCGTATCGGAATCCCGCTTTTTAAAATCCCGTTTTTAAAAAATCCCGAAAAAAAAGTTTTATAATCCCGTCTTCTAAAATACCGATTTTTTGAAATCCCGTCTTTTAAGACATCGCTTATTCAAAATCCCGATCAATTAAAATCCCGCTTTTTAAAATCCCATCAAATCCCGACAATCCCGTTTTTTTTTTTACAAAATACGTGCATTAAACTAAACAACAATATTAGTCAAAGGGTTTTATGTTAAATTACTTGTCTAAAATATTTTAATATCATAATTTGTTTTATTTTTACTGTACATAAACATTCATTTTTGTTTACAATATTAACTCTTAAACAAAAAATATGCTATCGTTGACTTTGTTAATTGATTTGAGTTTGTTTTAAAAGAATACTATTTAACTTTATATTTCTTATTTTTTGATATGTTGTATTTGTCAAAGGTTACAATAAAATGAATCAAGAAAAATACCTCATTTCTTAATTTGTTTTAATTTTTTATAATTTGGATTTTGCAATCTAAAGTAGTTGTTTAATTTTAAAAAATCGCGCGATTTTTTAAAAATTAAACAACTAGTTTTGATTGCAAAATCCAAATTATAAAAAATTAAAACAAATTAAGAAATGAGGTATTTTTCTTGATTCATTTTATTGTAACCTTTGCCAAATACAACATATCAAAAAATAAGAAATATAAAGTTAAATAGTATTCTTTTAAAACAAACTCAAATCAATTAACAAAGTCAACGATAGCATATTTTTTGTTTAAGAGTTAATATTGTAAACAAAAATGAATGTTTATGTACAGTAAAAATAAAACAAATTATGATATTAAAATATTTTAGACAAGTAATTTAACATAAAACCCTTTGACTAATATTGTTGTTTAGTTTAATGCACGTATTTTGTAAAAAAAAAACGGGATTGTCGGGATTTGATGGGATTTTAAAAAGCGGGATTTTAATTGATCGGGATTTTGAATAAGCGATGTCTTAAAAGACGGGATTTCAAAAAATCGGTATTTTAGAAGACGGGATTATAAAACTTTTTTTTCGGGATTTTTTAAAAACGGGATTTTAAAAAGCGGGATTCCGATACGCTCCCTGCTACGAAAGCCGTATTGTCGGTCATTAAGAAGCTTTCGATCTTCGAGATATTTCTTGAGCTGATAATTAATCAGCGTTTCCATGACCTTGGAAAGAAGGGACGTAAGTGCCATCGGTCGGTAATTAGACCGTGAGGAAGATTCGCCTTTTTTGGGAATAGGCTGGATAAATGCGGTTTTCCATCCACTCGGAACGAGACCTGAGGAGTAGGACAGATGAAAAAGCTTACGCAGTGGTTTTGCCATCGTTGAAGAACACCTCTTCAGAACAATAGCGGGGATACCATCCGGACAAGCGATTTATGTGTGTTAAGATCTTTTAGGACTCTCGCTACAGTACAAGTGCGAAAAAAGATTTGCCCCACAGAATCACTAACTCGCTCAAGTACAGGCGGAGTCATAACACTCACTGGCAGCGTTGAATTGGCGGCGAACTGCCCAGCAAAGAGATTAGCTTTCTCTAAAGAGCTAACAAATGGAGTGTCATTGACAACGAGCGTAGGAACCGAGGAAGAGGAAGAATTCCTCATAGTTTTTACAAATGACCAACAATTTGTACTACCTTTGGGACATTGCAGTATTTTTTGCCGTAATTTTTGGTCATGTAAAAATTTGGTCCGTAGAATATGGGCGTTGCAGGCCTTCCTGGCTTGCTTGAACTTATTCCGGTTTTCCTCAGTTGGATTGGCCTTAAAACAACGGAAACTTACGTTTTTGACCCTAATAACCTCTTTACAGCTCGCATCGAACCTTTAAACAACTAGTTTTGATTGCAAAGTCGGGATAATAAAAAACGGGATTATAAGAAACGGGATTACAAAAAGCGGGATTATAAAAAATCGGGATTATAAAAAGCAGAATTATAAAAGACGGGATTTTAAAATCGGGATTTTAAGAAACGGGAATATAAAAACCGGGATATCGAACCCAACCCTTCGTAGCAATAGGTCCACTGGTGATCTCATGGTTCATCTCACCGAACAGTGGAACAAATCTTTACATCGTTTTGGAGAAAGTAAGATTATTGCACTTGATATTTCAAAAGCATTTGATAGGGTTTGGCATCAGGCTCTCTTATCGAAAATGCGTGCTTTCGGTTTTCATGAATCCCTCCTTCATTGGATTAGTAATTACCTTTCGAATCGTTCAATACAAGTTGTATTGGATGGATTCAAGTCTGAAAACCACAAAATAAATGCTGGTGTGCCCCAGGGCTCTGTTCTATCTCCAACACTCTTTCTCATTTTTATTAATGATCTCTTGTCTGCAACTTCTAATCCAATACATTGTTTCGCTGACGATAGTACTCTTAGCTTCTCATATTCGTTTTCAGACTCACATCCCTCTTCTCCGGATGTGGAACTGCAACGAGAAAATATGATAAGCTCATTAAATTCCGAGCTAAACAGCATTGTACAATGGGAATAAGAAAGCGCGTGGAATTTAATGCTTCGAAAACCCAATGCTGTCTTGTATCGTTAAAGCGAGATATACCCCCCTTGCCATTATCCATAGATGGCACTTGCATCGAGGAGACTGAACATCTCGATATTCTCGGTATGTGTATCACCAACCACATTTTGTGGAACGATCACATACGCGATGTCGCCAAAAATGCCGCAAGATGTTTGGGTTTTCTAAGGCGATGCAAGAAGTTTTTCTCCCCCTCTGATCTGGCTGTTATCTACAAGACTTATATACGTCCAAGGCTTGAGTATAACTCCCATATCTGGGCTGGTGCTCCTGCAACTTACTTAAGCCTCTTGGACAGTATTGAACGTAGAGCATTTAGATTGATTGGTGATATTGCCATCATAAGATCATTTACATCGCTTGAACATCGTCGAAATGTTTCTTGTCTCACCCTCTTTTACCGTTATTTTAATGGTTTATGCTCTAGAGAAATAGCCAGTTGCATTCCTCCCCTTAAACAGTTCAACCGTAATACTCGCGCTTCTAGGAATGCTCAAAGATTCCTTCTTTAGCCGTACTATGCGAATGTGGATTGCCTTGCTACACTCTGTCTTTCCCAGCCATTGCAATATTCAGGAATTAAAAACTAATGTGTACCGACACCTCCTTTCAACCCCTCTCTCCCTTTCCTAGTGCTCACACTGTGTCCACATAATAAGGGTAGTTTATCCCTTTGAGTGTGCGCTTATTATAAAAAAAAAAAAAAAAAAAAAACTGTTGGTTTCGTAGGCTTAAACTTTGGCTTGGCATGTAAAACCTTAGATTTCAATATAAAACGTGATTTAAAATTAATGGCGGATCAATTTGTGTATAATTCGCAGTACTTTTGTCCTTTTGGTCAAAAACTTCAAGCGTTCGGAAGTGCTTCTCCAATAAGAGGTAAAGAGGTAAATTCTGTAAAATTGGGTATTTCTTTCTTATCACACAACTTTTGTTCCCACAGCTTTTGAGTAGTTGCGGGCAATTTTTGGTTAAGGAACCAAATTAGAACAATGTCCCACTTGTCAACTGAAACTTCTAAATTTGTCAAGGCATATAAGCTTTCTTTTGACGTATAAAGGAGATTTTTCAACCCGGAAGCAGTTTCATGAGGTAATTGAGACTGACCGTTTGTGGTCATATCTCTCTTTTAAAAGTTCCCACGATTTGCCATAGTTGGCGGCCTCAACGGATTAGTTTTTTAAAAACCGTTTTGCATCATCTACTAAGCAAGATTGAAGAAAGTGAAGCTTATCTAAATCACCTAGGTTTTAATTGTTGTGAACTAGAGATCATGAAAGGCTCTCCATGTGGTATACGACCCATCAAACTTCGGAAGATCAATACGAGGTAACCTTACTTCCGGAACCAAAAGCCGTGGACTTTGAAGAGCAAAAATTATCCATCGTTTCGACTAAAAGAGCCCTATATTCGAGGTAATTATTATTTATTTGGTCATAAATGTTTATTGAATTTTCTTATTTTAACCCTTCTTCCAAACAGAATCCGCCAACAATTGCTTCATGGTAGGATTTAGCCGATTTTACATCATCTTGCAGCTTTGATAACCGCCCGATATACATATATGGTTTAGTTAAACGCTCCTTAGGTGATTTTTAAAAATTGGCAATATCTTTAACTATTCTATTAAGAATTCCCTTTTGGAGTTCTCCGTATTTAAATCCCTTGCGATCCAGTATTTATTCTAATTAATATGTATAATTTATTTTTTAGAAGGACGAGTTAAAAACATAAAATTAAGGAGACACTTACTGCGTTGTTTGCTGCTGCTGCTGTTGCTGCTGTTGGTAGCTGTCGTCGTCGCTGCACAACAATCACTGCGATTTTCAATTTAATTAATAACTATATTTGTTTGTATAATTAGTTTTAAGAATTGGCTTTGTAGCTTTTTATTAAAGTTTTTCGTAAAATATGATGACAGAGATTTACAAATTTGATGTTCTTGAAAATTTTTAGGTTATATTAAATGTCTTTTAGTTTTAATTTGTGCTTTTTATGAAAATGTTTGTACACTTATATCGTATTTATGTAACTTTTATTTATTTAAAAGAGGCTCGAAGGACCAATGTATATTTTGCACAAGAATTTTTATATACAAAAATTAAGAAAAAAGAAATTGTTTAGAATTAAAGCAAATCGTTGAGATGTTGCATTCAAATGTAGGTTTATTACAAAAGTAAAGTAAAGGGTACAATCATAATATAAGCTTAATTTATATTCAACCCTTGATTTGACATTGAATTATTTACATTTTCGCTAAGTTTTTTTTTGAAATATAAAGGCTGGCAATACTGATATAAAGCTGAATTTACATTGGTTTTATTAATTTGATTATTTTTATTATTTATCTAAATAAACGCATGTTTCCAAATAGTTTTTTGTTTTATTCAAAATCAACATCGGCCATTTAAATGTAAACACCTTTTACTTCTGTAAATAAGTGTGAATGTATTAGAAATATATTATGATAACATCTGGGAACTAGGAATTTGAATAATTTTGTTTCCCTCCCAAATGAATCTTTCGCTGCTGCATCGAAAACAATTCTTGTTTTAGGGGTTGTGCTTGATTCTTTCATCACAGCATGATGTGGTAAAATGAAATGATTCGACGTGTTAAGGACTTCATTGTCCCTTCTGATTTGTTCCATCTGCTGGAATGTCTTACACTCTGTGATACATTTCGTGTATTCAGTTCTAAGATTTGGATTTTCATCAAGCTTTTTCACGAGATAAAGAAACCGTCGATATGCCATATGTCGGCTGAAACCCATTTCCGGCAGCTTTTCACTTTGAATGGCATTTTGACTTGATACCGGCCATCAGGTAAATGAATAGTATGCTTTTCAAAATGTTCTTCACAGGCAACATTTTCTTCAGTTTCATGAACTTGAAACGGCAATTCTTCTGTTTCCGAGAACTTCTGAAGCTGAGCGCTTAAATCGATCGGAGAAAATTCGGTCTTTTGCACGGAACTGCGTATTTTTTGAGTAGGATGTGTGGAAGTTCTTCCGAGAACGATCCAGTCTAACACCGTATTTTGTGCCATAGGTCCGACGCCATCTTGCGAACGTTTGATTACTGGAAGCAATATTTAATTTTTTTTCAACAACAGATCGACAGGTGCAGGCTGGCGGAGATGTGGATCTGCCAATGAAAACCCAATTAAGTGATTCCATTTTCATTCGTTGGGTCGGGAGAAGGCCAGTAAGCCGCAATTTCCGTGCAACTTCTTTTCGACCCGTGATGTCCATATTTAGAAATTGTTGACATATTTTCAACGAATGTCTTTCTAAATTACATAACTGGCATACTAAACCTTCCGTAACTGTTGGTTTCGTAGGCTTAAACTTTGGCTTGGCATGTAAAACCTTAAAATTCAATATAAAATGTGATTTAAAATTAATGGCGGATCAATTTGTGTATAATTCGCAGTACTTTTGTCATTTTGGTCAAAAACTTCAAGCGTTCGGAAGCGCTTCTCCAATAAGAGGTAAAGAGGTAAATTCTGTAAAATTGGGTATTTCTTTCTTATCACACAACTTTTGTTCCCACAGCTTTTGAGTAGTTGGGGGCAATTTTTGGTTAAGGAACCAAATTAGAACAATGTCCCACTTGTCAACTGGAACTTCTAAATTTGTCAAAGCATATAAGCTTTCTTTTGACGTATAAAGGAGATTTTTCAACCCGGAAGCAGTTTCACGAGGTAATTGAGACTGACCGAATAGTTGCTGCATTCGGATATGCACCAGAATGCGTTTGTGGTCATATCTCTCTTTTAAAAGCTCCCACGATTTGCCATAGTTGGCGGCCTCAACGGATTAGTTTTTTAAAAACCGTTTTGCATCATCTACTAAGCAAGATTGAAGAAAGTGAAGCTTATCTAAATCACCTAGGTTTTAATTGTTGTGAACTAGAGATCATGAAAGGCTCTCCATGTGGTATACGACCCATCAAACTTCGGAAGATCAATACGAGGTAACCTTACTTCCGGAACCAAAAGCCGTGGACTTTGAAGAGCAAAAATTATCCATCGTTTCGACTAAAAGAGCCCTATATTCGAGGTAATTATTATTTATTTGGTCATAAATGTTTATTGAATTTTCTTATTTTAACCCTTCTTCCAAACAGAATCCGCCAACAATTGCTTCATGGTAGGATTTAGCCGATTTTACATCATCTTGCAGCTTTGATAACCGCCCGATATATATGGTTTAGTTAAACGCTCCTTAGGTGATTTTTAAAAATTGGCAATATCTTTAACTATTCTATTAAGAATTCCCTTTTGGAGTTCTCCGTATTTAAATCCCTTGCGATCCAGTATTTATTCTAATTAATATGTATAATTTATTTTTTAGAAGGACGAGTTAAAAACATGAAATTAAGGAAACACTTACTGCGTTGTTTGCTGCTGCTGCTGTTGGTAGCTGTCGTCGTCGCTGCACAACAATCACTGCGATTTTCAATTTAATTAATAACTATATTTGTTTGTATAATTAGTTTTAAGGATTGGCTTTGTAGCTTTTTATTAAAGTTTTTCGTAAATTATGATGACAGAGATTTACAAATTTGATGTTCTTGAAAATGTTTAGGTTATATTAAATGTCTTTTAGTTTTAATTTATGCTTTTTATGAAAATGTTTGTACACTTATATCGTATTTATGTAACTTTCATTTATTTAAAAGAGGCTCGAAGGACCAATGTATACTTTGAACAAGAATTTGAGAAAAAAGAAATTGTTTAGAATTAAGGCAAATCGTTGAGATGTTGCATTCAAATGTAGGTTTATTACAAAAGTAAAGTAAAAGGTACAATCATAATATGAGCTAAATTTATATTTAACCCTTGATTTGACATTGAATTATTTACATTTTCGCTAAGTTTTGTTTGAAATATAAAGGTTGGCAATACTGATATAAAGCTGAATTTACACTAGTTTTATTAATTTGATTATTTTTATTATTTATCTAAATAAACGCATGTTTCCAAATAGTTTTTTGTTTTATTCAAAATCAACATCGGCCATTTAAATGTAAACACCTTTTACTTCTGTAAATAAGAGTGATTGTATTAGAAATATATTATGATAACATCTGGGAACTAGGAATTTGAATAATTTGTTTCCCTCCCAAATGAATCTTTCGCTGCTGCATCGAAAACAATTCTTGTTTTAGGGGTTGTGCTAGATTCGATCGGAGAAAATTCGGTCTTTTGCACGGAACTGCGTATTTTTTGAGTAGGATGTGTGGAAGTTCTTCCGAGAAGGATCCAGTCTAACTCCGTATTTTGTGCCATAGGTCCGACGCCATCTTGTGAACGTTTGATTACTGGAAGCAATATTTAATTTTTTTTTCAACAACAGATCGACAGGTGCAGGCTCGTGGAGATGTGGATCTGCCAATGGAAGCCCAATTAAGTGATTCCATTTTTAAGGTATCATTCGTTGGGTCGGGAGAAGGCCAGTAAGCGACTTGAAGATTAATGCCTGTATGGCAGTTTCAAACGATGATTGGCAAGATGTAATCTGGACTTATGCAGCGTACTGCGTAGTGCCACTACTGACCAACCCCAGTCCTGATACCTTAACACATGTACGCCACTTCCGAAGCTTTAACAATTGCGCAGCCTCTTCTGTAATAAATGAACTTTCGAAACCTGTATCAATCATGGCACGGAAATGATTAGATTAGATTAGATTAGATTAGATTAGATTAGATTAGATTAGATTAGATTAGATTAGATTAGATTAGATTAGATTAGATTAGATTAGATTAGATTAGATTAGATTAGATTAGATTAGATTAGATTAGATTAGATTAGATTAGATTAGATTAGATTAGATTAGATTAGATTAGATTAGATTAGATTAGATTAGATTAGATTAGATTAGATTAGATTAGATTAGATTAGATTAGATTAGATTAGATTAGATTAGATTAGATTAGATTAGATTAGATTAGATTAGATTAGATTAGATTAGATTAGATTAGATTAGATTAGATTAGATTAGATTAGATTAGATTAGATTAGATTAGATTAGATTAGATTAGATTAGATTAGATTAGATTAGATTAGATTAGATTAGATTAGATTAGATTAGATTAGATTAGATTAGATTAGATTAGATTAGATTAGATTAGATTAGATTAGATTAGATTAGATTAGATTAGATTAGATTAGATTAGATTAGATTAGATTAGATTAGATTAGATTAGATTAGATTAGATTAGATTAGATTAGATTAGATTAGATTAGATTAGATTAGATTAGATTAGATTAGATTAGATTAGATTAGATTAGATTAGATTAGATTAGATTAGATTAGATTAGATTAGATTAGATTAGATTAGATTAGATTAGATTAGATTAGATTAGATTAGATTAGATTAGATTAGATTAGATTAGATTAGATTAGATTAGATTAGATTAGATTAGATTAGATTAGATTAGATTAGATTAGATTAGATTAGATTAGATTAGATTAGATTAGATTAGATTAGATTAGATTAGATTAGATTAGATTAGATTAGATTAGATTAGATTAGATTAGATTAGATTAGATTAGATTAGATTAGATTAGATTAGATTAGATTAGATTAGATTAGATTAGATTAGATTAGATTAGATTAGATTAGATTAGATTAGATTAGATTAGATTAGATTAGATTAGATTAGATTAGATTAGATTAGATTAGATTAGATTAGATTAGATTAGATTAGATTAGATTAGATTAGATTAGATTAGATTAGATTAGATTAGATTAGATTAGATTAGATTAGATTAGATTAGATTAGATTAGATTAGATTAGATTAGATTAGATTAGATTAGATTAGATTAGATTAGATTAGATTAGATTAGATTAGATTAGATTAGATTAGATTAGATTAGATTAGATTAGATTAGATTAGATTAGATTAGATTAGATTAGATTAGATTAGATTAGATTAGATTAGATTAGATTAGATTAGATTAGATTAGATTAGATTAGATTAGATTAGATTAGATTAGATTAGATTAGATTAGATTAGATTAGATTAGATTAGATTAGATTAGATTAGATTAGATTAGATTAGATTAGATTAGATTAGATTAGATTAGATTAGATTAGATTAGATTAGATTAGATTAGATTAGATTAGATTAGATTAGATTAGATTAGATTAGATTAGATTAGATTAGATTAGATTAGATTAGATTAGATTAGATTAGATTAGATTAGATTAGATTAGATTAGATTAGATTAGATTAGATTAGATTAGATTAGATTAGATTAGATTAGATTAGATTAGATTAGATTAGATTATATTAGATTAGATTAGATTAGATTAGATTAGATTAGATTAGATTAGATTAGATTAGATTAGATTAGATTAGATTAGATTAGATTAGATTAGATTAGATTAGATTAGATTAGATTAGATTAGATTAGATTAGATTAGATTAGATTAGATTAGATTAGATTAGATTAGATTAGATTAGATTAGATTAGATTAGATTAGATTAGATTAGATTAGATTAGATTAGATTAGATTAGATTAGATTAGATTAGATTAGATTAGATTAGATTAGATTAGATTAGATTAGATTAGATTAGATTAGATTAGATTAGATTAGATTAGATTAGATTAGATTAGATTAGATTAGATTAGATTAGATTAGATTAGATTAGATTAGATTAGATTAGATTAGATTAGATTAGATTAGATTAGATTAGATTAGATTAGATTAGATTAGATTAGATTAGATTAGATTAGATTAGATTAGATTAGATTAGATTAGATTAGATTAGATTAGATTAGATTAGATTAGATTAGATTAGATTAGATTAGATTAGATTAGATTAGATTAGATTAGATTAGATTAGATTAGATTAGATTAGATTAGATTAGATTAGATTAGATTAGATTAGATTAGATTAGATTAGATTAGATTAGATTAGATTAGATTAGATTAGATTAGATTAGATTAGATTAGATTAGATTAGATTAGATTAGATTAGATTAGATTAGATTAGATTAGATTAGATTAGATTAGATTAGATTAGATTAGATTAGATTAGATTAGATTAGATTAGATTAGATTAGATTAGATTAGATTAGATTAGATTAGATTAGATTAGATTAGATTAGATTAGATTAGATTAGATTAGATTAGATTAGATTAGATTAGATTAGATTAGATTAGATTAGATTAGATTAGATTAGATTAGATTAGATTAGATTAGATTAGATTAGATTAGATTAGATTAGATTAGATTAGATTAGATTAGATTAGATTAGATTAGATTAGATTAGATTAGATTAGATTAGATTAGATTAGATTAGATTAGATTAGATTAGATTAGATTAGATTAGATTAGATTAGATTAGATTAGATTAGATTAGATTAGATTAGATTAGATTAGATTAGATTAGATTAGATTAGATTAGATTAGATTAGATTAGATTAGATTAGATTAGATTAGATTAGATTAGATTAGATTAGATTAGATTAGATTAGATTAGATTAGATTAGATTAGATTAGATTAGATTAGATTAGATTAGATTAGATTAGATTAGATTAGATTAGATTAGATTAGATTAGATTAGATTAGATTAGATTAGATTAGATTAGATTAGATTAGATTAGATTAGATTAGATTAGATTAGATTAGATTAGATTAGATTAGATTAGATTAGATTAGATTAGATTAGATTAGATTAGATTAGATTAGATTAGATTAGATTAGATTAGATTAGATTAGATTAGATTAGATTAGATTAGATTAGATTAGATTAGATTAGATTAGATTAGATTAGATTAGATTAGATTAGATTAGATTAGATTAGATTAGATTAGATTAGATTAGATTAGATTAGATTAGATTAGATTAGATTAGATTAGATTAGATTAGATTAGATTAGATTAGATTAGATTAGATTAGATTAGATTAGATTAGATTAGATTAGATTAGATTAGATTAGATTAGATTAGATTAGATTAGATTAGATTAGATTAGATTAGATTAGATTAGATTAGATTAGATTAGATTAGATTAGATTAGATTAGATTAGATTAGATTAGATTAGATTAGATTAGATTAGATTAGATTAGATTAGATTAGATTAGATTAGATTAGATTAGATTAGATTAGATTAGATTAGATTAGATTAGATTAGATTAGATTAGATTAGATTAGATTAGATTAGATTAGATTAGATTAGATTAGATTAGATTAGATTAGATTAGATTAGATTAGATTAGATTAGATTAGATTAGATTAGATTAGATTAGATTAGATTAGATTAGATTAGATTAGATTAGATTAGATTAGATTAGATTAGATTAGATTAGATTAGATTAGATTAGATTAGATTAGATTAGATTAGATTAGATTAGATTAGATTAGATTAGATTAGATTAGATTAGATTAGATTAGATTAGATTAGATTAGATTAGATTAGATTAGATTAGATTAGATTAGATTAGATTAGATTAGATTAGATTAGATTAGATTAGATTAGATTAGATTAGATTAGATTAGATTAGATTAGATTAGATTAGATTAGATTAGATTAGATTAGATTAGATTAGATTAGATTAGATTAGATTAGATTAGATTAGATTAGATTAGATTAGATTAGATTAGATTAGATTAGATTAGATTAGATTAGATTAGATTAGATTAGATTAGATTAGATTAGATTAGATTAGATTAGATTAGATTAGATTAGATTAGATTAGATTAGATTAGATTAGATTAGATTAGATTAGATTAGATTAGATTATATTAGATTAGATTAGATTAGATTAGATTAGATTAGATTAGATTAGATTAGATTAGATTAGATTAGATTAGATTAGATTAGATTAGATTAGATTAGATTAGATTAGATTAGATTAGATTAGATTAGATTAGATTAGATTAGATTAGATTAGATTAGATTAGATTAGATTAGATTAGATTAGATTAGATTAGATTAGATTAGATTAGATTAGATTAGATTAGATTAGATTAGATTAGATTAGATTAGATTAGATTAGATTAGATTAGATTAGATTAGATTAGATTAGATTAGATTAGATTAGATTAGATTAGATTAGATTAGATTAGATTAGATTAGATTAGATTAGATTAGATTAGATTAGATTAGATTAGATTAGATTAGATTAGATTAGATTAGATTAGATTAGATTAGATTAGATTAGATTAGATTAGATTAGATTAGATTAGATTAGATTAGATTAGATTAGATTAGATTAGATTAGATTAGATTAGATTAGATTAGATTAGATTAGATTAGATTAGATTAGATTAGATTAGATTAGATTAGATTAGATTAGATTAGATTAGATTAGATTAGATTAGATTAGATTAGATTAGATTAGATTAGATTAGATTAGATTAGATTAGATTAGATTAGATTAGATTAGATTAGATTAGATTAGATTAGATTAGATTAGATTAGATTAGATTAGATTAGATTAGATTAGATTAGATTAGATTAGATTAGATTAGATTAGATTAGATTAGATTAGATTAGATTAGATTAGATTAGATTAGATTAGATTAGATTAGATTAGATTAGATTAGATTAGATTAGATTAGATTAGATTAGATTAGATTAGATTAGATTAGATTAGATTAGATTAGATTAGATTAGATTAGATTAGATTAGATTAGATTAGATTAGATTAGATTAGATTAGATTAGATTAGATTAGATTAGATTAGATTAGATTAGATTAGATTAGATTAGATTAGATTAGATTAGATTAGATTAGATTAGATTAGATTAGATTAGATTAGATTAGATTAGATTAGATTAGATTAGATTAGATTAGATTAGATTAGATTAGATTAGATTAGATTAGATTAGATTAGATTAGATTAGATTAGATTAGATTAGATTAGATTAGATTAGATTAGATTAGATTAGATTAGATTAGATTAGATTAGATTAGATTAGATTAGATTAGATTAGATTAGATTAGATTAGATTAGATTAGATTAGATTAGATTAGATTAGATTAGATTAGATTAGATTAGATTAGATTAGATTAGATTAGATTAGATTAGATTAGATTAGATTAGATTAGATAGATTAGATTAGATTAGATTAGATTAGATTAGATTAGATTAGATTAGATTAGATTAGATTAGATTAGATTAGATTAGATTAGATTAGATTAGATTAGATTAGATTAGATTAGATTAGATTAGATTAGATTAGATTAGATTAGATTAGATTAGATTAGATTAGATTAGATTAGATTAGATTAGATTAGATTAGATTAGATTAGATTAGATTAGATTAGATTAGATTAGATTAGATTAGATTAGATTAGATTAGATTAGATTAGATTAGATTAGATTAGATTAGATTAGATTAGATTAGATTAGATTAGATTAGATTAGATTAGATTAGATTAGATTAGATTAGATTAGATTAGATTAGATTAGATTAGATTAGATTAGATTAGATTAGATTAGATTAGATTAGATTAGATTAGATTAGATTAGATTAGATTAGATTAGATTAGATTAGATTAGATTAGATTAGATTAGATTAGATTAGATTAGATTAGATTAGATTAGATTAGATTAGATTAGATTAGATTAGATTAGATTAGATTAGATTAGATTAGATTAGATTAGATTAGATTAGATTAGATTAGATTAGATTAGATTAGATTAGATTAGATTAGATTAGATTAGATTAGATTATATTAGATTAGATTAGATTAGATTAGATTAGATTAGATTAGATTAGATTAGATTAGATTAGATTAGATTAGATTAGATTAGATTAGATTAGATTAGATTAGATTAGATTAGATTAGATTAGATTAGATTAGATTAGATTAGATTAGATTAGATTAGATTAGATTAGATTAGATTAGATTAGATTAGATTAGATTAGATTAGATTAGATTAGATTAGATTAGATTAGATTAGATTAGATTAGATTAGATTAGATTAGATTAGATTAGATTAGATTAGATTAGATTAGATTATTAGATTAGATTAGATTAGATTAGATTAGATTAGATTAGATTAGATTAGATTAGATTAGATTAGATTAGATTAGATTAGATTAGATTAGATTAGATTAGATTAGATTAGATTAGATTAGATTAGATTAGATTAGATTAGATTAGATTAGATTAGATTAGATTAGATTAGATTAGATTAGATTAGATTAGATTAGATTAGATTAGATTAGATTAGATTAGATTAGATTAGATTAGATTAGATTAGATTAGATTAGATTAGATTAGATTAGATTAGATTAGATTAGATTAGATTAGATTAGATTAGATTAGATTAGATTAGATTAGATTAGATTAGATTAGATTAGATTAGATTAGATTAGATTAGATTAGATTAGATTAGATTAGATTAGATTAGATTAGATTAGATTAGATTAGATTAGATTAGATTAGATTAGATTAGATTAGATTAGATTAGATTAGATTAGATTAGATTAGATTAGATTAGATTAGATTAGATTAGATTAGATTAGATTAGATTAGATTAGATTAGATTAGATTAGATTAGATTAGATTAGATTAGATTAGATTAGATTAGATTAGATTAGATTAGATTAGATTAGATTAGATTAGATTAGATTAGATTAGATTAGATTAGATTAGATTAGATTAGATTAGATTAGATTAGATTAGATTAGATTAGATTAGATTAGATTAGATTAGATTAGATTAGATTAGATTAGATTAGATTAGATTAGATTAGATTAGATTAGATTAAGATTAGATTAGATTAGATTAGATTAGATTAGATTAGATTAGATTAGATTAGATTAGATTAGATTAGATTAGATTAGATTAGATTAGATTAGATTAGATTAGATTAGATTAGATTAGATTAGATTAGATTAGATTAGATTAGATTAGATTAGATTAGATTAGATTAGATTAGATTAGATTAGATTAGATTAGATTAGATTAGATTAGATTAGATTAGATTAGATTAGATTAGATTAGATTAGATTAGATTAGATTAGATTAGATTAGATAGATTAGATTAGATTAGATTAGATTAGATTAGATTAGATTAGATTAGATTAGATTAGATTAGATTAGATTAGATTAGATTAGATTAGATTAGATTAGATTAGATTAGATTAGATTAGATTAGATTAGATTAGATTAGATTAGATTAGATTAGATTAGATTAGATTAGATTAGATTAGATTAGATTAGATTAGATTAGATTAGATTAGATTAGATTAGATTAGATTAGATTAGATTAGATTAGATTAGATTAGATTAGATTAGATTAGATTAGATTAGATTAGATTAGATTAGATTAGATTAGATTAGATTAGATTAGATTAGATTAGATTAGATTAGATTAGATTAGATTAGATTAGATTAGATTAGATTAGATTAGATTAGATTAGATT